>JAMJFZ010001868.1:2110000-2585000 GCA_026225945.1 Cricetomys ansorgei | reverse complement strand
CACACTCTGCAGTAGTGTGAAGTAGGTTCATTTTCAGCAGAGAGCGTTGCTTGAGGGTTTTGCTAAATTGCTCGTGAGATGGGGTGTTTACGTTACAGATCAATGGATTTCTTTGAATCATCACTGCCTGTGTTTTGGGGGAAGTGTCTTAAAATGGTGCTGTATTTTGTTTTTATCATATAGTAAGACAAAAAACAGAAAAATCTCAACTTCTGACACCAGACTTCCAACTTAAGGATGAAATTTCTTTGGTTAGGACAATAGCTTTATAGGTCATTTGAGATGGAAAGCGAAACCCCAAGACATGAAGAGAATAGGAATTATGAAAAATGGCTGAACTATTCTGCTTAGAAGTAATGATGGGGGCAGAAGTAGGGGTTGGGGTGAGGCTGAGGTGGGGCCAGAGATAGAGTTGAGATAAAAGGAAACTGGAAAGAGATCACAGACCAAGCAAAAGCTGGCCTCCGGGCGGTTGAAGCGGAGACCTCCATTTACCACCCCTAGTCTTGCCCCTGTGTGTTGCATAATAATAGCATCCAGCCTGAGCACATTGCTGTCCTGTTAGAGCAGTGGTCCCAACCTTCCTAGTGCATAGTCCCTTGCGTTGTGGTGACCTCAAACCATAAGATTATCTTCATTACCACTTCATAACTGTAATTTTGCTATTGTTGTGGACCCTAATGTAAACATCTGATATGCAGGATGGCCTTAGGCGACCCCTGTGAAGATACCCAAAGGTTGCGACCAACAGATTGAGAACCGCTGTGTTAGAGACTCCACGTCCCAGGCTCAGTCTCAGCCACTGTGATTGGGTGGACAGGACGAGAACGGAAGCTATGTGTATATTTGCCTCCAGAGAAGTAAAGCCACTCCCCTGACAGCCTCCTTTCTCTGAGGGGCTCCATGTGCTTGTGGTTTGACCACCACATAGCCATGGTCACCAGATGGCAAGGCAGAGAGGAAGGCCCACGCTTGAGTGGCCCTGGGACAGAGTTGCTACACAGCCGGGCCTGCTCACTTTTGAGCTGAGAGAGAGAGCCCCATGGTGTCTGTTAGGAGCGTATGTGTGGTTGGAGCTGGGAACACTGCTATTTCAGCAGCTTAGCCTAACTTTTCATCTTCCTTCCTTTCCTTCCTTCCTTCCTTCCTTCCTTCCTTTCCTTCCTTCCTTCCTTCCTTTCTTTCTTTTTCTTTGTTTTTTTTTGGGGGGGAGGGACAGGGTTTCCCTGTTGTAACTCTGGCTGTCCTGGAACTCACTCTGTAGACCAGGCTGGCCTCGAACTCACAGAGATCCACCTGCCTCTGCCTCCTGAGTGCTAGGATTAAAGGCCCGCGCCACCACTGCTGGGCTTTAGCTTAACTTTTCAATGACACAACAACAAAGCAACTATGGGCATTTTTGGAAAATAAAGGTAAGTAAGTCCTAGTGGATTTTTAATTTGGCTTTTTTTTTTTTTTTCTGCATGATAAGCCCCCATCTTCTGACCAACAGTGAGCTCTGTTTAAACATAAAGCCTGCACACGTGAAAGCCTCATGGAAATCAGGGGAATAAACTGGTTTGCAGAGCGGGACTGCCCAGCACACACAGCAGGAGGAGACATTAGGCAGAATAACCCCACAGAGACAGGAGCTCCACAGGGACCCCACGACAATGACGGTCCATCGAGTCCTCGGTGAGAACCTGGCCTTTGCGCAGGAGGCAGAAAGGAGGGGGTGTTCACTCCAGTCTCGGTCAGCGAGGGTGGGACAATTGAAGTAGCCACATGGGCCAAAGCAGGCAGGAAACTGGAAACCACAGAGTCTGCTTGAGTGTACTCACGCCTCCCCTCACCCACAGCTGTGTTACTTCAGAGCAGAGTGAAGGGACCATCTCGGTTCCTGGCCTCTTGGCTAACATCAAGGATAGAGTCTGGTAAGCCTGGGTTCCCTGGAGTTCTCCATGGGGCTATCCAGCTCAGTAACCCTCACGGGCAGCCCCCGGACCACACTGTTGGGGCTTTCATTTCTCTGAGAAAACAATCTCCTCGAGGTTATCCAAGTCACGTGTGATAAAGCCATAATTCAGACTAAGTCGTGTGGCTGTAAGCCCACTTTCATTTTAACAGACTCGCTGGCCTCCAACTTGTCATCCCCCTGCCTCATCTCCCAAGTGCCAGGGCTGTAAGTAAATGTCATCTCGTGCAACCTCTCCAGTCCCTTTCCTTCACCACACCCTCTTCTGCCTGCAGCTGCAGATAAAGTATAAACCATTTCAAATTAAATTCATCCTCCTCCCAGGACTCGCCCATCCGGACTTCTCTCCCCTCCGCAGGGGGGGGGGGGGGGGGGGGGGGGGGGGGGGGGGGGGGGGGGGGGGGGGGGGGGGGGGGGGGGGGGGGGGGGGGGGGGGGGGGGGGGGGGGGGGGGGGGGGGGGGGGGGGGGGGGGGGGGGGGGGGGGGGGGGGGGGGGGGGGGGGGGGGGGGGGGGGGGGGGGGGGGGGGGGGGGGGGGGGGGGGGGGGGGGGGGGGGGGGGGGGGGGGGGGGGGGGGGGGGGGGGGGGGGGGGGGGGGGGGGGGGGGGGGGGGGGGGGGGGGGGGGGGGGGGGGGGGGGGGGGGGGGGGGGGGGGGGGGGGGGGGGGGGGGGGGGGGGGGGGGGGGGGGGGGGGGGGGGGGGGGGGGGGGGGGGGGGGGGGGGGGGGGGGGGGGGGGGGGGGGGGGGGGGGGGGGGGGGGGGGGGGGGGGGGGGGGGGGGGGGGGGGGGGGGGGGGGGGGGGGGGGGGGGGGGGGGGGGGGGGGGGGGGGGGGGGGGGGGGGGGGGGGGGGGGGGGGGGGGGGGGGGGGGGGGGGGGGGGGGGGGGGGGGGGGGGGGGGGGGGGGGGGGGGGGGGGGGGGGGGGGGGGGGGGGGGGGGGGGGGGGGGGGGGGGGGGGGGGGGGGGGGGGGGGGGGGGGGGGGGGGGGGGGGGGGGGGGGGGGGGGGGGGGGGGGGGGGGGGGGGGGGGGGGGGCGGGGGGGGGGGGGGGGGGGGGGGGGGGGGGGGGGGGGGGGGGGGGGGGGGGGGGGGGGGGGGGGGGGGGGGGGGGGGGGGGGGGGGGGGGGGGGGGGGGGGGGGGGGGGGGGGGGGGGGGGGGGGGGGGGGGGGGGGGGGGGGGGGGGGGGGGGGGGGGGGGGGGGGGGGGGGGGGGGGGGGGGGGGGGGGGGGGGGGGGGGGGGGGGGGGGGGGGGGGGGGGGGGGGGGGGGGGGGGGGGGGGGGGGGGGGGGGGGGGGGGGGGGGGGGGGGGGGGGGGGGGGGGGGGGGGGGGGGGGGGGGGGGGGGGGGGGGGGGGGGGGGGGGGGGGGGGGGGGGGGGGGGGGGGGGGGGGGGGGGGGGGGGGGGGGGGGGGGGGGGGGGGGGGGGGGGGGGGGGGGGGGGGGGGGGGGGGGGGGGGGGGGGGGGGGGGGGGGGGGGGGGGGGGGGGGGGGGGGGGGGGGGGGGGGGGGGGGGGGGGGGGGGGGGGGGGGGGGGGGGGGGGGGGGGGGGGGGGGGGGGGGGGGGGGGGGGGGGGGGGGGGGGGGGGGGGGGGGGGGGGGGGGGGGGGGGGGGGGGGGGGGGGGGGGGGGGGGGGGGGGGGGGGGGGGGGGGGGGGGGGGGGGGGGGGGGGGGGGGGGGGGGGGGGGGGGGGGGGGGGGGGGGGGGGGGGGGGGGGGGGGGGGGGGGGGGGGGGGGGGGGGGGGGGGGGGGGGGGGGGGGGGGGGGGGGGGGGGGGGGGGGGGGGGGGGGGGGGGGGGGGGGGGGGGGGGGGGGGGGGGGGGGGGGGGGGGGGGGGGGGGGGGGGGGGGGGGGGGGGGGGGGGGGGGGGGGGGGGGGGGGGGGGGGGGGGGGGGGGGGGGGGGGGGGGGGGGGGGGGGGGGGGGGGGGGGGGGGGGGGGGGGGGGGGGGGGGGGGGGGGGGGGGGGGGGGGGGGGGGGGGGGGGGGGGGGGGGGGGGGGGGGGGGGGGGGGGGGGGGGGGGGGGGGGGGGGGGGGGGGGGGGGGGGGGGGGGGGGGGGGGGGGGGGGGGGGGGGGGGGGGGGGGGGGGGGGGGGGGGGGGGGGGGGGGGGGGGGGGGGGGGGGGGGGGGGGGGGGGGGGGGGGGGGGGGGGGGGGGGGGGGGGGGGGGGGGGGGGGGGGGGGGGGGGGGGGGGGGGGGGGGGGGGGGGGGGGGGGGGGGGGGGGGGGGGGGGGGGGGGGGGGGGGGGGGGGGGGGGGGGGGGGGGGGGGGGGGGGGGGGGGGGGGGGGGGGGGGGGGGGGGGGGGGGGGGGGGGGGGGGGGGGGGGGGGGGGGGGGGGGGGGGGGGGGGGGGGGGGGGGGGGGGGGGGGGGGGGGGGGGGGGGGGGGGGGGGGGGGGGGGGGGGGGGGGGGGGGGGGGGGGGGGGGGGGGGGGGGGGGGGGGGGGGGGGGGGGGGGGGGGGGGGGGGGGGGGGGGGGGGGGGGGGGGGGGGGGGGGGGGGGGGGGGGGGGGGGGGGGGGGGGGGGGGGGGGGGGGGGGGGGGGGGGGGGGGGGGGGGGGGGGGGGGGGGGGGGGGGGGGGGGGGGGGGGGGGGGGGGGGGGGGGGGGGGGGGGGGGGGGGGGGGGGGGGGGGGGGGGGGGGGGGGGGGGGGGGGGGGGGGGGGGGGGGGGGGGGGGGGGGGGGGGGGGGGGGGGGGGGGGGGGGGGGGGGGGGGGGGGGGGGGGGGGGGGGGGGGGGGGGGGGGGGGGGGGGGGGGGGGGGGGGGGGGGGGGGGGGGGGGGGGGGGGGGGGGGGGGGGGGGGGGGGGGGGGGGGGGGGGGGGGGGGGGGGGGGGGGGGGGGGGGGGGGGGGGGGGGGGGGGGGGGGGGGGGGGGGGGGGGGGGGGGGGGGGGGGGGGGGGGGGGGGGGGGGGGGGGGGGGGGGGGGGGGGGGGGGGGGGGGGGGGGGGGGGGGGGGGGGGGGGGGGGGGGGGGGGGGGGGGGGGGGGGGGGGGGGGGGGGGGGGGGGGGGGGGGGGGGGGGGGGGGGGGGGGGGGGGGGGGGGGGGGGGGGGGGGGGGGGGGGGGGGGGGGGGGGGGGGGGGGGGGGGGGGGGGGGGGGGGGGGGGGGGGGGGGGGGGGGGGGGGGGTGGGGGGGGGGGGGGGGGGGGGGGGGGGGGGGGGGGGGGGGGGGGGGGGGGGGGGGGGGGGGGGGGGGGGGGGGGGGGGGGGGGGGGGGGGGGGGGGGGGGGGGGGGGGGGGGGGGGGGGGGGGGGGGGGGGGGGGGGGGGGGGGGGGGGGGGGGGGGGGGGGGGGGGGGGGGGGGGGGGGGGGGGGGGGGGGGGGGGGGGGGGGGGGGGGGGGGGGGGGGGGGGGGGGGGGGGGGGGGGGGGGGGGGGGGGGGGGGGGGGGGGGGGGGGGGGGGGGGGGGGGGGGGGGGGGGGGGGGGGGGGGGGGGGGGGGGGGGGGGGGGGGGGGGGGGGGGGGGGGGGGGGGGGGGGGGGGGGGGGGGGGGGGGGGGGGGGGGGGGGGGGGGGGGGGGGGGGGGGGGGGGGGGGGGGGGGGGGGGGGGGGGGGGGGGGGGGGGGGGGGGGGGGGGGGGGGGGGGGGGGGGGGGGGGGGGGGGGGGGGGGGGGGGGGGGGGGGGGGGGGGGGGGGGGGGGGGGGGGGGGGGGGGGGGGGGGGGGGGGGGGGGGGGGGGGGGGGGGGGGGGGGGGGGGGGGGGGGGGGGGGGGGGGGGGGGGGGGGGGGGGGGGGGGGGGGGGGGGGGGGGGGGGGGGGGGGGGGGGGGGGGGGGGGGGGGGGGGGGGGGGGGGGGGGGGGGGGGGGGGGGGGGGGGGGGGGGGGGGGGGGGGGGGGGGGGGGGGGGGGGGGGGGGGGGGGGGGGGGGGGGGGGGGGGGGGGGGGGGGGGGGGGGGGGGGGGGGGGGGGGGGGGGGGGGGGGGGGGGGGGGGGGGGGGGGGGGGGGGGGGGGGGGGGGGGGGGGGGGGGGGGGGGGGGGGGGGGGGGGGGGGGGGGGGGGGGGGGGGGGGGGGGGGGGGGGGGGGGGGGGGGGGGGGGGGGGGGGGGGGGGGGGGGGGGGGGGGGGGGGGGGGGGGGGGGGGGGGGGGGGGGGGGGGGGGGGGGGGGGGGGGGGGGGGGGGGGGGGGGGGGGGGGGGGGGGGGGGGGAGGGGGGGGGGGGGGGGGGGGGGGGGGGGGGGGGGGGGGGGGGGGGGGGGGGGGGGGGGGGGGGGGGGGGGGGGGGGGGGGGGGGGGGGGGGGGGGGGGGGGGGGGGGGGGGGGGGGGGGGGGGGGGGGGGGGGGGGGGGGGGGGGGGGGGGGGGGGGGGGGGGGGGGGGGGGGGGGGGGGGGGGGGGGGGGGGGGGGGGGGGGGGGGGGGGGGGGGGGGGGGGGGGGGGGGGGGGGGGGGGGGGGGGGGGGGGGGGGGGGGGGGGGGGGGGGGGGGGGGGGGGGGGGGGGGGGGGGGGGGGGGGGGGGGGGGGGGGGGGGGGGGGGGGGGGGGGGGGGGGGGGGGGGGGGGGGGGGGGGGGGGGGGGGGGGGGGGGGGGGGGGGGGGGGGGGGGGGGGGGGGGGGGGGGGGGGGGGGGGGGGGGGGGGGGGGGGGGGGGGGGGGGGGGGGGGGGGGGGGGGGGGGGGGGGGGGGGGGGGGGGGGGGGGGGGGGGGGGGGGGGGGGGGGGGGGGGGGGGGGGGGGGGGGGGGGGGGGGGGGGGGGGGGGGGGGGGGGGGGGGGGGGGGGGGGGGGGGGGGGGGGGGGGGGGGGGGGGGGGGGGGGGGGGGGGGGGGGGGGGGGGGGGGGGGGGGGGGGGGGGGGGGGGGGGGGGGGGGGGGGGGGGGGGGGGGGGGGGGGGGGGGGGGGGGGGGGGGGGGGGGGGGGGGGGGGGGGGGGGGGGGGGGGGGGGGGGGGGGGGGGGGGGGGGGGGGGGGGGGGGGGGGGGGGGGGGGGGGGGGGGGGGGGGGGGGGGGGGGGGGGGGGGGGGGGGGGGGGGGGGGGGGGGGGGGGGGGGGGGGGGGGGGGGGGGGGGGGGGGGGGGGGGGGGGGGGGGGGGGGGGGGGGGGGGGGGGGGGGGGGGGGGGGGGGGGGGGGGGGGGGGGGGGGGGGGGGGGGGGGGGGGGGGGGGGGGGGGGGGGGGGGGGGGGGGGGGGGGGGGGGGGGGGGGGGGGGGGGGGTGGGGGGGGGGGGGGGGGGGGGGGGGGGGGGGGGGGGGGGGGGGGGGGGGGGGGGGGGGGGGGGGGGGGGGGGGGGGGGGGGGGGGGGGGGGGGGGGGGGGGGGGGGGGGGGGGGGGGGGGGGGGGGGGGGGGGGGGGGGGGGGGGGGGGGGGGGGGGGGGGGGGGGGGGGGGGGGGGGGGGGGGGGGGGGGGGGGGGGGGGGGGGGGGGGGGGGGGGGGGGGGGGGGGGGGGGGGGGGGGGGGGGGGGGGGGGGGGGGGGGGGGGGGGGGGGGGGGGGGGGGGGGGGGGGGGGGGGGGGGGGGGGGGGGGGGGGGGGGGGGGGGGGGGGGGGGGGGGGGGGGGGGGGGGGGGGGGGGGGGGGGGGGGGGGGGGGGGGGGGGGGGGGGGGGGGGGGGGGGGGGGGGGGGGGGGGGGGGGGGGGGGGGGGGGGGGGGGGGGGGGGGGGGGGGGGGGGGGGGGGGGGGGGGGGGGGGGGGGGGGGGGGGGGGGGGGGGGGGGGGGGGGGGGGGGGGGGGGGGGGGGGGGGGGGGGGGGGGGGGGGGGGGGGGGGGGGGGGGGGGGGGGGGGGGGGGGGGGGGGGGGGGGGGGGGGGGGGGGGGGGGGGGGGGGGGGGGGGGGGGGGGGGGGGGGGGGGGGGGGGGGGGGGGGGGGGGGGGGGGGGGGGGGGGGGGGGGGGGGGGGGGGGGGGGGGGGGGGGGGGGGGGGGGGGGGGGGGGGGGGGGGGGGGGGGGGGGGGGGGGGGGGGGGGGGGGGGGGGGGGGGGGGGGGGGGGGGGGGGGGGGGGGGGGGGGGGGGGGGGGGGGGGGGGGGGGGGGGGGGGGGGGGGGGGGGGGGGGGGGGGGGGGGGGGGGGGGGGGGGGGGGGGGGGGGGGGGGGGGGGGGGGGGGGGGGGGGGGGGGGGGGGGGGGGGGGGGGGGGGGGGGGGGGGGGGGGGGGGGGGGGGGGGGGGGGGGGGGGGGGGGGGGGGGGGGGGGGGGGGGGGGGGGGGGGGGGGGGGGGGGGGGGGGGAGGGGGGGGGGGGGGGGGGGGGGGGGGGGGGGGGGGGGGGGGGGGGGGGGGGGGGGGGGGGGGGGGGGGGGGGGGGGGGGGGGGGGGGGGGGGGGGGGGGGGGGGGGGGGGGGGGGGGGGGGGGGGGGGGGGGGGGGGGGGGGGGGGGGGGGGGGGGGGGGGGGGGGGGGGGGGGGGGGGGGGGGGGGGGGGGGGGGGGGGGGGGGGGGGGGGGGGGGGGGGGGGGGGGGGGGGGGGGGGGGGGGGGGGGGGGGGGGGGGGGGGGGGGGGGGGGGGGGGGGGGGGGGGGGGGGGGGGGGGGGGGGGGGGGGGGGGGGGGGGGGGGGGGGGGGGGGGGGGGGGGGGGGGGGGGGGGGGGGGGGGGGGGGGGGGGGGGGGGGGGGGGGGGGGGGGGGGGGGGGGGGGGGGGGGGGGGGGGGGGGGGGGGGGGGGGGGGGGGGGGGGGGGGGGGGGGGGGGGGGGGGGGGGGGGGGGGGGGGGGGGGGGGGGGGGGGGGGGGGGGGGGGGGGGGGGGGTGGGGGGGGGGGGGGGGGGGGGGGGGGGGGGGGGGGGGGGGGGGGGGGGGGGGGGGGGGGGGGGGGGGGGGGGGGGGGGGGGGGGGGGGGGGGGGGGGGGGGGGGGGGGGGGGGGGGGGGGGGGGGGGGGGGGGGGGGGGGGGGGGGGGGGGGGGGGGGGGGGGGGGGGGGGGGGGGGGGGGGGGGGGGGGGGGGGGGGGGGGGGGGGGGGGGGGGGGGGGGGGGGGGGGGGGGGGGGGGGGGGGGGGGGGGGGGGGGGGGGGGGGGGGGGGGGGGGGGGGGGGGGGGGGGGGGGGGGGGGGGGGGGGGGGGGGGGGGGGGGGGGGGGGGGGGGGGGGGGGGGGGGGGGGGGGGGGGGGGGGGGGGGGGGGGGGGGGGGGGGGGGGGGGGGGGGGGGGGGGGGGGGGGGGGGGGGGGGGGGGGGGGGGGGGGGGGGGGGGGGGGGGGGGGGGGGGGGGGGGGGGGGGGGGGGGGGGGGGGGGGGGGGGGGGGGGGGGGGGGGGGGGGGGGGGGGGGGGGGGGGGGGGGGGGGGGGGGGGGGGGGGGGGGGGGGGGGGGGGGGGGGGGGGGGGGGGGGGGGGGGGGGGGGGGGGGGGGGGGGGGGGGGGGGGGGGGGGGGGGGGGGGGGGGGGGGGGGGGGGGGGGGGGGGGGGGGGGGGGGGGGGGGGGGGGGGGGGGGGGGGGGGGGGGGGGGGGGGGGGGGGGGGGGGGGGGGGGGGGGGGGGGGGGGGGGGGGGGGGGGGGGGGGGGGGGGGGGGGGGGGGGGGGGGGGGGGGGGGGGGGGGGGGGGGGGGGGGGGGGGGGGGGGGGGGGGGGGGGGGGGGGGGGGGGGGGGGGGGGGGGGGGGGGGGGGGGGGGGGGGGGGGGGGGGGGGGGGGGGGGGGGGGGGGGGGGGGGGGGGGGGGGGGGGGGGGGGGGGGGGGGGGGGGGGGGGGGGGGGGGGGGGGGGGGGGGGGGGGGGGGGGGGGGGGGGGGGGGGGGGGGGGGGGGGGGGGGGGGGGGGGGGGGGGGGGGGGGGGGGGGGGGGGGGGGGGGGGGGGGGGGGGGGGGGGGGGGGGGGGGGGGGGGGGGGGGGGGGGGGGGGGGGGGGGGGGGGGGGGGGGGGGGGGGGGGGGGGGGGGGGGGGGGGGGGGGGGGGGGGGGGGGGGGGGGGGGGGGGGGGGGGGGGGGGGGGGGGGGGGGGGGGGGGGGGGGGGGGGGGGGGGGGGGGGGGGGGGGGGGGGGGGGGGGGGGGGGGGGGGGGGGGGGGGGGGGGGGGGGGGGGGGGGGGGGGGGGGGGGGGGGGGGGGGGGGGGGGGGGGGGGGGGGGGGGGGGGGGGGGGGGGGGGGGGGGGGGGGGGGGGGGGGGGGGGGGGGGGGGGGGGGGGGGGGGGGGGGGGGGGGGGGGGGGGGGGGGGGGGGGGGGGGGGGGGGGGGGGGGGGGGGGGGGGGGGGGGGGGGGGGGGGGGGGGGGGGGGGGGGGGGGGGGGGGGGGGGGGGGGGGGGGGGGGGGGGGGGGGGGGGGGGGGGGGGGGGGGGGGGGGGGGGGGGGGGGGGGGGGGGGGGGGGGGGGGGGGGGGGGGGGGGGGGGGGGGGGGGGGGGGGGGGGGGGGGGGGGGGGGGGGGGGGGGGGGGGGGGGGGGGGGGGGGGGGGGGGGGGGGGGGGGGGGGGGGGGGGGGGGGGGGGGGGGGGGGGGGGGGGGGGGGGGGGGGGGGGGGGGGGGGGGGGGGGGGGGGGGGGGGGGGGGGGGGGGGGGGGGGGGGGGGGGGGGGGGGGGGGGGGGGGGGGGGGGGGGGGGGGGGGGGGGGGGGGGGGGGGGGGGGGGGGGGGGGGGGGGGGGGGGGGGGGGGGGGGGGGGGGGGGGGGGGGGGGGGGGGGGGGGGGGGGGGGGGGGGGGGGGGGGGGGGGGGGGGGGGGGGGGGGGGGGGGGGGGGGGGGGGGGGGGGGGGGGGGGGGGGGGGGGGGGGGGGGGGGGGGGGGGGGGGGGGGGGGGGGGGGGGGGGGGGGGGGGGGGGGGGGGGGGGGGGGGGGGGGGGGGGGGGGGGGGGGGGGGGGGGGGGGGGGGGGGGGGGGGGGGGGGGGGGGGGGGGGGGGGGGGGGGGGGGGGGGGGGGGGGGGGGGGGGGGGGGGGGGGGGGGGGGGGGGGGGGGGGGGGGGGGGGGGGGGGGGGGGGGGGGGGGGGGGGGGGGGGGGGGGGGGGGGGGGGGGGGGGGGGGGGGGGGGGGGGGGGGGGGGGGGGGGGGGGGGGGGGGGGGGGGGGGGGGGGGGGGGGGGGGGGGGGGGGGGGGGGGGGGGGGGGGGGGGGGGGGGGGGGGGGGGGGGGGGGGGGGGGGGGGGGGGGGGGGGGGGGGGGGGGGGGGGGGGGGGGGGGGGGGGGGGGGGGGGGGGGGGGGGGGGGGGGGGGGGGGGGGGGGGGGGGGGGGGGGGGGGGGGGGGGGGGGGGGGGGGGGGGGGGGGGGGGGGGGGGGGGGGGGGGGGGGGGGGGGGGGGGGGGGGGGGGGGGGGGGGGGGGGGGGGGGGGGGGGGGGGGGGGGGGGGGGGGGGGGGGGGGGGGGGGGGGGGGGGGGGGGGGGGGGGGGGGGGGGGGGGGGGGGGGGGGGGGGGGGGGGGGGGGGGGGGGGGGGGGGGGGGGGGGGGGGGGGGGGGGGGGGGGGGGGGGGGGGGGGGGGGGGGGGGGGGGGGGGGGGGGGGGGGGGGGGGGGGGGGGGGGGGGGGGGGGGGGGGGGGGGGGGGGGGGGGGGGGGGGGGGGGGGGGGGGGGGGGGGGGGGGGGGGGGGGGGGGGGGGGGGGGGGGGGGGGGGGGGGGGGGGGGGGGGGGGGGGGGGGGGGGGGGGGGGGGGGGGGGGGGGGGGGGGGGGGGGGGGGGGGGGGGGGGGGGGGGGGGGGGGGGGGGGGGGGGGGGGGGGGGGGGGGGGGGGGGGGGGGGGGGGGGGGGGGGGGGGGGGGGGGGGGGGGGGGGGGGGGGGGGGGGGGGGGGGGGGGGGGGGGGGGGGGGGGGGGGGGGGGGGGGGGGGGGGGGGGGGGGGGGGGGGGGGGGGGGGGGGGGGGGGGGGGGGGGGGGGGGGGGGGGGGGGGGGGGGGGGGGGGGGGGGGGGGGGGGGGGGGGGGGGGGGGGGGGGGGGGGGGGGGGGGGGGGGGGGGGGGGGGGGGGGGGGGGGGGGGGGGGGGGGGGGGGGGGGGGGGGGGGGGGGGGGGGGGGGGGGGGGGGGGGGGGGGGGGGGGGGGGGGGGGGGGGGGGGGGGGGGGGGGGGGGGGGGGGGGGGGGGGGGGGGGGGGGGGGGGGGGGGGGGGGGGGGGGGGGGGGGGGGGGGGGGGGGGGGGGGGGGGGGGGGGGGGGGGGGGGGGGGGGGGGGGGGGGGGGGGGGGGGGGGGGGGGGGGGGGGGGGGGGGGGGGGGGGGGGGGGGGGGGGGGGGGGGGGGGGGGGGGGGGGGGGGGGGGGGGGGGGGGGGGGGGGGGGGGGGGGGGGGGGGGGGGGGGGGGGGGGGGGGGGGGGGGGGGGGGGGGGGGGGGGGGGGGGGGGGGGGGGGGGGGGGGGGGGGGGGGGGGGGGGGGGGGGGGGGGGGGGGGGGGGGGGGGGGGGGGGGGGGGGGGGGGGGGGGGGGGGGGGGGGGGGGGGGGGGGGGGGGGGGGGGGGGGGGGGGGGGGGGGGGGGGGGGGGGGGGGGGGGGGGGGGGGGGGGGGGGGGGGGGGGGGGGGGGGGGGGGGGGGGGGGGGGGGGGGGGGGGGGGGGGGGGGGGGGGGGGGGGGGGGGGGGGGGGGGGGGGGGGGGGGGGGGGGGGGGGGGGGGGGGGGGGGGGGGGGGGGGGGGGGGGGGGGGGGGGGGGGGGGGGGGGGGGGGGGGGGGGGGGGGGGGGGGGGGGGGGGGGGGGGGGGGGGGGGGGGGGGGGGGGGGGGGGGGGGGGGGGGGGGGGGGGGGGGGGGGGGGGGGGGGGGGGGGGGGGGGGGGGGGGGGGGGGGGGGGGGGGGGGGGGGGGGGGGGGGGGGGGGGGGGGGGGGGGGGGGGGGGGGGGGGGGGGGGGGGGGGGGGGGGGGGGGGGGGGGGGGGGGGGGGGGGGGGGGGGGGGGATGGGGGGGGGGGGGGGGGGGGGGGGGGGGGGGGGGGGGGGGGGGGGGGGGGGGGGGGGGGGGGGGGGGGGGGGGGGGGGGGGGGGGGGGGGGGGGGGGGGGGGGGGGGGGGGGGGGGGGGGGGGGGGGGGGGGGGGGGGGGGGGGGGGGGGGGGGGGGGGGGGGGGGGGGGGGGGGGGGGGGGGGGGGGGGGGGGGGGGGGGGGGGGGGGGGGGGGGGGGGGGGGGGGGGGGGGGGGGGGGGGGGGGGGGGGGGGGGGGGGGGGGGGGGGGGGGGGGGGGGGGGGGGGGGGGCTTGCACCCTGAGGTGCTAAAAGAAACCACACTCCCTCAAGCCCTCTGCCATCCCAGTGGGACTCAGTCCTGCGGCAGTGGGTGCTTCGCTGAGTTCCGGCGCCTGGCCTCTCAAGGTAGATGAAGTTGCTGCTTAAGGAATCAGACTTGGTCCAAGCCTAAACCAGCCTCCTAAAAAGGGGACTGGAGAGAGGGTGAGGGTTATGGCAGGCCTCTTCCATGCTCCGATTGTTCGCCGTTTGCGCTCTGTTGTCCCATATTCTCCAACAACTTGACCTTGGTGCCTTCTCCTCGAGGACCCGTTGTTAGGCAGAAGATAGGAGTGACCGGTGGAGGAGGGAGAAAGGAAACTTACACACAGCCTAAGTCCTGTCCCAGCTGTGCCACCCGGCAAGCCATGGTCCAACCCCAGCCTTCATGATGAAGCTTCAGTTCCTTTCTCTCTCCCCTTCTTTTTTCCTTCTTTCTCTCTTTCTTTTGGTGTTTTGTTTGTTTGTGTTTGTGTTTGTTTTCGTTTTTGTTTTTGAAACAGAGATTCTCTGTGTAGCCCTGGCTGCCCTGAAACGCCCTTTGTAGACCAGGCTGGCCTCTAATTCGCAGAGATCCGCCGCCTCCCTCTGCCTCTTGAGTGCTTGGATTAAAAATGTTTGCCACCACTCCTGGCTTGAAGCTTCAGCTTTTAAAAGAACAAAATACGTTAACAGTCATGAGATCAGTCATGGGACTTTGAACAATCTCAAAAAGGCGTTCGTTAGACAAAGAGCTGTAGCTGTATCTCGGCCACTGTGTCTGCAGACAGCCAGGGTGCCCTTTTGTGGTCAGGGGCTCCCAGCTGCAGACAGGCTGTTCCCGAAAGCCCCAGGGCATTTTCCCACGTGCATATTAGTGGAAGGGTCTGCATCCTCTAAAGACCTCAGCCCTACTGCAATATCCTTTAGACTGTGGTTTTTGAATAAAACCAGAAAGAAAAAAGGAGGGCATGTTGCTTCTAGGTATGTCAGAAGAGAAAGTTTATTGTAGATACAAGGAGAGCACTGTAGACGCGAGGGAGAGCAGCTAGAGGCAGAGACATCTGGGAGAGTCCAGGGTGGACATGAATCTGAGCCCAGCCATGTGGGGAGAGAAAGGAGGGGAGAGGGGAGAGCCTAGAGACCAAGAGGCAAGGAAGCCAAAAGGGCCAGAAGCAAGAGGTAAAAAGGTCCAGTCAAAATGGCTGGATTGCATCAGGAAGAGCCTCTGGGGGAAAGACAGATCAACCCCTGGGCTGGAGAGTTCAAGGTAAGGGGTGGGGTATGCTAGCCATACCCTGTAACAGGCATGGACTGAGGGATGCTGGGAGAACCTGACAACCAGGGTCTGCTTTGATGTGTTAAATAGGCACCTCTGTCTGGAGTTTGAGGCCCAACAGTTTTGACTTACACATGCCTTAGTGGGCTTTTCTGGAGGATCTTAAAAAGTGCCTTAAAAATGAAATCTGGTCCACCATGATTTGGAAGAGAAAAAGTATCACCTTATCCATGAATATGTAACCTGCCTCATAAATATTCGTGAAAACATCTATAAAATCCACTACACAGAACCCATTATGTGGCTATCCTGCTTGAGGACTGCCCATTTCAGAAGACAAAAACCAAGGCCTTTCCTCCCCTAGTAGCTGTTACCTCTTCTGGTATGTACTTTTGCTTCAGGCATCCTGAACATAGGTCTTTCCTGCTTCATCCAGGTGTGGCGGGACCACAGGAGCCCTACCTCCAGCTGCTGCCTCAGGGCCTACGCATGGAGACCTCACCAGGTCATACCACCAGGGGGCCAAGTGTTTTCCGTGTGTGTGTGTGTGTGTGTGTGTGTGTGTGTGTGTGTGTGTGTGTGTGTGTGTGTAGAGTGATTCATCTCCCAACCCCGTTTACCTCATTGTCCCCTGTAAGACTGAAGACATCTGGAATGGCAGATGCACTTGGGAGGGTCTCCTTTGGCCCACCTAAGTATATCACAAATAATAAAGGAAATCCTCCACCATAAAACAGGCCCAAACTTTAAGAAGCCTACCGCCCACGGGGCCTGAAGGTCACTAAAGCAGGTAATCTGACTTATCTCCCACCCTGAAGTTTCGTTTTTAAAAAAAGAATTTATCCAGAAAAGCAATTTCTGGGCCTGGTACCAGGCCCCCCCATCGGTCCCCTACTCTCCACGACACTGAGCCTCAGACCCTGCCGGGCCTCTCCGATACTGAGCCACAAGGTCTGGAAGCTCCAACCGCTCAGACCATGAAAAGTCTGCTCTCGCCTTTTTGCTGTAGAAATGAGTCTATTGTTTCATTTTCCTGTGCTGAGTTATTTCTTACAAGTATTATTGCACTTAAACCTCTCAGCCTTGTGAGGACAGCTCTTTTAATATCCCACCTGACAAAAATCGTGAATTTTTCTTTACAGAACAAAGAGCTGGTGTTTAACAACCAGAGGTGGGTTATATATAGCTTGGTAGTGGAGTGTTGGCTTAGCTTGAGTGAGGACTCAAGTTCAAACCCCAGCATAAATAAATAAAAACACAGAAAGCATAACACCAGGCAAGACAACACATGCTGGTACTTACAACTCTTGGAAGACTAAGGTAAGAAGATCACTTCAAGTTCAAGGCTAGCCTACGCTGCAGAGCGAGACCCTGTCTCAAAACAAGACAAAACAGAAGTTTGACAACTTGCTAAAGGTTTTAAGTTTAGGGAGCCTAGATCGATAGTTTTATTTGCCTGGATTTTGTGCCCTGGTCACTGAATGGGTCTAGGTCTTCTGAGGGACAACTAGACAAGTTTTCTTTGGGCCCAGAATTGAATTGTCATAGTGAGGATGTGGAGAGGAAGCCTTGACTTGGACTGAGTTGCACGCACAGCAGTCACATAATGGTGGCAGCAGGCTCTCTTTCTGATGTGGCTTCCCTCTCAGGCTTATCCCGTCAAACTATCAGAGAGAAATAAAGTTCCTTCCATTTGACTCCTTCCTACTCACCTTGGCTGCAGCGCCATGGAAGGTAGAGAAGTGTAAAAGGACCCTGAGAACGGGTGAGCTTACTCCCCCCACTTGCTGCTCCCTCTCCCACCGAAGCAGCCCCTACTTCTGCTTTATCTTGTGTATGTATGTGCATGCGTATATAAAGCTAGTGTCTGCACATAAGAAGCTTGTGATAGTTGTCTTTCCAAACTGGCCTTATTTTGCTTAACATGACCTCCAGCTCTGACCATTTTCCTGCAGATAATGTAATTTCAGTCTTTACAGCTGAGTAAAATGTCATTGTGTAAATGGAAAAAAAAAGAAAAAAGAATTCTAGGAAAGGAGAAACCCATTAGATTGAGAGGGAAGGCCACTCGCTGGCCTTTTTGGGTTTTTTTTTGGTATTTTCTTATCCTTTCACTGAGAATCCTGGACTTGCTCTCCCTTGGCCCTCACGCCATCAGGGAACTTTCCCCAGCCTCGGAGCTGCCCTTTCTCTCAGGAGCCAGGAGGACCAGAATACGACTCCACGTTCCATAGCCTCCCAGAACCCAGCACAGGGCCAACTCCATGATGGTCCTCAGAACCCTTGTGACACCTAGAAGGGAGCCTGAAGAACAGTATGAAATCAACCCCATTCTGTTGGGGGTACACGTCCTTGGCTTAAGAAAGATACTATGAAGTGGAGACAGGAGGTAGAATGAACCCCAAGAAGATATTTTCTAGGTACTTCTAAAAGGAAAGGCGATGTCACAGTGCGGCAGGAAGCTTTACGGTGGTGGGATGAGCCTTGCCGCAGCTTCAGCGGGAACTGAATACTTCCGTTTCCTTCACTGGAGTAGTATGCACTTATCCGCAGGCACACACAGGTTCACGGCTGAGTTCTGGGATGGAGCATGTTTCAGGGTATAGGCAGCCAGGGCTCTAGTGCTGTGTGTGAATGTAGCTCTCGGTGCGCACTTGCGTGTGTGCAAAGCGCTAATCAGTGCACTCTGAGGCCCCTGAGCCCACCAAATCGCATTTCTGTTCCTTACCCATATTCTGAATAGATTAAGAAATAAGCCTGGGGGCCTCCATGGTAAAGCACATCATTAGTTATAATGCGGCCCTGAGTTCAGTTCCCAGAACTTCTGACAATTACATTAAATTAAAAAAATAATAATAATTTGAAAAAAATTAGAAGAGAAAGGCAAGACTAGATGTTTAACTTGACGGTGTAGTACTTGCCTAGCATGTACAACGTTCTGGCTTCAGTTGCTATTATGCACAAAACAGAGAGAGAAAGAGAGAGAGCACATCAGATGTCTACATGCCTGCTTTATTGCTAGTAATGCTAGATGAGGGCTAAATGAGCTTGAGGCCTGAACCCCAGAATCAGACTGTTTCCCACCATGCTCAGCAGTGCTCAGCAGTGGGGGCGATGCCAACACTGAATTTCCTGCTACAAGACTACACGTAGCAGCAAGGATGGATGGAGAACATGTGCTGCCCTTGGCCAGCCGAGGCCCCGGAGAATAAAGGGAAGAGCAGAGCTGAACGTTCACAGCTGCTTCTCCACTTTTACTGATGAAATATGTCACTCCACCTCCAGGGTTGGAAGGTATGCGTGTGTGGGGTGGGGGTGTTAATTAGGCTCCCTCTGCAGGAAGGAAGCACCAGGAATGAGAAGGCATGCCCTCTAGCACAAACACTGTCGCATTGAGTCCCGTAAACAAGTCGGTGCTGGTTTGCACACTGTCTCCTACTCATAACCACGAGCATCTCGAGAGAAAGCTCTCATCTATTAACTGGTCTTTGCCAAGGTCTTGAACCCAACACATTCATTTTTGCTGAACGATGGACTGCAGTTCAGAGAGGTTCAAAGTCCTGCCCATCCACTTAGAGTGGAAACTTGGGCAGCTACAGAGTTTCAGAGTCATTTGTTACACAGCCATGGGTAACTGATACACCTGGCCGTGTCAGACAATACTTAGCTAGGTCATGACTTGAGATGAGGCATGAATTTTGCAACTTCCTCCTATTCTTGTATTCTGTATTGTCTCTCAAACACAATAGCTGAATGATAGTTACCACTAATATCATTCTTGAATTTTGTTTCTCATCATTGGATTAAGAGAAAACTTAAATGGCCTAATAACCATGCTATCGAGATTTGAATACCAACAGTAAGAGGAGAACTGTATATTCTAGGGAAAAAATGGAGAACTGGAGGGGAATCAGTCTTCTAAGAGTGACTTTCTACCCCAAATCTCCCTTTAGATACTTCAGATTTAGCTCTTATTTTAATCCGGCTTGGCCTCAATTTTCTCTGTAAAATGGGGTTAACTATACACATGTTGAAGGAGTCTTTAAGAACTGAGTTAGGTTTAGCAGAATGGCATAGTGGTTTTGTGCATAAACTGGGAAGCCCGAGCACCAGTGTTTAAATCCTAGATCTGTCAGTTGCTAACTAAATTTTATGTCCTACCCTCCTTCATAGATGTTTATCAAAATTGCTCCCAAACTCTTTCCTCTGTAAGAATGCTTTATAATCCTTGCATCTCTCCAGGAAGTGATTATCAATCAATGCTAACCTTAACAAGATTCTTATTTCAGCTGGGCATGGTGGTACACGCTTTTAATCCCAGCACTCAGAAGGCAGAGGAAGGTGGATCTCTTGAGGAAGCCAGCCTGGTCTACATATTCAGCCAACCAAGGCTGTACAAGGCTGTACTCTGTCTCAAAGAACAAACAAGATTTTTATTTTAGAAATACATTAAAAACTCATAGGAACCAATACAAAATCATTTTTTTAGTATGAAATAACTTTCATGAGAATTATAAAACATTTATACCTTCTGGTCAAAGTATAGATAACCCATGAAGATGCCTCTGAAATACAGAAACAAAACATGTAGTTTATAGTGTCCATTCAATGCAATGAAATATTCAACCATGAAATAAATATCACTAGGGAAAAACATTCGAAAAAGTTCAAAAAGTAGTGCTAAGTGAAAGAGATATGTATACAATACAGTATGTTAATGAGAATGCTATATATGTATATATAATATGTATATATATTTAAATGCTCAGAAGAGGATATAGCAATATAAATAGCTGTCATCATGAAAAGTTTATAAGATTTTAATAAAACTATATGATTTAAAAATTTGGAAAATTTATTATCTTAAAATCGTGAGCATTTGCAGGGCAGAGTTCAAGTGTATTGTGACATATTATTTTACTGACATTTATCAATACATTCAATTTAGAAAAATTGGTGTGTTTTAGTGGGATACATAAGAACAGGCTGAAAGTACAAAATTGTGTTCTTTTAAAGCTTGTCATTTAGATGCTTACACTCGCTTTCCCTCACGTCCTTCCCCTACACCCACATTCACCCCTCCTTCTGGTTAGGAGCCAAACAGAGCAAAATAAAATTCCAGCATCTCCAGCTGCAGATCAGAATATGCCAGGGGAAATAAATAAAAGATGCCAGGAAACCCATCCTGGCCAAGTACTCTTCAGAGCTGGGAGGAGATTGGCTCAGCCAACTCTCGGGGACAGCATGATTCCATGTAACCTGTGCATATGCATGATATGTATATATGCACGTGTACACATATGTGTGTATATGTGTAGCATATGTGTATGTGTATATATGTATCTTCCCTATACTTTAAGTCCTCTTGAGATTGCTTCAATGCCCCATATAATATACATAGTAAACAACTGTTATATTGTGTAATTGAGGGGATGACAAAAAAAAAATGTCTGTATACATTCAATACAGAATTATTTTCTGAATAGTTTTGAATATTCAGAATCCCACACTGGAGGACTCTCTGGGATTTGTTTCAGACACCATTGGAAATATTTGGGTACACACCAGGGAATAAGACCCAGTCCTGGTCCTGATGAAACTCAGGTACCAGTTGGAGAGATGGACCGAGAGGGCAAGAACTTGAGTATACACACAGTAATGGGCCTGTTGTGGAGACAGTGGGGAGCTCTTAGCCAAGAGGAAGGGTTCCCTACTCAGAAGAGCTGGCCTCCTATGATAAGAAGGATCTGGAAAGTCGAGGAGAAAGGGTGATGAGTTATAAGTGATAGCCTGGAGTTAGGTGGCCATAATGCCCAGGAGGTGGGCAATGCCTGACTGGCTAGAAGATAAAGTTAGACAAAAGTGAATGGGAGATTCAGTCCCAGTAAAAAAGGCCATTTGGAGGGGATGGAGACCCTATTATAACACCAGTTACAACTCTGGTGGCACAGTGAGGGTGCCTTGGAGGACAGAGCTGGATCAGTGCGCCTGTTGGTTGGCAGTAGGATGTGTGGTTCCCAGGGAATCTCTGAGGCAGGCAGAAAAATAAGCAACGGTGACCGTGCCCGCAGCGCAAAAGAAACCAGATAACCTGCTGCAGTTGAGCCGCTGAGATACAATAAATTGAATAAGCCTTCCCTGAACTTTCTCTGCCCCTTTTCTTAGGGGATTTCACAAACCCTTCTCAGGAGGAGGTTTTTAAATGTTGGGGTTATGGACTCTCAAGAATTCAATAAAACCTTTAGATGAGATTCTCCATAGGGGAAAAAAATGAATTAAAGCAAAAAGTAGTACTCTCGTTCCCTTCCCCGGCTGCTTCTTTCTGAAGGAGACAGCATCATCTTGCAAGAACAGGAAAAACACCTCAGCAGCTCTGGGCACCAGGCAGCAAGTGTTAGCAGCAGAAAGGACAGAAGCAGAAATGCCCTCTGAAGTCTAGGAAGCCTGTTTCCAGAAGTAACCGAAACAGGTAACGACAGTTTTGGTAGGGAAAGAGGGAGGAAGACGAAGTAGCGCTCAGGTTCCGCAGCACTTCCGTGGAGAAGGCGCAGAGGAGGAGCGGTTGCCTAGCAGCGAAGCTTTCTGGAGTTACCTTTGCAGCGTTCATCAGGCACTGTCGTTATAACCAAGAGATGTTCCCTTTTCTTAGTTCCTCGCTTACACTTGGTCTTCCACAGCGTTTGTGACCAGCCATCAGGACCACTGGCCACAGTGTAGGCTGTCATGAACAAGGCTCCAGGCAGAAAAGAGCGGGGCCTGGAACCCTGCCTGTGCTGAGCTTGCCAAGCTCTGTAGCCTTTCACTGGCCAAGGTAGCAGATGACATTTTCCAGTCTCACTAAGGTGCTAACCCTGCAGGCTAGCCACGTGCTACTACAGGCCTGATGCCTTTTCTTTTTCTTTCTTTCTTTTTTTCCCCTCATTCCTTTCACCTCAGGGGGACACAGCTGAAAAACATGCCACTTCCTGCATCCTCTCCCTGCATGCCTTGCTCAAAGCCCCGGTCACGCTCTGTCCTCTAAGTGTGCGAGTGACAAGTGAGCTTCTGCCCAAAGCAAAAAGAAGAGACAAGCTCAAGCGCAGTGTAGCAGCCTCCCTCCGGCTTCAGCCCAACCTCAAGTTCAAGGGACAGCCCAGAAATGTGCCTGAGTCACAGTGGCAGAGTCCAAATCACAGGTGGGCTCTGCCTTCTCCACAGCAAGGGGTGGTGGGCAGGCTCCTGAGCATCTAGAACACATGCCTGCTGTGGCTGCTCTCTCATTCAGCCCTCCCTCCACAGTTAGGTCCAGAGCTCCAGAGGAGGGACTCTGAAAGTAAGCAGATGCGAATGCTCTCACCGTGAAGCTTGGGGGAGGGGTCCCATCCTTTCTCAGGGATGAGCACCTACAGCTATGGATGCCCTCCCCTGAACCTCACCACAGGGCGCTCCTTCCGCCAGCCTGCCTGATAGTAGACTGAGGCTTAGAGCTTGGCAGAGACCAAACTGCCAGCCCAGGACTTCCATACTCACCTGGGTAAGGTGTGCATACAGGGTGACACCTCCAGCTCCACTCCTTTAGGGTACCAGCTGAGCACTGGAACTAAACTAACCTAAGACAGGTTTGCAGAAGAAAAGCATGCAAATGCATGCATTGCAAGTCTATACAGCCCTGGGGTCCCCGTCAGCAAGTGATGTTGGTGTTAGCAGTTAGTGTTAGTCATGCATCCACTGAACTCGGTTGAAAAACAACAACAAAAGAGTAAACTGTGAAGAAACGGCTATATTATGTGAGAAGGAAAATAGCAACAGCAAAACAAAACCCACACAGTCTTAACTGGCATCGTTCACGAGGGAACTTATCTCCTGCTTTTAGAAAGCGTGTACAGGGAAGAGAGCTATCTTCATTCCTCTGCTGTTTCCCAAGAACCCTTTGCTTACACGGTCAATATACCAAGAGTGGCAGATTCTGGGAGGCATGTGTCTGGCTCCTCCAGAGACCAGCGCATTGTCAGCGCATTGGCATAGCAAACAGCAATGGTATACTAATGGCCACTGGCACAGTGCCAAGCTCCTCTCATCCAACATTAATTCTCACAGCCTCTTCCTCAGGTTTTGGGGTTTGGGTTGCTGTTATTGTTTTGTTCTTTGTTGTTGGTGGTGGTGGTGGTTTTTTTTTTTTTTTTTTAGACAATCTCATTATGTAGGCCTTCTGGCCTGGAACTCACTACATAGACCAGGCTGGTCTTGAACTCACAGAGATCTACCTGCTTTTGACTCCCAAATTCTTGAATTAAAGATGCCCACCATCATGCCTGTTGCTTCCTGAGGCTTTATTATCTGTATTGCATTGGAGAGGAAACTGAGTCATGGATGCTACAGAGCTTTCTCATCAGAATGAGCTTCTCCCCGCTTTCGGTAACCATCACTGTGGTAAAGGGCCTCTGGGAATCCAATTCAAAGAGTTACGCTTTGCAAGAGTATACTGCAGAAGGGGATGGTCAGGCAGTGACACAAAGAAAGAAAGGGTTCAAAGTTCAAGTAGATTGTGGTCTGACTGTCTGCCGGGTCTGATGGGCTTCCCAGAACAAGGCTTCATCCCATTGTGCTGTCAGAGAATAGCCAGGCATCTCACCAGGAGCACTGTTTTTCTTCCCAGAAGGAGGCTATCAATTATATTATACACAAAACAAGGGATCTCCCGGACTCACCCTGGGGCATTTTTCCTTTTCAGTGCTTTACAGTGACTATCACATTTGATGAATGAGTTGTACAGCTACTGCTACTTCATTATGTAATCATAACACATAACATGATTTTTCCGTCTCAAACTCAGGACAACTGGCTGAGATGCCTATTAACATATAAAATTAGACCTGGCCTGCCAGGTTCCCCCAGCATCCCTTAGTCAAGGAGCCCTTTACAGAGTCCCCCTGGCTTGCAAACCCCTCTCCCTCCCCTGAACTCTCCAACATCCCCCACCTGGGGGAGGGGGTGCTGCTCTTCCCTATATAATCCAGCCATTTTGGTTGCCCTCTCTCTTTTGGCCTCCTGGCCTCTTGGTCTCCAGGTTCCCCTCTTTTCCCCTCTCCTCTCACCCCTCTCCCCACATGGCGCAGAGGCTCAATCTGGACCCTTGCAGGTGCCTCTGGCTATGCACTCCCTCGTATCTACCATGTTCTCCCTACAATAAACTTCCTCCTCCGCCATACCTAGGAGCAGCCGTGTCCTATCCTTTTTCTTCTCCCATTCAATGATGTCGTAACAATCACTCAGGCAGAGAAAGTAGGGATTATAACTTCCCTGTGACTGGAGCAAAGATCTTTTAAAAAGACATTGGTGTCTTTGGCTCTCAGACTATGGAAGCAATGGGCCCCTGAGGAACTGGAATTTCCCCCTGGAGTCCCATGCTGGGGGTGGAGAAGACTAACCCCTGGTGCCAGTCAGAGGGGGAGCTTGTCTCTTGGAGAGAGAGTACACACAGCCTGACAACCTATCTGCAACCTGTCAGACAACCTTGCAAGGACCGATTCAATGCTGTGTCTGCTATAGGCAAAACTGTGACCAGCATTGCTTCGGCGGTCCTCCTGTCCCTGGGGGCCTGGGCCTGGGCCGGTGCTTCAGGGTTCTTAGCCTCTTATTCAAGAATGAAATAAAGACACAGAGAGGTTGCAAAGCAGCAGAGAAAGCTCATTCAAAGAGAGGCTATAGTAGAGATTAGAAAAATAATACATCGTCAAGATTGACAGTGAGAAGGATCTGGAAGGCTCTGGATTGTTGCCTGGGGCATCTCTTTAGGGATCTGAAGGAAGGGGGAGTCTGGTTACGAGGGTGTGCTTTGGGTGGTCCTCTGCTTTGATGGACTGCTGTATGTTTCTTCCACTGTGAATGCCCCTTCCCATATGTATCCTGCTTTAGTTATAGGCATGCCCAGTTATTTATGGGCATAGAACAGTACATAGGGATTCTTCCTAAAACTTCACTTTGAGGACACAGTTTGTTTTATTGTGTGTGTACCCAAAACCAGTTTAGGCTAGATCCGTCTTTCTGCTTGTCTTAGTTACTTTTCTATTGCTCTGAAGAGATACCATGACAAGGCAACTTATAGAAGAGAGCATTTAACTGGGGCTCACAGTTCAGAGGGGGCAGAGTTCATGACCATCATGGCGGCGAACATGGCAGCAGACATGGTTCTGGAGCGGTAGTTGAGACAACAACGAAGAGGCAGAGAGAGAGAGAGCTATGAGAGAGAGAGAAAGAGAGAGAAAGAGAGAGAGAGAGAGGGCTAGCTGGGCGTTTGAAACTTCAAAGCCCACCTCCAGAGACACACCTCCTAATCTTTCCCCAATAATTCTACCAACTAAACCTCACCATATGAGTCTGTGGGGGCCATAGCCAGCACAATACTCTTACATATCCAGATACGTACCTAGTACAGTGGATAGAATCTGTCCAAGTTTGATGGGTGTTAAGGGAAGGAGAAAACTATTCCACTGTTCAGAGAAAGATGTGCACGCAGCTCAGTGCAGGTGAGGGTCTTAGGTTGCTAACAGGTTGCTAGGTACAATGTTCAGAGAGAGGTGTGTGTGCATAGTATGTGCAGATGAGGGTCTTAGGTTGCCAAGTGCACTGTTAGAAAAGGAGTGTGCGTAGAGCCCAAATCAAGAAGAGTTCCAGGTTGATAAGCTATTCCCTATGCTTTCTTGTCTCAACAAGAAAGTGGTTTATTTAAACCTAAACCTCAGGTCATGGACTTGGAAGTTCACAGAACATCATTATTTGTTCCTCTTAATAATGTGGCCACATTGAAATCTTATTTCTATACTTTTCCACTATTATGTGTCTCTTTAATTGGCCCATGAAGAATGGTGGCTGAGCCTAACTTGTTAGAGCTACCAGGGCCCAGGCTCTGACCTTAACAACTCTGGCAACAGGACCACCTGAATGCTTGGCTTATAACAGAGAGTTAATGAATGTTTATCTAGTACATGAATTAACTTTCCTATCAAAGAAGTGAGTAAGCTAGCTCAGTGCTGTTCAAATAGTCCGCAATCCAGTGTAAGTGTGTTTTGCTAAAAATCCCTTCCCTCAGGGAGATGTAAACATCTACTGTCCCAACAACAAACCAACGTACAGTTACACCAAGGTCCCTTCCCCCACCAGCAAATAAATGAGTTTAATATGCTTACTTAGGAAATAATGGGAGGCTATGGGCAGGAGCACAGGTGACCCTAAAGTAGCCACACTGGGAGGGCTGCACCAGCAGGGCTGATGGCTGTGTGAATGGGGCCCTTCACCTTCTCATCTTATACTCTAGCTCTTCCCAAAAATCCTAAGAAAGCCTGCAACTGGGACAGAATGGCATACAACTGGTTGGGAGGGATGGCTAGATATTCAGTTCAGGGTCCCAGGATGGAGACACACACACACAACACACACACACACCATGCTTCCTTCCAAGAGGAAACTCAACAGTCAATGAGCCCAGCTGTGACAATCTTTGCTGAGCAGTTTCAACTAGACTCCTGAGGATGGTAACAGTTTGGCAGCCAGAAGTTGTCCTGGACAATGGACTGCAAATGGGAACTGCAGCAGGTGAGCCCAGGCGTGGAGCATCCGATAGACAGTGTCTATTGAATGTAACAGTGTCTTTGAAACTAGACTTGGCCTTTTTTTGTCCATCCTTGGTTGTTTTTGTTTGCTGGCTTTTCAATTTCACATTTTCCTACTAATTCTTTGGATTCGGTGTGCTTTTCAACAGCATCGATATGCAATGATGGGAAATTTAAAAAGAAAAAGGGTCCTTCAATGTCACTGTTGAACCAGATGGCCACAGAACCACTGGAAAAGACAAACTTCTCCATCCCATGAGCAGCTGTAGCATCTTTTCCCCTTTGTCTTTTGAGATTATTATGTAATAACAACATTTCTCCCTTCCCTTTCTTCTCTCCAAACCCTCCCATATACTCTTTCCTCCTCTCTCTCAAAGTTATGACCTCTTTTTTCATTAATTATTGTATGCATATCTGTTCATACATATATGTTCGTAAACATAGCCTGCTTCATCCCATATAATATTGCTCATATGCAGGTCCAAGCACCCTCACCTTAGGCAGACTTCTCCACGCCAGGGCTCAGTGTAAGCATCCACAAGTACTCTCTACCCCACCCCAACTTGAAAACAACCAGGGAGAATCAAAGACGTTAGCATCAAAGCAATGCACAATCCGAAACTCTGTGTTGTGGCAGGATGGGGGTTTTCTTTGCCCCAGCACCCGCCCCTTTTCCTTCCTCCACATACCCCCTCCCCAACCCTTCCTGGGAGGAAGTCTGGCAAGATGGAGTGAGGTGCTCTGAGCCTAGCAGCCACAGTTTTGAGAGCTCAACAAATCTTAGTGAGTTTGTTCATAGCTGTTTGCTAGAGGGCTTGAGTTTCCGCTGAGGACCAAAGGAATCTGATGAATTACTCTCCAGCTGGAGCTCCATCCAGCTGGAAGGTGGAAGCAGGTAGTAGGGTGGGGATAAGAAAAACACAGGAGCAAAGAGCTGGACCCCTGGCCTTTGAATAAACCTAGAGGTCATTTGACAAGAACGTCAAGATATTTTGTCAAATTAAGAGTTTTTTTTTTTTTCTGGGACCAGATATTTGGGACCTGCAAGCTCTCCTGGTTTATGCAATTATGAAGTTAGAGGGCCAGCAAGATGGCTCAGGGGATGAGGGTGCTTTCTGACAACCTGACAACCTGAGTTCAATCCCTGGAATCCACATGGTGGAAAAAGGTAACCGAGCTGACGAGCTGTCCTCTGACGTCCACACGCACCATGGCACATACGTGAGCATACACACACAAACACACACACACCAAGTAAATAAGAAGGTGGGGTTTTTTTTTGTTTTTGGTTTTTGTTTTTGTTTTGTTTTGTTTTGTTTTGTTTTGTTTTGTTTTTTAGGAAGAGTGCAGAACCAAGTAGGTGGGACCATTATTGGAAAGTGCTGGCTGGGACCCCAAGCTGGGGTGACATTTGTGGATCGACTGGACTGAATCTTGGCCCTGCTCTATGCTGGGTAGGGAACAGATGAAAAGGCAGAGACACAAAAAGACCATAAGAAAAATCACCTTGATCATCACCTTTACATTACTTTTTTATCTCTCTCCTTCCAGACCTGTTCTCATTCATCTACATGTGTTTTCGCAGAAGCAGGCTCATACACTACAGTCTGATTTACAAGCTGCTTGTTGTTATGATCCTGTAAACAGCTTTCCATGTCGGTGTGTTCATGACTATACAGACTCCTATTGTTTGCAATGGTAGGGTGATAGCTATGCCCACCTTTTCCAAGGGATGTGTGACTATGTTTTATAGTGGAATATTTAAACTTGTTCTCAAATATTGTAAAGCTACATGCATTTCTGTGTAGTAAAATGAACTTTAAAATACCTGATGTATCTGTCAGTAGGAGCTGCTGCCAGAAGGTCACCTTCCTTAACTGTTAGAACCAGCTTTCTGGGTGTGGATGGGCTGCAACTTTCTTGAGTGCAGAAAGAATGCTAGTTTGGAGAACCAGTAATTGTCTAATACCCTTGGATGGAGCAATTGTGCTTTTTTTTTTTTAATTTTATTTATTTATTTGTTTGTTTGTTTTTCATGACAAGGTTTCTCTGTTGTAACTCTGGCTATCTTGGAACTCACCCTGTACACCAATCTGGCCTTCAACTCACAGAGATACACCTACCTACCTCTGCCTCCTGAGTGCTGGGATTAAAGGCATGTGCAACCACCACCCTGCTGGATGGAGCAATTATTGTTCAAAATTTACCTAACCCTCTGTGATCTCAATATTGAAAGCACTTGATTGTCTTATTGCTAAAGGAGGAAATTTTTATGGTCTCCTCCCTCAACCTAAACACTGGATGAGGAATTACTCCCCCTTCCTGGGGCCTTGACTAACTCACCCATAAATAGCAAATGGCATCAGTCAGCCTGCTAAAGGTTGGGGTTGTTGTACTTTGGAGGTTTTCTTCATTATGCAAATAAAGTCTTTGTATCAGTAGGGCAGAGCTTTCAATTGATAAAACTCCTGAGAGACCATGTTCTGGGGTCAGTCCATGATAGAGGTTGGACCCTTTGCCTAAGTCATTCAGACTTGCATCTTGGAGAATTGTCTTCTGTTCTCTATTGAACCCATTCGAGAAAATAATTTTATCTACGATGGTTGTTGATTGTATCTATGAGTATCTATTGGGCTTTGCAGTAGAAAATGTGTGTGAAGTACATACATGTGTGTCTAAAAGGACTGACTAAAACTTCAGCAACAGTAGAGAGTTTAGAATGCTGTAGATCCAGAGCTAGTTACAGTTTATCTTGGGCTGTCTTCAGCCCCTGAAATAGTCATTCTTTGCCCACGCCTGGGTGGAACCTAACATCTGGTAACAGATAAAAATCCATTTTGGAATGTATTGCAAAACTACGGTTTCTACCAATCTAAAGGCTAAGGATCATCAGTGGCATCTGAGCACTGTGGCTAAGACTTCTCCGATTTGCTGTAGCCACCTACTTAATGTTCCCACCAATGTATTTGAAAGTGCTCGATTTATGACTTTCTCTGATCTGTTACTATAAAAACATCAGTACACTACTTCCATGATGGAACATGAAATTTGAGGTAACCTAAATCTGGGTTCCCAGGTCATGGTCACTCAAATTTGTCTCCAGAATAATCTCTCTCTTACCGTCTTTGGGATGAGAGCTTGCTTTTGTGAGGGCATTCACATGTATCATGCAGATGTGTGTGGACGCCTTGCACACAGTTGTAGTAATAATTACTAGCACCCTACCAGCACACTGTGTTTCACGTGTATCAATTTATTTACTTCTTGAAAACGGCAGAGATAAAGGCAGTACCACCATACCCGTTTTTCACACAAGGAAACTTCCTTAAGGTCAAACACTCACATGGGGCAGAGTTAAGGTTCAATCCAGATCATTTATTCATTTTGTTAGAAAAAAAAAAAATCACATGCCAGAACTTGGGGAGATGGCCCCTTGGAACCATCTGCTGTGAAGCTAAGGATCTTAGTTTGGACCCCAGCACCAATAGCAGATCATGACAGCTGGATGGGGTGGCCCACCTGTGATTCCAGCACTCGGAAGATGGCTAGATAGACTAGCTGTGTCAGTGAGCTCTGGGTTCAACTGAGAGATCTCTCCTCGATGAGTAAGGTGGGAAGTCATTGAGAAAGACTCCCAATGTCATCCTTGGGCCTTGACACACATGCACACACATGTGCGTGTGCTTTCCCCATCACGTACATCTGTGCCTGCGTGCATACACACAGATATATGAAAACAAATCATTAAGCAAAGGATAAACCTCTGATATCTTGCTATCAAAGGCTGAATCAAAAGTTCAGAGTCTAAAGAACCAGAGTAGAAGGTCAAAGGCCACAGAGGCCTGCCTGCAGGAAGGGCAAAGGAACTTCAAGTCCGGCTTCACCCAAGGCCAGCTGTGTGACCTGGGGTGACTCAGAAAGTCACATTCTTCCATTCCTAAAGTGAAAGAATGGTCTAAATCCCTTCTGAAGTCCCTTCCCGTTCTAAAAGTAAGCATCTAGTAAACAGTAGAGAAGTAGAACAAACTGTCCTGGCCAGGCATGGACCCTCAATAGAAGTATCTATGTTCACAGAAGGAATGAGAAAGCTAGGGTAGTTTGTCTGCAGTATCCAGAGAATTAAGGTAAAGTTTATTTGGGTCCTAAATTTTAGATGATTTCCTTCCTTTGCGTTTTTTACATCTGTTGAACAGGAATATGATCTGTACCTAACTTACCTAATAAGTGCTAGCTAAGTCAATTGAGGCAGACTGACGGGATGAGATAGCTCAGACTGAGTGGCATATACACAATAAAAATGTATTTCTTGTTGTACTAGAGGCTGAGAGATCCAAGAGTAAGGACCTAGAGATTTAGTGGACATTGATAGTGCGTTCTTTAACCTCTAATCAAACCCAGGGTCTACTCTGAGCTAGGCAAACACTCTACCTCTAGGCACCCCTCGAACTCATCCTCAAACGGTGAGCAAGTATTCTTGCTTATAAGATCTCTAGTCTGTTCACCTCCTAGAAGCCCCTTTCACAGGAATGACCCCCTTCATGACCTAAAATATGAATGGGGGTGCGTGTGCCTGCAAAAACTCAAAAGGTACTTAGCAGATGGGTCATGGATTCGATTAAAAAGCAAATTCCCATTATGAGGATAAAGCCAAGGTTGGAACGGGAGACCTCATGTCCTAGTTTGCTTTCTGTTTACTATGCTAAAGCACTCACTGGGAGAGGAAGGGGCTTATCTCAGCTCACAGGTTACAGTCCATCATGGAGGGGAGTTAGAGCAGAAGCTTAAGGCGGGACCTGGAGCAGAGGCCTTCAGAAGAATGCTGCTCACTGGCTTGCTCTTAGATTCACATTCAGCTGCCTTTCTCATACCTCCCAGGATGGCCTCCCAGGGACAACAGCGCCCACAGTGGGCTGGGCCCTCCCACATCCATCAACAATCAAGAAAAGACCCCGCCCACAGGCACACCCACAAGCCAAGGTGATGGGAGGCTGTTCCTCAGCTGCGATTCCTGTCTCCCACCTGACTCTAGTTAGCATGCCTCACTTCTGGTCAAGAACTGTGTCCCACTTGGTCAAGCTGTGTTGCCTCATTTCACTCGCAGGGCATCCTGGGACAAAAATCTGTGTGTACTGGATGGAGGAGGGTAGAGGAGGGGAGCTGGAGTTAAGAAGAATGAGCACAGCTCTGGTTCTGTAAGCGGGAGTTACAACACATAGATGAGTCAATCAAGCTTCATGAACCTTAACTGCTTTGCCTGCAAAATGGCATACACACTAAGACCAGCTGCAGTGTTGTGGTGGGCTCATGGAAGACCGTACCCCTAAACCACAGTCATTAGAATAAGACACGGAAAACACTTCCAAAGAAGAAATAATCTAAGTGCACCACAGGAGTTCATGATCGGAGCCAGGGAGCTGGCTCAGTGACTGGAAGCCGGAAACCTGAGATTGGATCCCTGGGGCAAGATAGGAGATGGAGGCAGAACCTCCTCCTTAAGAAAACCGTGGGTCCAAATCCTCAGCAGCTGCCCGGGAAGTCAATGCTAGCGGCGCACTTGAATTACACCGCGGTGTGTTTCAATCCGTGTGAAAGTGCCAGGCATGTTTGTATGTTTGTTCGTTTTTGTTGTTGGTTTTGTTTGTTAGTTTGTTTGGTTGGTTTTCGAGACAGGGTTTCTCTGTTGTAACTCTGGCTGTCCTGGAACTCTCTCCAGGCTGGCCTTGAACTCACAGAGATCCACCTGCCTCTGCCTCCTGAGTGCTGGGACTAAAGGCGTGTGCCACACCGCCCGACTGTATATTTGTTTATAACGGGGTGAGTGTGTCCAGCTGCTTTGAGGGGTGGGTTCTGGAAGCCCACCTTGCTGCTTCCAGCCTGATATTCTCGCCATTGCTCTGGGGCCCAGCAGGCAAGCTCTTGCCTCCAGCCCTATCTCAGTCCTGCGCTCTGGTCACTTCCTTCCTTTTGTCCAGAGTCGTTAGAAACCACTTGCTGGCGGAAGCTCTCTGCTGCATTCTGCTTCTGTGAATTGTGCTACTGTTCTATCCTAGGCCATTTGCTAACCCACACCACAGACAGCCCTGTCGGGGCTTCCTCACAGATGGACAGATGGCAGCAGGCCCCAGGGAAGTCCATCACTCCTGTAAAAGGCTTTGCCACATCAAACATTGACTAGTGCGACGCACGCGCATCCTTCTTGCGCTGGCTTTCCTTTTCAGGAGGAAAAATTGTTCTAAAATGGTGACACAGGCACACTCTGCCAGCCACCTTCTCCTCGGGTGGGCTGGTCCCCACAACCCAGTTACCAAATCTCCCTCCCCTTTTCCAAGTTGATTTATTCTTTGCACTGATTGTGCAACCTTGATCTTATTTCTTTATACAACTGCTGTCTGCTCACCCATTCCTGACTAGATGGTTGAATGTCACAAAGTCAGAAACACTGGCTGTTCGCACAGCTTGGGGCCGAGAAGGCCACTGTGGAAAACAGAGATAATGATTGTGACGTGGCGCGGTGAACCCTTCCTAGGGAAGCTGTGGGTAGACCGCAGCAACTGACCCCTTCACGAAGTTGGTCAGAAAAGCGAGAGGACTTGGATTAGCCAACTCACGAGGCTGTGATCTATCCGTTAACCATCTCAAGACCTGAGTGTCCTCACCCGTTAAAGTCCCCCAGTCCTGATGGATAAAATAACCAAATACTATAGATGCTGTTTATTGAGCATGTACTGGGTACCAGACGTAGTCTTTGCTGTCTTACGTGTTAGCGCGCCCTACCCAATGATTTTGTTTTACCTGTTTTTCTTTAGCCCTAAATATTAAGTTTTGCTTATGTAATCGATGTAAGAAATATCTGGGAACTTTTGGGGGAGGGGCACCAGTATTTCAGCTAAGGAATAGACTGTTGTTGGTTTGTTTTTTTCTTAGACAGAGTCTTGTATATTGTCCAGGTTCCCCTCAGACTTCTGATCCTTCTGCCTCAGCTTTCCTAGTGATAGGGTCGCAGGTATGCACTACGGTGTTGGGGTCTTTACACTGAGATCTTTTCCTGTTGGCTGCTAGTCATTCTTGGTGCATTATGGAGACGACAGCCTCTCCAGCATACTTGTGCTGTTGAAGTGCACAGAATTTTTAACATTACCGTCCCAGAGCAATCATAACAGTCCATCAACTCCTCCTTTCTAGTCCAAGCAGGTAGACGAGGACTGTATAATTTTTTTAAATATTTTGTGGTTCAGGGAAAGGCAGTTAGCTACCCATACTGCTGACCCTCGCCTTTCAGTGGGGGTTTGAACAACAAACACCAGGACATACAGATGAGTTAGTATTTAGTAAGCATGTTGCCCAGAGTCCAGCAAGAAGCCAGATTTATTCTAGGTGCTTCAAATGAAGATGCATTGAGAGACCCCCACCTGGGTATTGTCCCTGACAAGAAGCCACAGGCTTCTTTAGGGCTTGAGGATCAATAGAGGAAATGCTATCTCAGAGCACAGAGGAAGCAGGAGCAGGGCGGGGGGGGGGTGAGGGGGAGGCAATCGGCCATTGCAGGTAAGCAGCAATGCAGGATAGGTGTGTGTGTGTGTGTGTGTGTGTGTGTGTGTGTGTGTGTGTGTGTGTGAGTTCTAAGAATTAAACAAGGGGTATCTGTAAAGTGCCCGCCACAGCTTTGGAATCAGTAGGCATTCAGATGGAGTTTGTTTCTATTTTTATTATTTGTATTATTCTGTGTCATTTTATTTGTCTTGCTTTAGTTGACAATGTCATAAGCAGAATCTGCTTCTGTGTGGGTTTCCCGTCACGATGCTCACATGACGAAACCTCTAGAAGATTCTGATCTGATATAGAGGTTCACTTTCCTTTCAGCACAGGGATGCAGCAAACACATGTGGCGTTACTGCCTGAACACAGTTCACAGGCATGAAGCTCTCCCACAGCCGTTATCAAACTCTTCTCTAAAATGTTCTAGAAGTTAGTGCCTGTGTTTTAAGAAAAGAAACCTGAGGACAGAAGACATACAACTCAGATTCTCTGACTCCAAAATGTTTCACAGTCTAACTTCTTACCCTTTCATTATGGATGGCTTTTTAAACAGCATTAAGTTTTATGTCAACATAACTTTTAGAATCCTCAGAGTTAATCCGACCTTAGCTCTAGCCAAGCGCTTCATGAGCTCACACCACGGGTAGCTGCCATGGCTTGTTCTGTCTTGTGAACAGCTGCTTGAGTCGTTGTCTGGAGATTTTATTTCTTTGCATCATCAAAAGAGACAGTCTGCGGACACGTAAGTCGCTGTCACAGAGTTATGCTGAATCCCTCAACCCCTAAGGACTGCCCTCTCAGCCCTGGGGACCAACAGGCACAAGGCTCTCTCCCTCTGTCACTTCTTAATACTACAGATCTGCCAAGCTAGACTCTTTCAACCTCATCTCATTCAGGGTAAGGTGCCCTTCCTGGGTATCGATCTTCAAAAGGGAAGAGCCAGGCTCTCTTCTCCTGTTGCTCATTCAGGGAATACTGAGACCCGAGGGGTAGGAAAAGGAGAGAAGAAAAAGAGAGTGTTTTTCTAAGCTGTTGAGAGCGTGAAGCTGTGTTGTATTTCACGTCTGCCGCTTCTCTCTCACACAATCGGTTTAGGAAATTACACTGAAAAGCCCAGAGTGGGAATAGGGCTTTTGCAATAAATGATACTGGGTGACTTAGTGGGGCATAGTCTCATGGCCAGAAATAACAACGAAAAGGGAAAATGGAGATTTAGTTTGGAATATTTTATTTAAAAACAATCTTTTCGGGCTGGGGGCCTAGCTTGGGGTAGAGTGCTAGCCTAGCGTTCATGAGGTCTTGGTTTTGATTCCCAGTACTGAAAACAATATAAATAAACATAATCTTTTACGTTAGGTGTGATGATGTATGCCTATAATCCCAGCACTGGGGGGATCTCAGCCTGGTCTACATACCAGGATCCTTTCTCAAAACAACAACAACAAATGAACAACACAAAAATCATGTCCCCACCGTCGTCATGGTCATCATCATCATCATCATCATTTAAATACAGGCCCCTATTGTTAGGCCCCCTTATTAAATGGAGACTACTGGTGAGTGAGGCCTGCAGCTACAGGAGATCGGATGTGGCAAAGCCATTCAGCTAACTGCTCAGGGAGGAAGTGGGGCGTGGTGGTTTCGAGTAGAGCTTTGGAGCCACACAGACCTGCTGCAGACTCGAAGTCTGCTGCCGGCCTGCAGTATAGCTCAGGCTCATCCCATGAACATTCGGAGGCTCAGTTTGCCCACATGCTGTGATGCTGGCGTCCAAGAGCTTCACGCAGTGCCTAGATATCGGAAGCGCTCGACACACTCCAACATCAGAATGTTTTCAGTTTTCCTGTCACTTGGCCTCCCTGCGACGGGCGTGACCATTCTGTTGCCCACTTAGCTGCTATGAATACAGAAAGACAGAATAGCATTGCCATGAAGGATGCGCATGTCCCCTCCCCTCAGACTGCTCCTCCGAAGCCTGATCGCTGTGATGGCACCACGAGACAACTCGATCAGAAAGGTGGAGCCTCACAGATGGATGAGAGCAGGTCTTCCCCCTCTCCTGTGAGGACACTGCAAGAAGACATCAGTCGGACAGGGAAGCCATTCCTCCATAGAGCCTGACTGTGCAGGCACCTGACCCAACTTCCCAGCCGCCAGAATTCTGCTGAGGCCACACCTCACACACAGCAGAATTCTGTTGTAGTGAATAAATGAGAACAAATAACTTGACCACTTAAATCCACTTTTTCATGTGAACACGAGCAGATTTAATTTTGCTACTTGGAAGAGTGAAAATGAAGCATACAAAAAAGCACCGTAAACGTTGAAAGGGACAAATTTTTATAGCTGACCCCTGTTAACAGGCAGACCCCACTCTGTCCTGACTCAAGTAATGACAAAGCCATCGGCATCCTCTCTGGCCTCCCTTCCTGTTTCCACCATGAAACACCCTCTTCCTCCCCAGGTCCTTCCCACTATTAGATGCCCCCCAACCCCCACCTCCCTTCAACAGAAAGAAAAATCTTAAGGGACAGTCAACTTAGTGTGTGGCAATTCATTTCTTCAGCGTGTCTTAAAATATTGCAAAGGTTAATCTTGAAGCTGTGTTTGTTATTAAGGACCTTTTGTAAGCCAGGTATGGTAGCTCATACTGAAGAGACCGAGACAGGAAGATCACTGTAAGTTTGAGGCCATCTTGGGTTACAGTGTGAGAAGAAACAAAAAGTTTCAATTCCCAACAATACACACGCACACGCACACGCACAGTATTCCCAGTGCCATGAACTGAAGACAGGAACTCTCAAATGAAGGCAGAAAAGTGCCTGGAAGCAAGGACAAGCCACAGAACCAGAGGGCTGAGATATTAGGTGAGAGCAAACCTATCAGCCGTGGGAAACACAGGCAATTCTTCTGCCCAAGACCAAGACCCGAGTCCCAGGCTTTCGGCTGGCTGTGGAAGAGAGGGACAGAGGAGAAAGCAGCACGGGAACATAACGTGATGCTTTTGCCAGCCTGTAACTGCAAACAGCTGGTGGGAGTTGATGTGACAGACATTTGCTTATGCCAGCATGATTCTGGTAGAGTTGCTCCTGCCAGCTCCTCCCCCTTCATGATGACAACACACTGCCCTTTAACAGTGCTGGGCTCCAAGTAAGGTGGCTCAAGTGTCCCTAGTTATTACATTAGAACAGTAAACATTACACCTGGGTGTAGAAAAGGTGGCTGACCTGGTGCTCTCAAACAATTAGAAAGGAGGGTTGTGTGTTTTGCACATGTCCCTGTTTATTTAGTATTTGCCCTGGTAACTCTTTGTTATCTGAGTAATTGCTACAGGCTTTCTCATTCTCTGACCTTGGGATTTCTAATTTTTTTTACAAGTGAATATCCATGAAACAGTAAAAGCTATAAATCCTGCCTCCCCTTGTGCGTATACACACATATACATACATAGGCACCTTCCTAATTATTTTAATTCAGTCCCCAAATTAATAAACAATGGGGTTGTGACATCAAGTTTCGACTTCAGATGAGAACAGTTTTGTTGAATTAACTATCATTCAGAATGCTTTCCTGCCTCTGCTCCCGAGACCTGTAGTCAGCCAGCACACATCAGGAGGAACAGGCAAGGAGAAGGGTCCCCTCGCATCTGTTCCAAGCTCTGCTGCTATTACTTGCGCAGTGGGACTCCAGTTAGCTGGAAGATTTCTCCTTCCATCTCTGACTTAATGAGTGAGAAAGGAATACTTGGTGTGTAACTGGAGCTCTTTGAGGAACAGGTAATATTGTAGATAAGAAATGCTTTCTTTTTTTAATTACAGAAAGAGTCTAGTAACTGTTCAGAGTCACTTGGCAGTCTTGAAATGCCTAAGAGGTCTAGAGCTGAATTGTGTACGCAGCTCTGAATAATAGGGAAATGGAAAATGAATTTTAGGGGTCAGTTTGTGGACATTTTAAATTCGATTATCTAGAAAAACACAACGCACAAGTAGTTTCAACCAAATTAAATTCAGGAGTATATCATATCACTACAGACACATGGCCGAGCCCCACGAGAACATTTCCCTCATACGGCAGTTTGCCTTTTCAAAGAAAACACTTCCCAAGCATAAAAGCAAGAGCTATATGTTTGGTTGTTATTTAAATAAAACGTGAGTTTAAATATGGCATAGTTGGGAAATTCATCGCTTGCTTTAGTTTTCCATTGAAGATGGACTATTCATATTCCCAAGGACTCTCTCCGGTTATTCGGCCAAAGAGTTCATCTGTAGAGCGCAGTTAGCAGAGGCATCCATGGTCATCGTCACTAGTAACTCCTTCCAGACAGAAAGGCTATTCAGATGTGCCAAGGAAGAGCACCGACCCTCTTGGCTTGCCTCCTTTACCTCTCCCATTAGTCTTTGAGGTACGTTCATGAATGGTGGCTGCAGGACCTTGGATTTAAAAGATCTTGCATTCATTGATGGAGAAGAGCTTTCTTCTGTTTCGTCTCCTGGCCTGGTTGACAGCGGTTCGGACAGCACATTCAAACACCTGCTGCACGCCCCGGTTGCTAAGGGCTGAGCACTCCAGGTAGCCCTTGGCTCGCACATCCTGGGCCAGTCTCTTCCCGTCTATGGCATTGATGCAGGAGGCCCTGTGGGGTCCCGCCTCTCTCTGGTCAGTCTGTGTGGCCACAACCAGCACCGGGGTACAGGGCAGGTTGCTCCTGATCTCACTAATCCATTTGTTCCTCAAGTTCAGGAATGAACTATGGTTGGCCACAGAGTAGCACATCAGCACCACGTCTGCCTGCTGGTAGGACAGGGGACGAATGCTTCTGAAGGCATCGTTGCCAGCAGTGTCCCAGAGGCCCAGGCTGATCTGGATGCCGTCCATGAAGACGTCCACACCTGTATTCTCGTATACGGTGGGCTTGTAGGCCTCCGGGAAGGTCTCGGAGGTGAAGCGCACCAACAGTGAGGTCTTTCCCACGGCGCTGTCCCCTACCAGCACGCACTTGATGGAACTCAGCATCTTCCCTGACTGAAGGCCTACTTAGGAGTCCAGGATCCCAGGGGATGGAGCCCTCAGTGCGCTGCTGCAGCGGGCTCCATCCAGTGAGGACGCGACAACCGGGGTTTATGTTCTCAGAATCTCAGATGTCAATTACAAATACTGCGTCTCTCGTTCACCCGGGAGAGAGGCAGCGACTGCTTGGAAAACCTCTGAAACGTGGTTGCCAACTGAAACAGAAAGAGAAGGGGAAACTGAGTTTTTTCCTTTCTGATGACCAGGAGCCTCCTTGTTGCCAAACTAATTAAAAATGGGAATCCCATCTCAGGGTAGCTGTTCAACCATATTTGTCCAGTCTCATCCCTCTCCTTGGCAAAATAAGTTAGAACCTGTCACCCAACACTTAGTACCCACAGCGTCTCCCAGCCAAGAGGCAAGAGTAGTAGATTTTGTCTTTAAAAATCAGCCCTTGAATGGTGAATGTAGTGGTGTTCATCTCTAATCCCAGGACCCAGGAGGCTGAGGCAGGAAGATCCTGACTTAGAGGCCAGCTCGGACTGCGCATCAAGAGATCCTGAAGAGAGGGGGGTAGGGGAAAGAAGAGAAGAGAATGGAAGTGGGGAGGGGAGGAGGGGAATGGAGGGGGAATGGAAGGGAGGGGAGGGGAAGGGAGGGGAGGAGAGGAGAGGAGAGGAGAGGAGAGGAGAGGAGAGGAGAGGAGAGGAGAGGAGAGGAGAGGAGAGGAGAGGAGGAGAGCGGAGGAGAGGAGAGAAGAGGAGAGAGGAGAGGAGAGGAGAGGAGAGGAGAGGAGAGGAGAGGAGAGGAGAGGAGAGGAGAGGAGAGGAGAGGAGAGGAGAGGAGAGGAGAGGAGAGGAGAGGAGGGGGAGGGGAGGGGAGGGGAGGGAGCATCCTGGTAGTAATAACACAAAGAACTGCTCTGATTGCCACATGAAGAAGACTTCAGTTGCCCACCTGGTGTGTGAATGACAGCTCTGGAGGGCCAAGCAGCAGGAAGGTTGCTGGAGAGTGGCCTCAGGTTCTAGTGGATCCCAGCCACTTTGGGAACTGCAAGGAAGAGAAATTAATGAGCGATGAATACCATATGTAATGCCCTTCACTTGCCGGGTAACCGTCCAATCCTGGGTTTATGCGGGAATTGGTGTTGAAGCAGGAGAAACACTGGAACACTAACAATTCTCTGTGGTTTCTCCCTCGAGATGCTTTTGTGATGCTGACTGCCGAGGGAGAGGACACTCTGCAGGGTTTTCTACAGTAGAAAGCAGGCTCCGTTCCCTACACTGCAGCGTGTAGCTTTCAACATGTTGCTTAAACTCTAAGTCTTGGTCAGTTTACACATATGTAAGACTGTGGTGCGTTTAGAAGCCACTTCTAAGAAACAAAGTGACTAAGTTATTTCTTTCTTCGGCATGTTGGGGCAGCCATCTGCTTAGCAGGCTCTGCTCCATGGCCCCTGATTAGACAAGACAACCTGCTTGAAAACAACTATAACCGGCACCAACTTTTAAACAGGACCTGAATTTTATGAAGCGGGGAAACAGATTCTCATTTGTTCGCAGGGCAGAAAGCTCTGAGAAAGAGCTCAGCCTTGCACACAGTACCCTATCCGCTGAGTGCATTCTCTCAGTGCCGGCCCCACATCAGTCAAAAGACAGGTCTTTCAGACCAAGATTCAGAGTAAAGGTTGTTACTGCAATGGGCCTCACTAACCTTCCCTGATAGCAACTGTCCCTGCAAACCTCACATAAGGCGTGTGGAAGGCTGACATCTGTAAAAGGCGACATTTAAAACCAGCCTCCTAAATCCTAAAAATTCCTCCAAAAACTTCATATATCCTCATCAACTAGAAGTTTCTGTTTGGTTAGACATGATAGCCTTTGCAAATAAGTTACTTAACCTCTCTGATTCATGGTTTCCACCAAAAATGAGCCGTGTGGGACCCATCAAGTTCTCTCTTTTCACACAGAAGATACCCAACCTGGAATGTCTCTGGCAGAAGGGCTACAGTGCCGTACGTACACCAGATCACACTGGGCTACTGTCACACGTGATGGCCTGGACACGCATTTGTCACCAGATCTTTGACGAAAGACTCTGCAACGCCTCAGTTAGGCTTTGGCTCCTTAGACCCACAGATATCCCGAACACGCATCTGTAATTGTCATAGCCGAAGCCTTGCTGTTCCATTTTTTATGCCAGGGTAGCAGGACAGGATTCGCAAAAATGGTGCACGCTTCAGATTTATGGGTTCTTTCAATGGCATCTTTCTAACATATTTACAGCCAGGGTTCCTGAGGGTGTATCTATGAAAGGATGTCAGAGACGTCACGTTAAAAATGGGAGAAAAAGGCGGGTAGACTACGAATGGAACCTGAGGTGCCTAATGAGCTACCTGGATGATCACATTCCAAGCCTTTCTTAACCTCACAGTGCTTCAGTTTCCTTCTGGTAAAAACCAATGGAACAATCCCTGCCTCACACGGTTGTTGAGAGTACCCTGTGGGCTTAAATCCTTAGCCTAACACATCACGTGGACACACTGTATGTATACAGTGACCACACTACACGCTCCTCATTATCAGTAACATCGCTAAGTAACCATTACTAAATGTAATGACAAGCAATTACTCATTCACATGAGGAATTTGAAGTATCACTAAAAGAATTTCTCTTGCAAAAGTGGACTGTGTATCTTATTCACAGAAATGAGACAAAAAAAAAAAGACAGAAATTTCTTCTAATGGCATAAAAATAAAATAGTACGTGAATGAAGGAAAGCTGAGATTCTGTCCCCATAGAGCTCAAAAATGCCAGACAGGAGAAAAACGCTCTGTTCAGTGTGAAGTGACCGTCCCGCAACAGCCCACCATCACTGAGAGGGACATCAGTCAGGTCTCAGGGCCACGGTTCCCCAAGCTGTGAGCAGTTAGGCATGGTGAGCTTTCCTGATGGCCCCACTAAGACGGAAGGGGAAGCTGTATTGTCTGACCCCATAGCGCTAGGACCAAAGCCCGGCAATTCTATGTAGAGTGGAGTGACAGGACAGGCCTCCAGCGGATGACCATACATGGAGCTGGGGGAGAGGTAGACCCCTATATAGTTGTGATCTTCAGTCTTCAACACATGCACCCTTAGGAGAGCCACTGTGGCCTACATGGGCAGTGTGTAGGTCAATGGGCTGCGTTTCAGTGAAATTTCTCCTAAAGGGGGCGCCTTTGCGGGAGGAGAATCAGAGTAAGAGCTAACCAGTCGGTGTCCATGCTGGGACTCTATCACGCAGAGTGACTTCAAGTGTTCTCTGATAACATATTTTGTTGTTGTTGTTGTTTTAAATGATTTGTTTTTGTTTCATGTGCATTAGTGTTTTGCCCACACGTATGTCTGTGTGAGGGTGTTGGATCCCCCAGTACTGAAGTTACAGATGGTTGTGAGCTGCCATGCGGTTGCTGGGAATTGAACACGGATCATCTGGAAGGCCAGCCAGCTCTTTCAAGTGCTGAGCCAACTCTCCAGTCCCCGTCTGATAACATTTTTAAGGAGTACTCTTGAATGGCAATTTGAGGGCGTTTCTGAGGCTTCGGACAGGAATGAATGAGCCTCCAATCCCAGTACCCGTGAGTCCCATTTCGGTAGCTGGCTTTCCCTTTGTCCTCTTCCTTTGTTTCCACCACGTGGGCGCTTTCGGAAGGCGCCCACAGACAGAGTCACGGTCCTTCTGTCTACTCTGAACAAGGGGACTGACAGGGAGCATGAGGCTCTCTAGTGACCAGAAACCTGCCCCTCACTCTCACCAAACTTCTATCCCTTCTCAAAAGTCTTCCTTAACACCCCCTCCATGCCCTCACCTCGGATTGCCACTCCTACGCACTCTCTTGGGAGCCCTGCTTTGTCCCCGCAGCTCCCTCTACGTTGACCCCGACATCTGCACACAGCTGAAGTGGTTAGCCCTATAAAGTAGAGCCAGATCACATCTTCACAGGGTGCTGGTGAGGACCAGGAGAGACAAAACGTGGTGGCTAACTCCGCTGTACCTACAATACTTCCCCACAGAGAGCTGCTCTCATCTTTGCCTTGTAAAGAAAAGTCCCTTCAGAACACAAGCCGTAGTAGAAAACAAACATCAAATTATAACATGTGGAGGGTTTTGAGTAGATGTCTTTGCTGGGGGCCATTTTTTCAAAAATATTGCCCCTCTGGCACAGCGGCTCTTGCCTGCAATACTAGTACTACCAGGCTGAGGCAGGAGGGTTGCTGTGAGTTCCAGGCTAGCATGGGCTACAGAGTAAAACCTTGCGCACCCCCCTCAATAAAAGGAAGAGCCACACAAGTCAGCAGTTCAGCCCGCCCTATCGATAGTCAGTCATGGAAGCAGGAGGGTTCACAGGACCCTAACCTTTACTGCTGAACTATTGGCTATTGATCACCTCCGGAAGAGAGAGAAATCACGGTCTGCAATTGTGTACCCATTGCTAAACCTGATGGGCTCCTGTAGAGAGCTTCAGCTTCACAGTCACACAGACAGTGGTGGTGAAACTTAGTGGGTCACAAAACAAAATGATAGACATGAACATGAGAGAGACATTTATGGGGAGGAGTTGGGGTGGACAGAGGTGGTGGGGACATGGCCAGGCGTGAGTGGCCAGGATGCACTGTGTGCATGACGACAGATGAAAAATGTAAATAAATAAGGTCTTTATCGTGTGTGTTCCTGTGTGTGTGTGTGTGTGTGTGTGTGTGTGTGTGTTTGGTTTTTTTGAAACACACTGCGTAACCCTGGCTGTCCTGGAACTCACTCTGTAGACCAGGCTGGCCTCAGAGATCCACCTGTCTCTGCCTCCTGGGTGCTGGGATTAAAGGTATGCACCACCACCACCTGGCAAAGTTTTTATATTAAATTCCATTTTATACTATTTTATTTTACTAATTCTCAGTCCTACTTGAATGATTTACCCTAATACGTTGCTAACTGCTACAGTCATGAAATTCTGTTTCAAAATTATATAAAGATCACACATTTGCAAATTTATTTCTATACACAGATCACGTCTGTTCCAAATGGATCTTGCTCAGGACTTACCTTTGCAAGACACCTGTTTCAACTTTTAATGTGTATTGTCCAGAGTCAAGGTTCTAAGCAAGCTTTACATTCCTACGCCTAAAGTATACTTAATCTCATCAGAGCTAAATTAAAATAGAACCTCGGCTTTTTATGAGTTCTTATAGTATAAGAACTTATACTATAGTATGCATTACATAGTATAAGCACATATATACATATATAAAATAGTGTAAGTATATATGTTATATAGTATAAGTACATATGTTACATAGTATAAGTATACATATGCGTGTGTGTGTGTGTGTGTGTGTGTGTGTGTGTGTGTGTGCTGTATAGTATAAGCATAAGACTTATAATATCTTCAAACCAAACCAGGCCCATAAAGAGTTGGGCACCTCAATCTGGTACCTGCTGGTGAGCCAGAGAAATTACAGATGCACCCAGTAGTCAACTGCCTCACTTGAACTTACCCTTCACCCCAGAGTAGGAAGGGAGGACACGTGGCAGCAACGACAGTTACATTTTTGCAGGAACTTTCCCATTCAATTTCTAGCTAGAAATGCAATCTTTCCTATGCTGCTTAGAGTAACAAGTTTTATCTTAGAATAGGCAGACATTAGATCAACTAGTTTCTTCCTGTAATTGAGATCCTTTAAAATAACAATGTAGAAGGTGTTACATTGAAACAGGAAAAGTAGACTTCAAGATAGTAATGATTCCAAAGGCATGGAAATGTCTAACCCTGCAAGGAAGAGAATTTAATGAGCGATGAATACCATATGTGATGTCCTTCACTTGCTGAGTAACCGTCCAGCCCTTGGCTTATGCAGGAATTGTGTTGAAGCAGGAAAAACACTAAAACACTAACAGTTCGCTGTGGTTTCTCCCTTGAGATTCTTTTGTAAGGCTGACTGCAGACAGGGAGGACCCTCTGCGGAGTTCTCTGCACCTGAAAGCAGGCTCCGTTACCTGCACTGCAGTGTGTAGTAGCTTTCCACATTTTGCTTGAACACACCAAGGTGGGTTGTTCCTAGGACCAGCGATTGTAGGCTGATCTTGTTTCCTTCATTTTGTTTGTGTGCATTTAGTAATACATTTAGTAAAACAGGCATGCTTTACTTGTACTATTATTTATGTATTTGTTTATTTAGGTGTAGTGTTGGGGATCCAACCCCAGGCCCTTGTATTTGTGAGGCAGGCACTCTACTACTGAGCTACATCCTCAATCCCCAACCCACGCGATTCCAAAGAAGTGTTTCATATGAGTTGTTTTGTTTCTTTAGTTTGGGCTTTGAAAGGAAGGTAAAGGCTGAGCTGGAGCCTTGAAGCAAACAGAAAGCTTCTGGGCTGAGGATGTAGCTTGATGGTGGAGCACTCAGTAGCATGAATGAGTCTCTGGATTTAATCTCCCCCAAAAAAGAATTTATGAGAGGCACAGCAGTGTCATTGATTAAAATATACATAGTTCTGGCCAGCTTAAGTCTCCTGGAGCAAAGAGACTTATCTATCAGTTTTTTGTTCGTTTGTTTCTTTGTTTGCTATCAGTTTTATTTTCTCCTTTTGGATGAAGGCATCGGAAGCTGAACAATGGCTTCCAGTCGCAGATCCCCACAGTTACCCCCAACCGAGCTTCCCACTTCCTTCTTGCTTATACAAGGGGTATTTTTTAGATTAAAAAAAAAGTTGGAATGGCGCCTGGGTATTAAAGGGCATTAAGGACCTATTGCTGATTTTGTTCGGTAACAATTTTTTTTTATCATGCACGTTGAACATTGCTAAGGTGAAAATACAAAATCTGAAATGCTACCAAGTCTGAGACTTTATTTTGTTTTTTACATTTATTTACTTGTGGGGAGGCAAGATACATGTCATGTCCTGTTTATGGAGGTCAGAGGAAAACTGCCAGAGCCGATTCTCTCCTTCCTCCTTGTGGGTTCTAGGGATTGAACTTGTGTCATTATAAGTGCCTTACCCAGCTGAGCCATCTCCAAGGGCTGCAATCTGAAGCTTTTCGAGTATCGACATAATCTTAAATTGAAGATTCCACATCAAGGAAATTGTTTAATGTACAAAATTATTTAAAATACTGCGTATTATTACCTTCTGTTACATGTATGAATGGTACACGAAATACTAATGGTTTTTATTTAGACTTGGGTCTCCTTACCAACATATATCATTATGTATATGCAAATATTTCAGTCTAAAATCTCTGAAATTTGGATAAGGGAAGCTCAGCGCACATATGTTCCTGCAAGTGCAGGCATGCGTACATAATCCTCGTCCGATAGAGATGGTGACACCTTGGTAAGCAAAGGAAACACACATCTCCTCCAGAGGACAATGATGAGTGAGGAAAGGGGGTGACAGATGAAATAAAATTGCAAACACTTGAAGAACTATTGAAGCTGAGTGGTGAGTATGTAGAAGAATACAGGTTTACTTCTGCTTTTGTGTTTTGTTCAAAATTCTTCAAATTGAAAGTTTTTCTAAACAGGACTGGTGAGGTGGCCCAGTGGGTAAAGGCATTTGCCACCAAGTCTGACGATGTGAGTGTGATCCTGGGATCCACATGTCCGGAGGAGGGAACTGACTCCCGTGAGATACCCTCTGACCGCTACCCAACCACCAGAGTGCATGTACGACTCTCCATCCCCAACAAATAAATTTTAAAAATTTAAGTTGTAAGGTTTTAAACAGTGGGATCTTTTGTAGGTAAAGTTAACTTGACTTAAACACACAATCCTCCTGTCCGAGCCTCCCAAGAACTGTGATCACAGGCCTGCGTAACACGCATGGCTACTATAATAACTTCTTAAAGTATTTGGAGGAATGTTGTTGGGGCATCAAGTGACACGTGACTGGCACAGACACGCGGAGGCTCGGAGCGTGTCCCCGGGTAGGAGCCACACCCCGGCCTAGGAATCCTAAGGAAAAACTTGCACTTCAAGTTCAGCCTGTATTAGTATCTCAATGAAATGCCACGGCCGCTCTCTCTATGCTGGTCCACACCTGGAACACATTCCAGCCAACCGATGCAATAGACTAGCTTGGCCTTGGTAGCTGATACCATTACACTCACTAATTTTTCTTAGACTCGTCTGCCCTAATTCTGCAGAATCGGCTGTTTGCAAAGGGCAAAAAAAAAAAGTCATAATGAAAATAAATTAAAAAGAAAAGGAAAGAAACTCAGGAGTGAAAAATGTGTAAACCACTCGAAACCAGGTCAGGAATCAAAGTCAGTCTAAGAGTAAGGAAGACCCCCCCCCTCGGGCTCTTCTCTCTCTGCAAAGGTGAGGGGCAGTGGGGAGTTTCTGTATTAGCATGCAGTGGTTTCCCCTCTAGACTTCTAAGCAGTTAGCTCCTTCTCTGATTTGTCCAAATCAGTCTCCACTAGGTCTCAGACTAGGTCTCCACTAGGTCCCTCCCAGCTGCACCATACCATCTGTGACTAAGGGCCGCCCTGTGACCCACCCGTGGCATTCCACGCACGTCCTCGATGATGCGTGGAAGTCCTCCATTTGATTTGCTGGTCCCTTCAGATGACCTCAGTTCTGTTGACTTCTCATTTTCTCTGGGCCATCTCTACACACTCTCATTTTCTGTTTATAAAACGACTACACATACATCATGAAACATTTCAAAACCATAAACAATCTCAAGTATGCAAAAGCCAACCGTCACCTACAGCTAAGAGCTGTGCAGGGTTAGTAGACATATATCCCTACTATTTTTCCCTGTACTTCACTTTTTTTCCAAAACTAACATTATCTTTTACATATTTTTGTTTAGCTTCTTTTTGAAGATGGGGTCTCACAGAATCCAAGTTAGCCTCCAATTCACCTTGTAGTTGAGGATGACTTTGAACTTCTGATCCTCCTGCCTCCACATCCCAATCCTGGGATTATAGTAGGCATCCCACTCCTGCTTTGATCCTAGGATCAAACCCAGCGTTTCATGCACACTAGGCAAGCGCTCTACCGACTGAGCTGCATCTCCAGCCCCTTAGTTTAACATTCGCATCACAAATATTCCCTAGATCAGGATTCTCCCAATATAAATCTCCATGACTTCATAAAATTACAATATATGCAAAACGTTATTTATTTAACCAATTGCCCATTGTTGGGTATTTTAATTCCTCCTAATTTTTACATTAACATTGAGTGAAGATTTAAATATTATTTTGTATCAACGTATGATTATTTCTTTAAGATAAGCAATAACAGCAGTTACTGGGACAAAAAAGATAAAAAACTGGACCAGTGTTTTTAAGCTATATGAGTGCCATTTCTTTGCACTATCGTCAGTGACCACTGGGTACTTTATTGCCATTTTAATCTGTTTTCATTTGTAATTGGTAAACATTAATTCTGGTTTTTTTTTTTTACCATGTCCACGTTTCTCTTTCTCTTTCATTGTTTTTATTTGTTGTTTGTTTTTGTTTGTTTTGTTTTTGAGACAGGGTCTGACTATGAAGCTGAGGCTAACCTGGAACTTGGGACCATCTTGCCTCAGTTTACCAAAGTGCTGGGGTGATAGGGAGACCTCTCTGAGCCTGGAATGGTAGCCTTCTTTTCTGCTGATTTGTTTGTTTGGCTGACTGGTTTTTGCTAGTTTCTTTGTCTTTTCTTTTTTCTTTCTGTGTCTTATACGCTAGAGAAGCCTCCTGCTCTACACCACCACGTGAGAACGTGCGTTAACCGATTGCACCGCTGCAGTTCTCAACTCTGTGTCCTGTTCTTTTTTAGATTTCATAAGTCCTCAGCTTTTCCAAACCAAGCAAGATGGACATCATTTCTTAAAGACCTTTAAAAACTCTTTTTAAGGACTGAGGATATTAACTCTTTTCTTGATTAAATGTGTTGTCAAAATATTTATTTCATATACATGGTGTGCTCGCATGCTTTGGGAAATTCCCCTGATTCCTGGTACTCCCTCACACTGAGCAACCCCCAGTCTGTAGGGTAACAAGTGCCCTGCTGTGGAAAGAAACTCAGTATGATGAAAAGACCAAAAGGTCATCAGAGTCAACCCACTCATTTCCCCCATGAGGAAGCAGTTCAGCCCCCAGGCGCCGACACACGCCCAGAATGGAACCTGCTGAGTCAGCACATTTTCCATCTACAGAGGATGTTTCAAATGGTGTCGTGTCTTTTCTTTAATATTTAAGCACAAAGCTTGAATAGCTAGCTAGCTCTTCCAAATTATTCATCCTGAGTTAACCTATTTCCCCCATGCCTCCAGGGGAAAGACTCTACAACATAAAGGTTACCTTTTCGCTCAAAAAGTAGTTCCCAATTTGAATATGAAATTATTAAATTTCCCTTTCTTGTTGACTTCCTTTTCAGACAGATCATCTCTCTTTCAAGTAACCATTACCCTAAGTCCTTTAGAATTAGTATAAACCCTTAATTCATGACTTATTTCACAAGTGAAGAAGGCAGACATTCAGCCCAGAGCGCTGAGCAGAAAGCAGTGAATTTGGTTCAGTGTGAACCTCTAACAGCCCTGCTCTGTGAAGGGCCCAGGGGTGGAGTCTGAGGGCTTGGTTAAGTTCTCATCCTCCTAGCTGATGAATAACATAACCTTAGGTGAGTCATGGAACTGGGGCTGCAAGGTGTGGGTAATGATGCATAGCCTGCATGACTTAAAAGCCAGTTGAGAGGATGCTGTGTCTTCACCAGGATGAATGCCCAGCCTTTGGCAAGGAATAATAAACACTTGCATTTGCCAGATGTTTTAAGTGCTTTATGAAACTGCTTCATTCAATAACAACAACAGCCTGCAATCGGCACCATTTTCCCCTCAGTTTACAGAAGGGAACAATAAATAAGGCACAGAGCAGTCTTGGGCCTTGGCCAAGATGACAAGCTAGTGAGGCCAACTGCTGGGGTCTGAACACTAGCAGCTGGCCCAGGAGCCCATCTCTCTACCCCTCTGGCTCTCATGCTCCCTTGGGTGAGGCCTGCCTACCCTTGTAAACTTAAGGAAACTGGGATCCAAAATAAAAGCAGGGTGAAGCAAGAACACCAGAATGGCATTACCCCAGGCCTGCTCTCTATCAGCTGAGTTCTTTGGCCACTTTCATACACCACTGACTACATGTGCAGACAGAAGGCTGGCACCATGCCAAGTGTGTTAGTGCACACCTACAACCCCAGCTCTGGGGCTGAAGCAGGAGATAGTGAGTTCAAGGTCAGCCTGGGCTACATAGCAAGTTCAAGACAAGTCTGGATTACTTAGCAAGTTCTAAGCCAACATCAGATATGTAAGAAGACCCTGTCTCCGAAATAAACAAAAGAAAAATAAGGGCAGGGGGTGTGGCTCAGTAATACACCATCTGCCTAGTACGCACAAGGCTCTGGGTTTAATGCCTCGTAGAGGAAAAACAAAAGCAAACAAAAGACCTGATGCCTTTATAGAATGTTGTTGGACAAAATTCAGTGACTTGTATTTGACAGAGCTGAACACTTTAAAACCTCCCTCCTCCACATGACAAAACTATTTCCAGGAACAATCGCGCTATTGATCCAACCTTTAGCTTTAGAATAAGTTATAAAATAGATTTCAATTCTAAAATCTTACTTAAATTCGGTAAAATCTTTTATGTATGCACCAAGACTTGCCCTTATCAGTGAAGATTAATTGAAATACAAAATTCCAAGAGGTCATCTGGAACAACAGATTCGAGTAAGTCTAGATCCACTTCCTCGTCTGCCCGCCACCCTGCGTCATCACTGGAATCTGATCTGTTCAAGCTCGGGCATATATCGGGCTGTAAGTTAGCCCTGAGGCGCTAGTAGAATCTACACATACTGTCAGAGGAGCTGCAGCCCCGGCTGGAAACTCAGAAGTTACAGCTCACAGCTTTTACATAGCAGTGATGAGTTTTACCTACACGTTTGCAAAGTCTTGTGGAGCCTGTCTTCTGATCAGCCCCCTCTGCTGCTGTTGTTAGTGGGCTCTGTCTTGTTGCTTGCTGTCATAGTCCCTTTATCTCTCTGGTTGTACTATCCGTAACAACGGTGGTGATTTTCCAGAAGACAATGCCACTCAGTTAAACTAGTGATTCAACTGAAGTTTGAGAAAAAATAATTTAAAGACATGTATAGGTAGAAAAGAAGGGGTTTTTCACATTTAGTGACAGGATCAGATTAGGGTGTTTTGCCAGCTGCCTTGGAATCAGTAAGCTAGGAAACATTAGTAACCTGAGAAATAACATAAAAATCAGAAAGCATATTTTTGCTGGGTACTTGTTTTGGTCGGGGTTAGAGAGCAAAAACAAAGAAAGCCTGGCTGCTAGGGCCCACAAGTTTTGTCTATGAGAGATAGGCCTATGATTAAGTATAACAAATGAGTTTCCATGCTCACTGTTAGGTTTGAACTTCCCTTGGCCACAATTAATTTGATATTTTCCTAGTTTTTCAATTACAAAGTTGAAGTTTTGCTTGTACCTTGAGGGTATAGGGCTATGTGGTGTGTAGACTGGAGAGATTCTCCTTTCACCTGAGAAAAGCAAAAGAGATCCCTGACTCAAAGTTTTCTAGTTGATAGCAACCTTGTTTCAGCTCCTAGTGTGTTAACTAAATATAAGAATTGCGTTAAGATACTACGACATGTACTCATTTCTTAGTAACTGCAAGACTGCTACCTGCCAGCTACAAGAGAAGTTGGGTGTGAAATTACTTGGCTTGCTTATACTCTGCTAATCTATAATAGAAAAATTATTGTTTGGGGGTTATAGTATAATTGCAGGAAAATAAAAGAAAAAGTGTTTTTGCTACCTGTGGGATTCCAAGGAAATATATTTTTGGGAAAATGAGATTTGTAATCAAGGGGTGATTTTCCTTACATGAAAAGTTTTTTTTTACCTGGTGGATATATCAGGGGATGAGGGAGGAAAAAAGCAACTTGCTGGACTTTGTTGATACATAAGACATCTCTCTTTCATATATATACATATATAACAAATTACATTAGTCATCTGACTCCACATCTCTCCTGGGACCCTGACCTCTAGCCGAAGCTGGACTTTGACAACATACTATACAGAATTTACTCTGGGACTGGCACGGTGGCACCCATCTGTAATGGAAACACTTGAGAGTCTGAGGCAGGAGGATTGACACGAGTTTGGGACCTGCTTGGTTTAATACTTGGGCCAAGCTACATAGCAAGACATTATCTCAAGAATGAAGAAAGAAAAAAATGAAAGGAAGGAAGGAGAGGTAAGAGGGAGGGAGGGAGGGAAGAGTTAGAGGGAGGGAGGGAAGGGGGAGGGAGGGAGGGAGGGGGGAGAAAGAAGGGAAGAGATAAGAGAAAAAGAATCAAGAAAGAACTCAGTCTGACTTCATCACCACCAGCTCACGGTAGTCAGCAAAGTGGACCATGTTGGCCTCACTGCTGTTTTTAAACTCTTTACGAACGATACACCCCTTATAACCTTGTGCACTCAGCTCTTTATATTCCCAGTGTCTACCAAAAGTTTAAATGCACACACCTTCTAACCAGCAACTCCATCCTTTGCACACTGTGCGAGAATACTTACACACGTAGTCAAGGCACGTGAGGATTTCCATTGCTGCAGTACTTGTAACGGCAGCAAAATAAATAAATAAGCTGACTGAATGGTCCACGAAGAGACGGTGATTAAATGTACTATGCCATGTTGGCATGATGGACTGCCTCAGCGCACTAGCAAGAATCAAGTCGGCGTCTGTGCACTGCCCAGTGGCGTATGCTGTAGCAGCTGAGAATCAAGCTCTTGACATGGTGAAGGGCCCTCCCTCCCATTCACACGGAACTGAATGCACAGACATGACCTGGTGGCCCTGATGAGCTATCCTTATCCAAAGGATGAGGCAGAGCAGAAGGTTCAGGCAGAACAAAAGGCAGAAGGAGGCAGAAGGCCTTGCTCGCAGCAATAAGCAGCCACTGCAGCTTGCTGGCAACCCTTCCTCACCTCACACTTGCCCCTCTGGAAGCAGACTCCCCTAGGTGCGCAGCCACTACTCCTTAAACAGCCGAAGATGAGGAACAGAGAAACGTCAGACGAAAACGGAAGTTCCTGCAGTTGTCTTAGAGCTGTCAACCTCCCCTTGGCATGCAGACATAAGCACTTTTTATACAGATCATATCACAAACATAGCTGTGCAATTAAATGTCTCCCAGAATGATCAGCTGAAAGATCAAAAAACTGAGACAAATTTGTTGCACTCAGGAAGCCAGCAGAGCATCTTAGACTAGGGCTCTTCCTTTTTCCTTTGAATTACGTAATTTATTGCTTATACATATATACTATACTATTAACATTAACTTAAAATTTCACAGAAGTCTGAAAAAAAAAAAGGGCCATCTTTCACATAAACTTGGCCTAATGGAACAGAAGGTAACAAAGAAAATGTTAATAAAGTTTTAGACTGAGCCTAGAGGTTTAAAAATATATTATTATGTTTTAACTTGGGTAATGATATCTCTGACCTCCACTTTCTTTTCTTTATGGAAGTGACCTCACGGCCGGAGGGAACGGGAAGTCCACAGGAAGGGCAGCATGATGTGGCCACATGAAGATCAGGCCCCACACGAAGATCAAGCTGGGACCTTGGAGAATAAGTCCTGAACCAGAAAGAGGAAAAACAGGCTCTGCACATAAAATGGCCCTGCTCTTCTTGGCTTCCTTCCGCATGAACAATTAAAATGGGAGCAAACGTTGGCTCCATCAGAGCTGAACGGAAAATACTTAGAGAACTCTGAGGACGGTGTTAAAATCTGCCAAGGCAGTGAGATACAGAGGGTCACATTTGAATTAGATCCTGGAAGAGAAGGAGGAGAGGAGGGTGCACCAGGACCAAACAGAAGAAGTGGCCCTAGAGCCGGGCAAGCACGTGGGAAGGCCTGCACAGGTGGGGCAGAGCGAGGGCTCCAGGTTGGAGGTGACACTGGAGCAGATTTGTGACCAGTTCTGTGCACAGCAGGGGCCTTCCCTCTGCATTCCAGTCTCTTCTGGTCTGCTCCTACAGAGTCCACAGGATATCTCCAAATCCTCCTACCCTTCCCCGCCTCAGTATCCTTGACTGTGCTGCCCTGATATGTGTCTTTACCTGCTTTCTCTCTCCTTCCTTGTTCTCTCTACCTGATAAACTGTCGCCAGTCCCTGAGCCCAGCTCTTTCATGAAGTCTTCTAGAAACTCCCAGAAAGCATCATTTTTCCACTATTAAAGAAATTTTAGTAACATAGAAAGAATACATGATAGCAAATGTTGCATGAAAAAAAGCATAAAATGGTAAATACAATATGATTCTGACTTTTTAAGAAAATGAGGGAAGATAGAAATCAGAAAATATATACCAAAATACTGACAACTCTTGTATTAGCGTGATTACAAAAAAAATAGTTTTTTTGAGGCAGGGTCTAAGTAGCCCTGGCTGTTTCTCTAGTGCTGGGATTAAGGGAGAGTGCCACCACACCTAGCTTAATATTTTTCATTTTTTAATGTTTATTTATATTTTCCAATTTTTTTACATGTATATACTGCTTCTGTAACAAAAAGTTATAGAAATAAAAACTTGTGATACTTTCTAAAAGAAAATCCAAATATATCCAGCATTTCATTTGTTAATAATATTGAATAGTCATTCCTTCTTTTCTTCTTCCTCTTCCTCCTCCTCCTCCTCTTCTTCCTTCCTTTTGTTTTTTGAGACAGGGTCTCAGTAGATGGCCTTGGCTGGCCTAGAGCTCACTCTGTGAAACCAGGCTGGCCTCAAACAGGGATCTGCCTGCTGAGATTAAAGATATTTACACTAGGCCCAGCTGCACAGTCACTTGCAAGAAAGTATGGCACAGGAGGCTTGAGCCAGGATGGGCTGGGTTAGAAAAATGCCCTTGGACAAGCCCTCTGCACTGCTGCAGGCCAGGGAGCAGGTCTCTCTGGGTCTATAACCTCCTCTCAGTCAGGCTGGAGTCTCTCCCAGCAGGGCTCTCGCAGAAGCTACCCCAATTTAAAACAACAGAAGGGAAGCCTGACATCCATAGAAAGCTGTAAGCATTGCCCCAACATTTCTTCCAAAAGAAAAAACAAAACAAAACAAAAAACTAAAAATACTGTTTAAGATACACACACACACGGCGGTGGCACAGGCCTTTAATTCCAACACTCTGAAAGCAGAGGCAGGCGGATCTCTGTGAGTTCGAGGCCAGCCTGGTCTACAGAGTGAGTTCCAGGACAGCCAGAGTTACAACAGAGAAACCCTGTCTTGAAGGAAAAAATAAAAGATACACACACACACACACACTATCTCCTTGTAAGTATGAAAAGGCTGAGCACATCATAAGGGACTGTCAGGCCCAGGAGAACTCAGCGAGGCAGATGACTTTGGAAAACCAGAAGAAACAGAAATGACAGAATAAGCACTGGCCTCAGCACCCCCATGGCCTCTCCATGACAAGCCTTAACCTGTAGTTTCCACTCAGAGACATGGAGGGAGCCTAACAGTGCTCCAAAGGACACATCCATCAGAAGTAAATGTGCCTCCTCTACCCACAAGAACCAGAGGGGAACCAGGCCTGGACTCTAGCGTAGAGGTAGAGGGAAGGTGTGTGAGAAGGATGGCACCCCATCTGGGTACCTGGTAGACATTTTCAGATCCTCTCTAAAGAAGCATATATTTTTATCTTAGGCTTTGGAGAAGCCAAGCAAATAACTTTTCATTTAAAAATCATATGAATGTATATATTGCCACCGAACGCAAAATGATAAACGTTGGGGTTTGTCAAGGGAGGTTATCTTGATGCTCAAATTAGTGGTGTCTTATTCTCCCACTCAGGACTTCATTGGACACTCCACCCCCAATTTCTGACACTCCTGCTAAATAATGAGAACTTTCTGGAACACATGTGCCGCAGTTTGAAAGACAGCGGGCAGCTTTACCAGGTAGTGTTCCAACCTTAGGTATTTTGTTATAGCACCAGAAAATTAATAGACCATGCCAAAAATGCCACGCATACCACAGCCCATTGACCAAATATTCAAAGCAACGAGGAGATTAAAGAATTTGCATTGCACCAAGCAAGTTTCCCCAGTATTCTCTGCTTTGTGCACCTGGGCTTTTAATCAAAGGGACTAGAGAGAAGAGCATCACAAAGAGAAACAGGGCTGCCCTGCAGGGCAGCAGTCCAGGGTTGTCCCACTAACACAATCAGCCTTCCTAGGAATCATGTGGAACTCCTAGCTCCACTACCTCTCCCAGGATGGCACGGTGAACTATGTCCTAGAACATATTGCTATGGGCCCTCCCCATCAGATCCCACTAAGGGCTTATTTATTTCAAAGATGTTGCTGTTGTTATATTTTGTATGAATAAAACTTACCTAGTAAGAGTGAATCTGAAAACTTCCCAATAGGCTTTTTTGTTTCATTTCTAACCTGGTCCAAGATAGGTGTGTGTGTGTGTGTGTGTGTGTGTGTGTGTGTGTGTATGTACTAGAAGAGTGAGATCCACACATGGCATTTTTCAGAAACAAGGTCCAAAGAAACTTTGCTGTCTGGGATTCAGCTCCAGTGGGGAGAGTCTGCTCCCTCCTCTGTGCCCCACCGTGCACGTGATTTAGAGGCTTCCTCTCTCCATCACATGAAAGCCTGTTATCTCTCTTCTCCCTTTACTTATCTTCTCCTGGCTGAATTCCAGGTCTTCTTGGCTGGCTCATCGCTGCTATTTGTGCACAGAGTAGAATATTCTGGGCTCCTTATTTTTAATGATTACAAGCCAGAATCTAATCAGACCCCCACAGCAAGCGGACGGTGTTGATGAAGAAACTCACAACTGGTCAAAGTGCAGAAGATAAATATCAGTTTGTGTGCTAAAACACAAATGGGAATCTAGATCACATTCCATCCCCCCAAAGCTCAAGGGACCATTACAGAAGAGTGGGTGGAAGGACTGTAAGAGCCAGAGGTCAGGGAGGAGAGGGACAAAACAGCGTCTTCTGGACATGAAGGGCTGCTATGCCCGTGAACTCACAGTAGCTGTGGTTGCCTACACAAGAGCTGTAGAAGACCAAGCCGCTGTCAACATTCCATCGTGGAGAGTGGAGGTGCTCAGAAGCCCCCTCCTAGCTGAGGAGCTATTGACACTGACAGTTGGTAGCTGCCTGCAGTAGAAGACTCAGTTTTCTTCTGGACAGTTCCCCCCGGTAGATTGACTATACTCCAATGGAAGGCCCCACACCCACATGTATGTGGGCTGAACTAATTGGGCTCGTATGTTTATATGAAATTCTCAAATAAGTAATAAAAAAATGTTTAAAAGATCCCTACAGGATATTTCCTGGTCTGGAATTATCAAGGAATTCAGTCTTAGGGAACCTTCCCCAACAAGGAGATGGGGAAGAGAAGGATAAGAAAAGGTCTCAGGGTTAGAGCTCGGGAGCAGGGCGCAGCAATCAGGAGACCACCTCCTGCCTGCATGGGTGACATCGGGCATGCTAAGAAGGCCCTCCGCACCACATCTGCCCCTCCACTGAGTAGCTGTTGCTCTGCATTTGTTGAAATGGGACCCTGGGAAGGTCAAGGCTTTTCACGGTCCACTGTACTTGCGGTACGGCCCCTTGCTCTCCTCACAGCCCATTTCATTGAAGAGAAAGTACCCAAGAGAATCCAGCAAACAAGCCCACCTGTATACCAGAGTGTGGTCCCTGGAGACAGTTTCCTGGGCATTGATGTCACTTTTGGGTGCTCCCCATTTGAATGTGGAACCCCCCCATAGTAAACCAGTCACACCTGATGTTTACATTGCTTCCACGAAGAAGGGGCTGGGGGCAGTTGATTGAACGTAACGGCAGTGTCTTGGCAATTGCTGGAAATAAATGGGCATATATGACTCATTTTATTTTATTTCTTATTAACTTTTCCAGCATTCTAATGATATTTTATTCTATTTGTAAGTGCAACTTTTAAATTAGGACAAATTTTTATAGTCTAAATGTTTAAAGGACTTTTTGAAACTTTGTTAGCTCAGAAGTTTTAAAAATGAAGAATCAAATTATATATGTTATACATATATATAATAAGTATATTATATATATTATACTGTAGCATATATGTATATATGTACGTATTATATATGTTATAGCCCAGTTTTGCATAATAATATTATAATGAATTTTTTTTCTTTTGTTGGTTTTTGGAGACAGGGTTTCTCTGTGTAACCTTAGCTGTCCTGGAACTCACTCTGTAGACCAGGCTGGCCTTGAACTCAGAGATCCACCTGACTCTGCCTCCAGAGTACTGCAGAGGCATTCACCACCACTGCTGGCTAGTAATGAATTTTTAATTACATACATTTATTTATTTATTTATTTATTTATTTATTTATTTATTTATATATTATGTCAATTCCCTCCTTCCATCATGTGGGTCCTGGGGCTTGAACTCAGGTCATCAGACTCGGTGGTAGAGGTGCATTTACCTATTGAGCCATCTGGCCAGCCCCATATTTCTTCAATTTTGTTTTTCGAAATCGTGTCTCTACATAGCCTTAGCTGTGTTGGAACTCACTCTGTAAACCAGGCTGGCCTCGAACTCAGAGATTCACCTGCCTCTGCCTCTCAAGGGCTGGAATTAAAGGCGTGCGCCACCACCGCCACCATTAGCCCCCCCTTATCTTCCAGGTTAGCATACGCAGAAAAGGGCTTCATCATGGCATCTTCATGCGTGCGTGCCATTATACTTCATTCTCATCCGATCAGGACTCACTTTACCAGTCGATTTTCTTTGATTGTATTAAAAATTTTGGAATAACACAACTTAAAAGCCAAAAATCAACACCTTCTCTTTTCCAGAATAATTTTTTCTCTCTTAGGGGCAGGTTCTCATGACCAATCAAAACAGCTTGCTGACAGCATATCTGATACTCTCTACATATCCTTTTATCTGATTTTTTTCTCCAATTTATTTTTCCTTTAATTAATGGTCATGGGATATCTTATACTAAAAATAGTATTAGTTCTTCATCCGAAATTCAGATTTTTAACTGATAACTGGTATTTTAATTTGCAAGATATAACAACTCTCATTAAGTGGAAGGGGAGAACCTAATAAAAAGTCAAAATGACTTGGTTAAGCTGAGTTGGTGGTACAATTTCAAGGCCTGCCTATAGAGAGAGAATACATGGGTTAAATTTTGCATGCGCACCAGGAACAAACTCAGTAAAACAAAGGAACCCCACCCCACATCCAAGCACATAAACCCAGCCACCCACTGCATCGTTTACCCAGTGTCTACAAAGGTCTAGACCATGATGCGGATACTTTCCCGTATCACTCCCTTTTCTTTCACAATAATCCCGCATGGTAGAAAACACCCCTGATTTATAGACCCACTGGCTGTGACATATGGGAAAGAAATGATCACAGCCTCTGCCTATGCTCACTGTTAATTAGAGTAGAGCTACGTTTGACCACATTGAGGGCTGACTTCATCCCTTAGCTGTCCACAGCAACCTGCCATGTCACCGACTCCTCCTACGTAACGGGGCAAGATTACCTTGTATTGAGAGGAACAAAAGATAATACAAGGTAATTTCCTCTTATGCCAAAATGTGCACACTCATGATGTATCAATTATGCGTATCTTTCAAAGTGTGTAAAAGTCATTCCCAAATTGAAGTTTTATGGTTCCTTTGGGAAATTTCTGACATGTGAAGGACTTAGAAACAGTCAGCTGTATCATCATTTTAAAATTTGGTTTTGCTTAAATTACAAAACTAGCTACAAAGCTACATAGCTACATATGAGTTCTCTAACTTTAAAAATACAAACTCACCAACCTATTAACTCCAGTATCACTAAAAGTGGTTTCTGTGCATATCAAAGTACAAGACCCAAGAACCTCAAACCCTTTGCAGCTAAAATCCTCTGAACTTTAAAAGGTAAAACATAGACTTAGAGATTTTAAAACATCATATTTCTTCAAAATACCACAATAATTTTCAAATCATAACCTTATCTCACCATGGTCATTAGTTGTGTTTTAACAAGACAGTACTTCAGAGCCAATAACCATTTCCAACTAGGCAAAGAAAAAAAAAGAGTACCTATAATTGGTGGATAACATAGTGTTCTGTCTACCTGCTGAAAAAGAAAACCAGCCAGTCATGACCAAATTCAACTGCAAAACAGCAGCAACGAATGTAGAAAATAAATTTGAAGTGAGATCATTTTAGCCTTCCAAAGAAAGAAAAACTTAAAATGTAAGGGTAGGTTGTCACAGGTCAAACAAAAACATGAACTTAAGTTCAAAATGATAATTTTTTTTTTACTACAATTTCAAAAACTAGCAATTAGTCTTAAGTTGAAAACCACGGGCATCTAGCCGCTGTTGGAAGAAAAATGAGCCTTGGGTCTTTCCCAAGTCATGTCAAATGGGCAGAACTTGAGGAAATTCGAAGCCATCGAACTGGTTTGGAACTTTCAATCTGAATTTTACTCAGACCACTGTCTACACGTTTTCCCAGCTCTAGAATTTAATATCAGTATTGCCACAACCTCCATTTTAGTTACTTTCCCCAAGACGTAGATGATGAAAAGGAAGAAAAGCTAGCCAGGCCTCAGACAGGCAACCGTAGTCCTCCCTTTGTTAATTCAACACTCGTTTTGAGAGTTTGTGGAGTTTCTCTTACACTGGGAAGCGGCGCCAAAGGCTCGTGTCTGTGGTTTCTGTACCTTGGAGAGAAGGCACTGGAGAGATGGGCATTTTAATACACATTTATAGAGTGCAAGAATGCATTCCTGTATGTTTACATTAAAAAGCACATGCATATTTGCTACAATGGACCTGCGCTGCTATTATGAATCTACACCTACTATTAGACCTTAAGGCCAACAGAATGATAGATATTTCTCTGATATTGCCAGGGAATCTATGTACAGGAATAAAATGGCAATACTGCTTTAGCAGATGCACGAAATTGTGGTACTGCCAATATGTTCTGCCAGTGTGTTTTCTGGCTTTAACCCCCACCCCGCCCCGTTTCCTGAATAGACCTCTAATGCCCTATCCCCTCAGTATAACCAGAGGAAGAGACACCACCAACATAAATTCAGTCCATTACTGTCCAGAGATATTGGAGCTGACGAAAGTCAGGTTTCATCTGGAGAAAAGTACTGTGGAGCAAATTCTACAAACCCCTGGACGGTTTTGTTGGCGGCAGAAATGGCTTTACATCATTTAAATTTGATTCTAAATATATGGCTTTCCCTTCCTTTGCTAGAAGTGCTGATTCCTTATGTTCTTAGGCTTCCCCAGTATGGTGGGCATCACAGCTCACAGTTGGAATGAAACTAATAGAAATTTTTGTGGCAACTGGGAAACAAATACAAGACAGGGAGAAAGATAAAGGTTCATGGTGAGGTAAATGTCCTTAGGGGTATCTCTAGAGAGTGCTGGCTGGGCCTGGGGCAGAGGGACACAAAGGAAAAGCACGACTCTATCTAGGAGAAAAGGAAGCATCCCAAGGGGAGAGAGATAGGTACCAGCCCCTCACCAGCAGCAACAACTGGCCAGCTAAGTGCAGCAATGAAGCCAAGAGGCCTGTAAAGAAGGGTAGGAGTTTGCCACTGGCCTTCGGTGTACGTGGAATGTTCCTTGGCTTACAGTGGTATGATATTCTGCTGAACCCACCTCAGTGGAAAGTATCATTTACTGAAAATGCACCGGGTAATGTGCTAACATCCTCGCTTGGCCTAGCCTATACCAACAAGCTCAGAACACTAACATTACTGGCCCTGGGCACAGTCATCTAACCTGAAGACTATTTTATAGTAAGATGTGGACTATCTTATATAATGTATGGTGCGCTGTACTGAAAACGAAAGGCAGAATAGCTGTGTTGGGCACCATTGTAAGGTCAGAGAAAATCGGAAGTCTAGCCGTTGTAAACCAGCACTTGAGTGCTGAGGGCTGTACCTGGGGGTTATAGAATGCAATGTTATTACTCTGGCACATATTGAACTCGGCACAAAACCTAACCATGGGTGTACAATGACTAAAGCAGGAAGAAAGGCAAGCTACACTCCTTACATGAATGCCTCTCTTAGAGGTTTTCATTTTCTACCTCAAACATAGGTGTACAGTTCTCATACTGCCCCCAAAAAAGAGAATATTGACTCATATTTCATAAGCTCTTAGCCGGTTTCACGTACTTGTTCCCTGGAGGGTTGAGGGAAGGTGCAGGTCACCTCCCCATCCGGCAACCCATCCTGTGACTGTGACTCCATAAGGTGGTATCATCTCAGTGCTTTCAGCAGAGTGGGCTGGTTAAAGCAGGCAGATTTGGGCTAAGTCTCTGCTCCTCTGAGAAAAGATCAGCAAGGGCTTGAGTTTTCAACCAAAATACACAGTTCCCCAAATTGCCATACCCAACAGTGGCCAAACGGACATCGGTGGTCAACAGACTGTACAAGGAAAGGACCGTCTCCAAAGCTGTCGAGGTCCAAGCCAGTGTTCAGCTTCAGGGAGGGAAGACTACATCTGGGGCAGGGTATGGCTCCGTGCCAGAGCACTTGCCCAGCAAGCCTGAAGCCGTAGGTTCGATCTCCACACTGAGCATGTATGCATGCATGCGTGGCACATGAGTACAGAGATGGGGGAGAAGGGGAGAGAGAAGAGAGGGAGGGAGGGAGGGAAGGCAAGGAAAGCTACATCTTACATTCAGAAGCAAACACACATACCCGCTATTTGCCTTTCGCCCCTTGGCTGGGAGGTGTCAGCTGGCCCAGACCCATCACTCTGCTCTGTCATCCGAGTTGATCCACTCCATACGCAAAAGCTGCTGGCAAAAGCTGCTGCATCCCTGGCCCTGGCCAGGCTACACACAGCTGTACGTAGGACACTACGGTGAAATCTTGGGAAGTTGTTCTCCCAACAAGGACTTGTGTGACTTGGCGTCACAGAGGAGGATTCAGAAGGAAGGACTCAGAGCGCTGATCATGTACTCTCTGGAAGGAACCTGCTCACGCCCAAGTGCTGCACAGCTTAAGTACTGGATGCTCTAAAGCACCCACAAGCCGCCATCTTGTCCTCAGGCCAGGATCAGGGGAGTCGGCATTTCTGTGTAACCTGACGTCACTCACAATAAGCAGAACTGGATTTCCTCCGTTCCTTAATGCTTCCCCTGTGCTACTGGCCGCCTCCGAGGCCAGCGTTCTTAAAGGGAAGCCTGTGGAATCTTAGGACAGCTTTAAAGAGCACTTAAACACAACGTCCATATTCCTATATATGCTTGCTTTTTCAGAGGTCTTTGCTTCTCATTAGATCCAAAAAGAGTTGGTAACCCCAAAATTCATTAAGAAACACTCCTTGGGGCTGGAGAGATGGCTTAGAGGTTAAGAGCACTGACTGCTCTTCCAGAGGACCCGGGTTCAATTCCCAGCACCCACATGGCAGCTCATACCATCTGACACGTTCACACAGACAAACATGCAGGGAAAATACCGATGCACATAAAATAAAAATAAATAAATAGAGATGAGGGGAGGGGGGAGAGAGAGAGAGGGAGAGAGAGAGACCCCTTTAGCCAGGCATTCCATGAAGCTAAAGTAATAGAATCACCAAATGTTTGTGGCCTCTTTAGACTACAGAGTGAGTTCCAGACCACCCTGGGCTATCGAGTGAGACATTGTCAGAAAGAAAGAGAGAGAGAGAGAGAGAGAGAGAGAGAGAGAAAGAAAGAAAGGGAGGAAGGAGACAGAAAGAGTGAGTGGGAGGGAGGGAGAGAAGAAAGAGAGAGGGGGAGAAGGAAGGAAGGAAGGAGAGAGAGAGAGAGCAGGGAAGGGAAAGAGGAGAGAGGGCATTAAAAAAAGGAGGAAATAAAGAGAAAGGAAGAGAGGTGGGTAGATGGGTGGGGTGAAGGAGGCAGGAGACTGTTCTAGAACATAAGCCAACTGGGAAACACGCAGCTACACGGGGATGAGGGTGGTCAGCAGCTGCTTGTAAAAGTCTGACTCTAGGTGTCTGACGCTCCTGAGGCCTCGCACAAGGCCTCTGATGTGAAGATGGACTCTTGTTTTTTCCCTGATTTATCGTGTCCTGTCCGGTCCCTGGGGATGGGAAATGTGAAGAGACCGAAAGAGTCATTTTTGTATAAGAAAAAACAGGGGACACTAAAGAGATTGAGAGCTTATGACAGTGTCTGAAGCTCTAAAGGCAGGAAAACGAAGCAGGCGGTCTCAGGACGCGGCTACAGGAATGCTGTTTATGTTATGATGTATGTTTGTCGTTACTGTTGTCCTGTAGTCTCCGGTTACATTACTCCATTTTATCAAAAAGTAAACCTCCTCTCTTCCTCTAATACAATATTATCAGACTCCAAGATTCCCGATACTTTCAGGCATAACTCCCCACGTCCTCCTGTAAGTTTATTCTTAATAACTGCCTCCCATTGGTTTGAAACAAAAGTGCTCATGGCTCTTCAACCTTCCCTGGATGATTCAAATACCTGCCAAAAGCTGTTTGCTTGTGGAGGGGAATTCTGTGGTATTAACTACGTTTCTCTAACAGCCTCCTGGCTTTAACTTATTTCTATAGCAAGCAGATAACTTCTGCCTTTGCTTTCTCTGTTGCTACCTTTACATGAAAAGCTCTTGGATTGTGAGCCTCCTGCCCCAAGTCTCATCCATAACACAGAGAGAGAGAGAGAGAGAGACAGACAGACAGACAGACAGACAGACAGAGAGAGAGACAGAGACAGAGACAGAGAGAGAGAGAGACAGAGAGAAAGAGAGAGAGAGAGAGTTTCCTCAGACCAGACCAAACTATATCCTTTAATTCACAGTGTTTCTCAAACTATGACCTGCAGACCGTCCACATGAGACTCATCAAAAACGTATACAAAATATTTTCACCTGCATCTTCTAGGACAGAAAACATGGAGGGAGACAAGCTAGGATGCTGTATTTATTCACACACACACACACACACACACACACCCATACAGGTGATTCTCGGACAGGCACATTTGAGAACCCACGATTCAGAAGAATTATATCCTCTCCAGTTTACATCCTCACTTTTTAAAAATCAAAACTGAACCATTTCCACATACACTTGGTCACCTCTGATACCAACGCCCCTGCCTCTTCCTGGGAAGTGTCCTCTTCTCGATCCCTCTGGCATCTTTGATTCTTCCATTCTGCTTTTTTGACGTGTTTTGATGTTTCTCTCCTCTCCCATAAGAACTTTATTCTATGATAAGTGAGGAGTAGGTTCAGTTTTTTCCCAAATAATTATCACAGTGCAATACTGCAGACACTGGGCCAGATGACTCTCCCCAGTGAGTTTCTTGCTTTTTAGTTTTTGTTTGTCTGTCTTGCTTTGAGACAGTCTTGCAGTGAAGCTTAGCCAGCCTCCAACTCTCAAACCTCCTGCCTCAGTTTCCCAAATGCTTGGACTACAGGCATGCACCATCATGCCTGGCTCCACTTGCCTTAGGTTGGAGCTTTTCTATGGACTAGTTCTCAGTCTACGTAAAGAAGGGCTGTGTCCAGAAAGCGTTTAAGGCCTTAGTGTACGGTGGCATCAGTCTCTTCGCCTACAGGATACTTGAGCAAGCCCTCAGAGCCCAGTACTTCCTCCATTCTCAAGCTGCTCAAAGGAAACCCTTCAGCATCCACGACCGAGCTGCCCAGATCCAAGCTGCCTTTCCCATGCCCTGCTCGAGGGACCAATCCCAAGCTTTGCAGGTTAGAGGCTCATCCACTCCACACGTGCCCTCACCCTTTCTTACTTTCTCCAGCTTTAAAAAATGTACATGCACAGTTACTATAAGTGGAGTAAAAACAAATTCTGTTTCCTCATTTGGACACACAAAATGCCTAAATGCCTTCGTTTCTTTTCTTTTCTTTTTTTTAAATTGGCCAGGTATACCTTTTTTTTTTAATTAGCTTATTTTTATTCCCTGCGCATTGGTGTTTTGCCTGCATGTATGCCTGTGTCAGATCCCCTGGAACTAGTTACAGACAGTTGTGAGCTACCATGTGGGTGCTGGAAATTGAACCTAGGTCCTCCTTAAGAGCACCCAGTGCTCTTAATTGCTGAGCCATCTCTCCAGTCCCAACGTCTTCATTCTAATGGCTCACCTTTCTCATTCATAGTAAAATCAGCTTAGAAATCAAACTTTTTATCATAGTTTTCTAAGCAGCATAATTGTGTTTGCTGATTTGGTAGTGAGAATCTCCCAGGACTGATCGCTAGCTAACAACATAGGATCACTGAACAAAGAGGGAGAGGAGGAGACAGTCAGTAGCATATAGTCATACAGCCCGTCCATCATACAGATAACAGCTGCCGGTGACTTGAGAAGCTTCTGAAGCTTATGGAAATAACTGGTTCTAGGGTACAACAGCAAGTATCTCAGTTGCTACTTCCCAAAAGCGCTTTGGTTTTTGTTTGTTTGTTTGTTTAGTTTCTTTTTTCATTTTGTATTTCCTGAAAGCCACTGAAAATTCACCTTACTCTCATCTGTACAACAAGGACTTTTCCCCCCATCGGGTTATACAAATAAGCAGTAAAACATAAAAAGGAATGGTGCACAATACTATGTCCTTTTGAGGCTTGATTAACCACCAGCTCACTGTACGTGTTTATTTCACATCTTCCTCCAGGAGGTCATGTATGCGCACTGCCCAGTCACTCCAACAATAAACTGAATGGGAAGTGATGCTCGTTGCCCTCGGGGATATGGTGAGAACCCTGCAGCCTGTTACCTCACCAGCCACTGCCTTGGCTTTCTTTTCTAGGAAATGGGGAAGAGGTCACTGCTGACTTCAGTTTTACCAGAAACCAAGCGGCAAGATAAGAAGGCGCCAGCTTACACCAGAAGACGTGTTCAATAATGCCCTGGAAATGTCTTCTCAAGAAATTGATTAGAATCCCATTCTACAGGAAAAGAAAGCAAGAGAGATGATTTCTCCTTGATAGCAAATGTCTTGCTTTAAGCTCTTACAAAGTAATACTGTCTGCCATAGCATGCATGCAACGCTTTAGAGGTTTTAAAGAAGTCACCTTATGTCTGCACTTTAACAAGAAAGTAGGATTGAGCTAAACATGCTCACACCCTTGATCCCGTCATCTCACTCCCAGAAACTCATCTCAAGGCAAAAAATCAGGACAAAGGAAAATCCTCTTCCGTGTGTGGATGGCAATCACAACCAAGAGGGGCCAGGCTTGTTTCAGCACTGTCTCCATTTACTGTCTTCTTGTCTGGGGGACTGGTAGGAGAGAGCTTCGCTTAATGGCTCTCATATCACCTTATGTAAAAACACAGGTTTCATGTGATTCCAGGGCTTGCATTTTTAATCACACAGATTCCTCGACTCCATTCCAAGGCTATGGTATGATGCACAAGAATGAGAGCTCTCCGTGTGGTTTTGATGTCCAGCCAGAAACAGACTAATCACCCTTACAGCAGTTGTCTGTACCCAAGAACAGCATGGCAATTCCTAGTGCAGACTGTCCAGAGATTGCTCCGGGCATCCAAGCAGCTGCTGGGGTCAAGTGACAAGCCAGCCCAGAGGCCAGGGGCTTCTGGCACCCCTTCCCTCTTTTCCTCTTCCCACTCCTCCCATCTAAATTCTCCTCTCACTGACCACCTCGTCCCCTAATATTGCCAAGCTGCCTTCCAATCCCCCCCCCATTCAGGGCCCCCTTTCTGGCTGCTGCCCCCTCTTTCTCTACGCAGAGCTCCAGAATCTCCTCCCTCGAGTTCTCAGAGGATCTCTAGAAGAAAAGCAATGTGGCTATTTGACTAATTTTGACAATCGAGAATCAGTTTCATAATTAGCATCTGCTGTACCGACACTTCCAAATGGCGGTCTTTCTAATCCAGATGAATCTGTAATCTAGAGAGGAAAGGGAAAGCAGGAAGCTTTGAACCTGGACTTTCACTGGACCCGAGCATCCAGACCCTGAACCAGCACTTCAAGAACTCCTTATCAAAAGTATCCCAGTTGTGGAGTTAAAATGGATTTTCAGCTGAATCTTGCTGGCAATTCAACCAACATATTGAAATTAAGTTATTTTACTTAAACTGGACCGAGAAATAAACATCACTCTCTGCCTCAGATTCCAAGAACCTCAACCTTCAGAGAACCATCCAGATGCTCAAACCATCACTGCAGATGCCCGAAGGAGCTCTCCAGGCAGCTGGGAAAGAAAGCTGGTGTGGAAAGGCTTAAAAACATCACTTTCTCCTCTGTTTGTCTTTTTTCACATATTAGCACTATAAAATAGCTAACCACTGTGTCTAGCCTATAGCCAGTACTCAAAAACATTAATTCACCTCTCACTCCCAATTCCCTTAAGAGAATTTTTTTTCCATGACAGGGTTTCTCTGTTGTAACTCTGGCTGTCCTGGAACTCACTCAGTAGACCAGGCTGGCCTCGAACTCGTAGAGATCCATCTGCCTCTGCCTCCCTAGTGCTGGGTTTAAAGGTGTGCACCTCTACCACCCAGCTTTTCTTTCTTGTCTTTCTTTCTTTCTTGATACTGTACTTTAAAAGGTGAGTTTGTAGAAAGTTTGCTCCCAATAAGTAATCAGTTCATTTTCATTTCTGTCCACAGCCAAGTCCTGACAAGTCCTAAGGGCTGACCTTTAAGAGTTTATTGTCAGCCAGACACTAAATTAAGCACCTTGTATATAATTAGGAAAAAAAAGGAACTTTGAGGAATTTCAGTAACTTATCTGAGATTCCCAGACGCAGAAATAGGAGAGCTGGGGTTCAACAGGGGCTCTCTGGCTCCAAGTTCTTGCTCATCTCACTGTTATTTAGATTCCAGTCTTCGCGGTCCAGTGTGACACACTATCTCAGCGTCTAGGGAAACAGCAGCTCTGCGGCCAAAATGGCTCACTCTCTGCAAGGGCATTTTGTGGGAAGTCTGAAGGAGCTCTTCGGGGACTGAGGCTCGCTTACCCACCTATCCTCCCTCCCAAGAGGAAGGCCACCTAAAATGGGAAAACAGACTGGGGGGTTCCCACAGGCCTTTCTCTGATGCACTAAGGAACAATGCTGAGGCCCAAGGGGTATCACAAAACAGTCATGAGCACACAGAAGGCAGCCCCAAGATTCAAAGCTGACCCAGCCTCCCTGCCGATGGCCAAAGGAGGCTGGAAAACTTTCAATATAGTCTGTTCTCATCTGCCCACACCCTAACTTCCTAACCCTATGTCTGCAGTGAGTAAACCGAACTGTCTTCTTGCCAGCGTCTGTCTGTCTCTCTCTCTCTCTCTTTCTCTCTCCCTCTCTCTCTCTTCCTCCACCCTCCCTTTGGTTTTTGTGTTACTGTTGTTTGTTTGTTTGTTTGTTTGTTTTTGTTTTGTTTTGAGGCAGGATTTCTTGTGTAGCCCTGGCTGCCCTGGAACTCACTCCATGGACCAGGCTGGCCTCGACCTCAGGGATCCGACTGTGGGCCAGGTCTCTTTAACTGGGCCAAGTCAGTCTCCTCTTTATGGAAAACTCCACACGTCCCTCCAGGTCTAAAACCACCTTCCCCTTCTCCATCTGCTAAATTCCTATCCTTCCGAAGCCCCTCTCCTCTGGACTGTTCCAGCTCACCCCCAGGACCCTCCTTGAAGCCGCTACAGCCCTTAAAGCCTCTGCCACCCGCTCCCTCTCAGTGTTTCCTAAACCGTACATTTCACTGTGACTACTAGGGTCTGAGGTCCACCAAAGAACGGATTTCCTTGTATTTCTCTTCTCTCTCACGCAGCACCATCTTAGAACCCCCGAGTGATCACCAACTACTTGTTGCTTGAATATAACAGTACCAAATTTAAACACCTAAAACTAGTAATTTCCCAAACTTTGGTTGTTGTTGTTGTTACAACCCAGGCAATCCATTGGCAGTTCACAGCATGAAACCACCTGAGAAACTAAATTTAATCTAGAAATGTATAGAAAGGGATGACTAGCACTGGGGATGACGAGGTAGGAATTCTGGACCCAAATCTACACGGTGTTTAATTTTCTTTACCTGGATAGATCACTTTAAAACTGCTATCTGTGGAAGTTGGGGGGTCCTTAGATTTCCTTTAGCAAACGCCTCTGCGTGATGTCTAAAGTCCCCACACAAGTGAGCTCAGACACACTCGGCCCCGAGAGCAGGCGTTTTCCACATGCAGGAACACCTCGGAAACCGAGACGATCACATTTTTTAATGTTTCAGAGCTATGTGTGACCTTCCAGGCTTGGTGGCACACACCTGTCATCCCTGCAGTGGGGACCTGGAAGCTTCAAGGCCATCCTTGACTATAGATCAAGTTCCAAGCCAGTCTAAACTACATGAGAGATTATCTCAAAATAAAAACAGCAAAATGACAAGAAAACCTGAGTGTGCTTTGTTAGGACTTAGGAGAGGGGGTACACAGTAGACCACACCCCCGCCTCTTAAGTTTGATCTATGCTTTACAAACAGAATAAACAAGGTAATTACAATGTTCAGCCTAAAGAAAAAAAAAAATAACAGTATTACAAACATTCCGGGAACACTGAAGAAGCATTTTTTAAAGAGGCAAAAGTCTTACCTGTTATTAGATGCCAAATGAATGTCTCAACCCCAAAATGACTGACTCCGGAAGTCTAAGTTGCTCTCCACCCCACGTGAAAGCCAATGTGGCTGAAGTCTCACCGCTGTCAGCTCCTCCTGGGATCTACCTCTCTCTCCTCCCCAAGGCTCCCAGCGATCACACTGGAAGAACTACCAACGCTGGGCTGGTAGGGTCCAGCCTGAGGCGGTGGACCTCGGGGTTGAAGGTGACTGAGGTAGCGGGAACCCTCCGAAATGACAAAAGCGATCAGCAAGTTCCTGTGCAGAAGTGAGTTTCCTGTCCCCGGCTTCTCCACAGAGGGGTTTCGTCTGTGTGGGTTTAGGGGCGTGTGTACAAGCGCATTTCCCTCCGAGAGACTGTGAAACCTACCCAGCCGAGAGGCAGAGTAAGGCTTTTGCTCCGTGGCTGGATTTGCGATTAGTTCATCTTTTTATCCTTCCCGGATCATTTCTCTCTCCCGTTCCCTTCAGTTTCCTCCCCAAAATCACCAGCGTACACGCGAGGAAAGGGAGAGGGGGAAACCAGGATGACTCTTTAAGGAAGTGAAACAAAGAGGAAAAATCAGCTTCACCTCACTGACTGCTTGGTTAATTTGAGCTTAGGTAAAAGCACCTCAGAACCTAACTTCCGGGCTAAGAATGGAGACAGTTGGTAAAGTGCCTGCCTAGTCCTGGTTTTGACTCCCTGTTTCACATAAAACCACATGTGGTGGCACACACCTGTGAACCTGACATTCAGAAGGATCAGAAATTCGAGGTTGTCAGCCATGATGGAGTACACCTTTAATTTCAGTACTCGGGGAGGCAGAGCAGGTGGGTCTCTTCGAGTTCAAGTCCATCCTGGTCTACATAGAGAGTTCCAGAATAGCCGGAGCTACATAGTCTCTGTCTCAAAAAAGGGGGAGGATGTTCAAGGTCATCCTCAGCTACAGAAGGAGTTCAAGGCCAGCCTGGCAGGAGACAGTGGGTGGGTCCTCTGGTTTGCTCTGCTTTATTAATAACGAATTGTGTTGCTAGTATTAGTAACGATTTAAAAAGAACAGGCCGAGCCATGATGTAAGCTCAGGCAACCGCCACACAGCAGCACCTGTGCAGGGGGGTACTGGACTCTGGGTTGTTTGAGACTCCTCTGAGTTTCATTATTTGCCTAAAAGCACAACTATACTTGTCTCATCCCTCTGTGCCAGCCAGGTGGAGAGGCCATCTGCACCAGCTATTTGACTCTCCCGAAGTATTAACCACCCCACCCTCCCATCTCACACCCCTGCACCCTAAGTCCTGAACCATTGCAAATGCTACAGCCCAGGATAGTATCTTGCTCAAAATACACAAGTACCGTAAGAATTAAGTCATTTGACTCTTTCAAATAAACAACACAAAACGGCATTCTGTGCTAGGGTGCGGCCAGGGGCACACCTGGACTCAGAAAACGGTTATGACCTGATACTGTGCGCGGAGAAAAGCACAGAACCCAAAGCAGACAGAGTCCGACTTCCAGCACTAAATTCTCAGGGAGGGTTGGAAGACAAACAACAATATCCAAATAAATCCAACAATTCAAAATTACAGCAATTATTACAAAGGAATCAGAGAATCCAAGCCAGATAGTGAGGCAACAGATGCATCCTAGAGGCGGTATGAGCGGCTCAGACATAAGAGAAAGCTGGAAACTCATGCAGCTCTGACTGAAAATTAGAATGGCTGGCGTGTTGTTGTTGTAGCTGTTTTTAAGTTATCGGTACCAGGATGATGCCCCCTGTTAAGATCTCATTATTTTTAATGCCCATCCCTCAAGTTTTTGGAAGCGCAGCTACGGCTTCATGAATAAGGAAGAGGCAGGGGAAGGGGATCCCAAACCGAAGTAAATGGCACAAAGACCTTAAGGTAGACATGAGATTGGAAAGGGGAAAGGTTAATGTAACTACTGCCGGACAGTGGTAGTGCATGCTTTTAATCCCAGCACTCAAGGGGCAGAGGCAGGTGGATCTCTGTGAGTTGAGGCCAGCCTGGTCTACAGAGCAAGTTTCAGGACAGCCAGGGCTACACAGAGAAACCCTGTCTTAAAGACTAAGAAAAAGAAAGAGAGAAAGAAAGAAAGAAAGAAAGAAAGGGAAAGAAAGAGGAGAAAGAGAGAGAAAAAGAAAGGAAGGAAAGGAAAGGAAAGAAGAGGAGAGGAAAGGAGAGGAGAGGAAAGGAGAGGGGAAAGATTAATGAGCCTGAGACATGGTTACGGAAGGAGAAGGGGACAGAGATGGTCAGGCTTACAGACGAACACACAAAAGCCTCTTAAAGGGACCCAAGTAGCAACTTACTAGTAAAGTAAGAATTTACTCTCTCTCTCTAATGAGCACAGGGTCCAGAAAACTCCCTGTGGGATGCTTGATCACCACTGGGATATTATTAGACAAGCAAAGCACAAATAATTTGTTGGATAATGTCTTCTTCACCTCTGAGTTTGTGTGTCTAAGGATGAGGGCAGCTCGCACAGTCACAGACCCCTTTGCCAGATGAAATGAGTTAAAAACAAGAACTCTCTCAGGAGGGTCAAGTAGAAGGATAAGGAATTCAAGGCCATCTTGAGGTACAAAGAACATGCCCAGGCCAGTCTGCTTTATGAGACCTTGTTGCAAAATTAAATAAAGAAATGTGCATACACTGAAGTGTGGCCAAGAAAAAAACAAATACAAAAATGAAGCTTAAACGAGAGGTTAGGTTAAAACGGAAAGTGTCTGCGGCGTGGTGCTAAGCGTTCTGGCAGCCAATACGAAGCAGAGAAACAGACACAGAAAACTCAGAACTCACTGGATTAAAAAAAAAAATATGCTTGGAAAGCCAGGCTCAAGACTGTCATCCCAGCACTCCAGACGCTGAGGTAGGAGAATCACCGTAAGTTCAAGGCCAGCCTGGGCTACAGAGTAATACTATCTCCAACACACAAAAGCAAACCAACAGAACTAGATTCCTAGCTCCAGATGATGGTCCCCTGGCTCCTGGGTGCTAAGACAACACGGGTACTTTGCCTCTGGATTACCACAAAGGAGACATCATGGAGGAAGGAAATCGCCATCCCTAGGCTAAACAGCCAACAGCAAGTTGTGTGAGGTGAGTTCTCATAGTCTTTCCTGGTCCAGGTTGATTTCATCTATGGAGCCACAGAGACAGGTGTGACAGGGTACTGTTTTAGTTCAACCCAGAGACACCTTCAACTGTGCTTTGAGAAAAGCATCACCAACGGTTTTTCTCACCCAGTATCTAAGAGCTTCGGCACTCCCAAGCTTAAGAGTTCAAAAACGATCACCCACCAGGGAGGGGGAGGGGAACTGTGGTTTTTCTCAGGGTACCAGTGAGGTACCTCTTTCCTCGGGAGGGAAGAGGAGTGGGACAAAGACAGCCGCTCTCACTGACCACCCTCCTCCTCCTGGAGAAGGTGTGGGGCTTCTGCCTTTTAGGAAACAAAGCAAGAGGTACCACAGAAGGATCCAGAAGCTCCAGCCTTCATCCTTCACATACAGTCTGCACAAATGTGGCCATGCTCCCAGGTCAGACTGGATTGAGTGTGTCCCAGGCCCTAGCACTCAGGCTCAGCCTGGAAGGAGGGGGAAGCCACAGCCAACATCTGACTGCAAGGTCCCTCTTTCCCACCCCTAGACTCCCTGGCTGACCAGTCTCTGAAAAACCTACTCTCACTGCCTGTAGAAATGCCACTTTCTTTCCCTTGTTCTGGTTCTTTCAACATAGTTAAGTGGGGCTGATAGAGGAGGAAGCGGTAACCAACATTTGCACATGACAGACACACCTAGCCATCGCCACACTTCGGGCCAGCCTGGGGGACAGTGGTAGGGGAAACACTAGGAGCTCAGAGTGGCCGGTAAGGAGACAATATTTCACTCCTGACAGAGCAGGACCACAGTGGGGGAGGAGCAACAGACAATAATACAAGGACAATGATCCATTTTCTTAGTTTCAAACGTCCTTCTCCTGAAATCCCTGGACAAAAGTCATCAACGATACAGTTAGGGAGCCAAGACTCGGGCCAGTGAAGTGGCTGAGCAGATAGAGATACTTGCCACCAAGGCTGACTACAGAGCTTGAACCCCGAAACCCACAAGGTAAAAGGACAGAACTGAACTGACTCCTGCATGTTGTCCTCTGACCTCCGTAAATAAATGCCCACCACCACACATACATGCCAAACAAACAAACCGGCAGTAAAACACAAGTAGTTAATTTAAACAAAAGCATTTCAAAGTCATCTTCAACTGCACAATGAGTTCATCGCCAGCCTGAGATACGTGAACCCCTGTTCAAAAGAGTTTAAAAAAAAAAGTCAAAGGTTTTCTCAAAAGCACTTTAATCGATCTTAAATGCTCTCTGATAGGGTCAAAAGGGTGTCAGTGTTTCTTCGATGGCTGCCAAGCATGAGAACCTCTTTCACTGAGAGTGTTTAAAATATGGCTTCTGACGCTGTATTCTGAACTCATGTCTACGTGGGGTCTTGTATAAGCTCACTGCCAGCTATGGAGGGGTTCCTCCTTGTAACAGCCCTAGTCTGTGATGCGCAGTAAACCCTGGAAACCTTCAGACAGGAGCCATTTACAGAGCTGTTTCCACCCTGGGCTAGTATAATGCCTCCTTTCCTTCGCATTGCTGTGTTACCTAAAATTATTTTGGCTCAGTGGGGAGCATTTGATGATGCTGACTCATCTTTGTGAAGCACCACCCGATAAAACAGCTTTCTGAAGGTGGGAAATAAGGACTGAATCTTGTTTTAACTATTTGAGCTTCTAATCAGGGCCTTCTTCATCCTGGAATTGTTCTAAAGCAACTCTCTACTGCGTGGCAAATGACAGTATTAAGACAAAAATACCCATTCCTTCTGATGGGGGGATTTTTTATGATAGGGATTATAAAATGTTAGCTCTACTTAAGAGTAAACTATCCAAATTGTGATATGTTATTTTCAATATAAAATACACATAAAATTCTCTTTAAAATTCTAAATAATAAAATATCTTAGAAATGCCTCAGAAATGCTAGAAATCTCACGAATGACTTCCTCCTTGTATTTCTAACTCGTGACAAACCACAGGCTCCCTGACCAGATAAGAATATCATTTCAAACACTGTCTTGCTTCCCTCTGACAGACATAACCATAAAACCATCATTTCCCCTGCTGTTATTCTCATCCTCTATTTTTACATTAAGATTTTAGCCTCACACAGCATATCGCTTTCTTGTTCCTGTGAATATTAGGCTCTCAGGATTCTCAGCTGCCATTTTTACTCCAGTCTGCTTGCCTCGCATATTGGCTCTTATCAAGCAAGTATTTACATCGTGGTCCTTTTTCTTGCAAAGCTCTCTTCATAGCAGTGCAGTCTAGTTGCGGAAGGGGATGGCACCCAGAGTGGCCATTCACACTGGGAGCCCGCAGACAGGGTTCAGCTATTTCTGCAACAGCCCTAATACACTCTCCAGCATTGCAGATACTAATCAAGAGTGTTTAGAGCCATTACAAAATGCTTCATGGACAGCTTGATAACCCGCTAAACAAAGCCTGAATCTCTGAGCTCTATGTACTGCTTGTTTTTGACACAAAATAGCCAATTGTTCATCACTTCACTCAATGGATCTACCAGCACATGACTGCCTAGGAAAATCAAATCCCCTCCTTAAGATAAAAACAGGGTTTCCCTGGTAACATTTTTTTAAAGGGACAGCAGGCTCTGGGAGCAATTCTACAGGAGAAAAAATGAAATGCGAGGTGAGTAAGAGCGGCATTTTGGGTCAGGGGCACGAGGGTCTAAAGAGCTGGGGCAGACCGCATGCCAAGGGCACCGGCGCAGTCAGTCGGATTGTCTCCACAGGAGGAGAGGGAAGAGGCCTCTTCCGTCTCTTCTCACGCTCCGATTGATCTCGTTGCCTTGATAGGGATCTTAAGTTTGGGCACAGACATCACAGGGGAACTGCAACCCAGCACATCTGCTCGAAGCACCGGGTACAAGGATTTCAGTTACAAGGCAGAGGAGGCAGGGCAATCACTCGCCATCATCCCAGAGTGACGGAGCTTGGTGCAGTTCTGGAGCATGCGCAAGGGCAGTTTGGCAGTGTGGAGAAAAGGTAAGTTTGGATTCAAACCCGACGTGTTTCAAACCTCAACTCCATTCCTGACTAAGGACAAGGTCCTGACCATCCCATTAGCAAAACAGGTAGATTACTTTCTAGCCTGGGCAGACTGTGTAAAAACATAAAATAAAAAATATTCCTAGCCTGTCTCAGTGGCCAAAGCCTACAATTCCCAGATCCCGGCACTGGTAAGGTTGAGGTGGGTAGTTCAGAAGTCTGAGGTCATTGTTTATGGGGTGAGACCCACATCACAACAAGTTAATTAATTAAAGCTATATAGCCCTTAAGATAGGGTGCCTGCGCACTCCATTCGCAACTGACACACTTGCTTAAAGCTTTTTTTTTTTTGCCTCCTGGGGTCCATTTACTCTCGCCTTTACACCACCTTAAATAACGACTGTTGAACTGTAGGATTGGAGAAATTTTGCCAATCCCCAAATCTTGGTGAGGATAAAGTCATACAGGCCCAGACATCACAAACAAAATTGCAACGTTATATATTCACTGTCCATGGGCGAAAGGGGCCCAGAAACTTTCAATTAACTTATTAATGCAATGATGCAGTCTCTTCTGCATAATCTGAACATCACAGAACATTCAAGAATTCCTCCTGATGTCATTGCACTACAAAGGCATAGAATACTGCTTTCTTTCATTGGGCAAATATTTATTGAACATTTTGCTTTACTACTTATTGGATACTATACTAGGCACTACGGAAGGCATTCACCAAGAAGAACCTAAATAAATAAATAAGGAGATAGAGAGTTAGCTCAGAGGTTAAGAGCACTGGCTGCTCTTCCAAAGGACCCAAGTTCAATTCCCAGCACTTACATGGCAGCTCAAAACTGTTTATGTCTCCTGTTCCGGGGGATCTGACATCCTCACACAGACGTGCAGGCAAAACACCAATGCACATAAAATAAAAATAATTTTTTTAATTAAAAAAATAATAACCTGGTCTTGTGAGGTATGTGTAATTCAATGATGCTTTATGCTACTGTGTGCTGACAACTAGAAAGAAAAATTAAGCAAGGAAGGAAAGAGGATGCTCGAAGACATCAGGGCACTCAAGAGAGTCCTTGGAGTGGGGGAGGGAGAAGGCAAAGTGTTTTGGGGGCCATCCCGTGCCCTTTTCTGTTAGGCAGACATCAGCATCAATCCCTAGGTTAACGATAATTTCTATCGCAGTGTCCTAGCCTTCCCCATGCCAACAGGAAATGGCCTCCCCTTCTGCCAGGTCCTTTGACCCCTCAGCTGTCTGGCAGCCCTTCTCCGGCAGCAAGAGGACCTAGCTGTTCACCCCATGTCCCCAGCCCTCCTCCTCCTCTTCCTTGGATATATCTCTTCTCTGAATCCCCAGGTCTTTTTGCATTAACAGACAGCTGGCTTTAGAGAAACTGGAACAAGGGCTCAGCTGCCCAGCGAGCAGTTCTCAGCCAGTGTCGCAAGGCTGTTTTCTTCTCCAGTTTGCTAGTCTCTGTCTCTTGGAATAGTATTAGTGGCCACTGATGGACTGCTTGCTGAGCACCTAAACTATACAAGTTATGATCTTTCTATGAGTTTTCCTGCCTAACCATCCCAACAGTTACGAAGGGGTACCATATCAGAAATATCTGTGTTTACAAAGGAAGAAACTGAGGAAGAAGCAGGCAGCTTAAGTATCTTGCCTAGGATCACAAATACAATATGGCACAGCCTGATCCCGGTGGCCCGCTCTGCATTGCTTCTCAATGACAGCCATTTGAATTTGGCTGCCCTCTGTGATGCCCTTGTCAACAGGATACAGCCATATCCTTTAAATACTGCTAATTCTCTCGCATCAGATGGGTACCTCAGTCTCTCAAATTTGTCTGTCTCATCCTGAATTCAAAATGGCTTGTGAGGGTCAATTTTAAACTTTAAAAATGACTGTTATATGTCTGCCTCATGCCTGTAATCCCAAGACTAGAGAGGCTGAAGCAGGAGGGTGGGGATATTGAAGCCAACATGGGCTGTGCAACAAGGCCCTGTCTCAAAAATAACCATCATTCACATCACTCTCTCCATTCCTTGCCCCTTTAAATAGTCTCTCTCTCTGACTCTGTCTCTGTCTGTCTCTGTCTCTGTCTCTCTCTCTCCCTCCCTCCCTGCTTCCTTCCACTCCACTCTAATACCTCTTACTTCCTGCTTAAGCACAGGAGGCACGGCTTTCAGACATACTCGTTTTTAGGCGCCATCTCTTCTGAGCTATCGTCACTGTACAAATAAGCAAGAGGAGACTCACCTACGACCAAGAAGTTTTGCTGACAGTGTGAACGACATGCGAAGTAGCTTTCGCTTGCTCTCTTGAAAAAGTTCTGGAAGCTTATAGACATGCATCGATTCATACACAAGGCATGTCACTGCCTTCTAAACATCACACAAAAACAGAATTACCGTGCACTGTCGACACATAATCTGAACAGGTACAGCTCTTAAATGAATAGAACGTATCTTATATGAACCTCCTGCCCCAGGTTAATTTCTTATCTTAGCAATATCCACTAGCTGGGAGCTAGAGAGATGGTTCAGTTGTTAAGAGCACTTTCTGATCTTCCAGAGTACCCAAGATCAGTTCCTAGGCCCAGGTGATTATCAAGCAGCTCACAAACCACTTGTAAAGACAGATCCAAGGGATATGACACCCTCTTCTGACCTCTTCGGGTACACACACACACACACACACACACACACAACTATAAAAATAAATATTAAAGAAATACCCACTGGGTCAATGAATGATAAATAATGAATCACTTAAGAAAAATGTGAATTCCCTTTCTTACACATGTACTCTTCAAGGAGAGAAATCTCTGCATAAATGTCTTTACTTATTTATAATCTACACCACCAGGAAATCAGAACACAGCCTGAGTTAAAAATAAAATGTCTGGGCAGTGGTAGCGCATACCTTTAATTCCAACGCTCAGAAGGCAGGGGCAGGCAGATCTCTGTGAGTTCAAGGCCAGCCTGGTCTACAGAGCGAGTTCCAGGACAGCCAGAATTATATAAAGAAACCCTGTCTTAAAGAACAAAACAAAACAAATAAACAAAAGAGAAGAAAATGACCAGTGGTATTTTTATTTGGTTTGTTGTTATTTGTTTGTTTGTTTGAGACAGGATTTCTCAATTATATAGTCGTGGCTGTCCTGGAGCTTGATAGATAGAAGAGGCTGGCCTCAAACTCACAGAGATCCACCTGCCTCTGCCTCCTGAATGCTGGGATTAAAGGTGTGTGCCGCTACACCTGGCTGAACAGTGTATTTTAATTACATGTATCAGGTCAAAAATATTTTTACACAAACATCCAGAACATGTAGACTTTAGGCCTTGCATGAATGCAGGCCTTGTCTGTCTTTATAGATTTCACTTGCTGGATTAGAATGGTTGATAAAGTCTTTGCCCCACCAAGCTCCTTCAGCCCTGTTTGCTCCAGGAAGAAGTTCCTATCTGATCCACTGGCCAATCTGGAACAGTTTGGAGCTTCAGAAAACTGAATTCAGATCACCCACACATTCTTTTTATTATTTTTTTAAATCAATTTGCTTTTTAAATTTTTGGCACTGGGCGTCTAACCCGAGGCCTTGCGCACGAAAGGCAAGCATTGGACCGCTGAGTTACTTCCTCTGCTCCTGATTCACTTCCCGTCTCAACACGGTTGATATATGTTGGATCATTTTGATGAGAGTACGAACTCTATTCTCTTTCATGCTGATACAACCTTTGTGGAGAGGAATATGTACCAGAATATCTGTATTTATTTATACATTGTAGTTCAGCCTGTAGATAATATAGGTAAGCTTGGGAGTGGGGGGGAAAGTAACTTGTATTCTGACTGACATCACTTTTGGGAACAGTCAAGGGCTCACTGAGCAAGTCCCTTAGCGTAATCTACTTTCTTCTGGAAGCTACGGCTCTCCAGTCTTGACTGCTCTTACGTCATTCCCAAGAAGACAATACCAACTTAGCAAATCACAGAATCTTTAGTGACCGAGGGATGTGCACAGAAGGTAATGTTCAGTGAAACAAATACAAGTTAGAACTTTTTTCTTGCAACCGCATCGAGCAAGTCTACCCACGTTTCTTCTGTAAACCTTAGCGTTGCTTCACCCTCGACATGTTTTGCGTAACAACTAGTGATTTTATAGCCGTTGATTCTCAGAGGAAAATCGCTGAACCGCAGAAGAGCGCAGCAGAGTCATTTTCCCTCCTTCGGCCTGGCCTCTCTAGCGTCACGGTTACATGATCCCAGCCAGATGTGAGCTGCGACTCTCAGACCCTCCGTCGGAGGGGAGCTCCAGAGGTTTGGGGATTAAACCTGTAAGAATCCTGTCTTAGCTCTCCCATAAAATGAGAGGCGCAGCTGGACAAATCTCCTGAGCTATTTACCAGCTTCATCTTCTTGAGGGAAGACGGAGGAATATTCAGAAATAAGAGACTGCAGTTTCCGGAAAATTAATTCAGTGTCTGAGCTCAGAAAGAAAGAGGTAGTGGGAAATGTTTCATGCTCGTTAAGGGAAAACATGTTTGTGGCAGGTGCAGTCAACGATGGCGCGATGGGGTTTCAAACTAAACCTGCTTCTTCTTACTATTACCTAAGCTACTGTGACTGTGCATTATTTTATCATCTAGAAGAAAAAGTATTCTTGTAATTCTGATAAATGGGTGCTTTCTGTTTAAACTGCATTTAAATTTTCAAGATTAGTCATAAATATCTGTTCATTTTAGTTCTTTAATAGCATAAATCTTTTTTTAATTGCTACTAAAATACTTTTTCCAAATAAGACTTTTCATTTCTTAATTGTGTCTCAAAAACAAAGCAGTTTTTACCATTTGAATAATCTGTCATTATGATGTACATTATCCAAAATATAGTATTTTTTGCTAATTCCTGTCTTTTCATCTTTAAATTATAAAATACTTTAAGTTTCTTTAAAGTGCCTTGAAAGGATTATATTAACACTCCTAAATTTTATTTTAGCTTACTTAAAATCTTTATTTTTTTCAATTTAGAGATCACTTTTATAAATGTTACCAGAATTGATCCTCACAAGATCATCATAAAATAGCAAGAACTACTATCATCGTCTACATCTTTATTGTTTAATTGAGAAATTTGAAACTCAGAGAGGCTGAGCAACTTACTCAGAACCACACAGTCAAAGAGAGAGGAACGCTGGGATCAGTTGATATCAAATTTGTCCTCCCCCAAACCAAACGACTTTTCCAAATTAGCTCTTTATAGTTCAACTTCTTACACAGAGATATAGACTTATTAGTATAAAGGTAAGTTATAAAGTTATCTGTTTAGTAAAATCCAAATTTTGTTTGTTTGTTTATTTTGTTTTTTTTGAGACAGGGTTTCTCTGTTGTAACTCTGGCTGTCCTGGAACTCACTCTGTAGACCAGGCTGGGCTCGAACTCACAGAGTTCCGCCTACCTCTGCCTCCCGAGTGATGGGGTTAAAGGCGTTGTGCCACCACCACCCCAATAGTAAAATCCAAATTTTAAAAAAAGGTTGTTTTTTTTCCCTTTGATGTGTGTGTGTGTGTTGTGATTGTATGCCGTGTGTGTGTGTATGTGTGTGTGTGTGTGTGTGCGCACACACACAGAAGCCAGAAGAGGCCCTGGGTCCCATTGAGGTGTAGTCATAGGCAGTCATGGAAGAACAGCACATGCTCTTCACTGCTGAGCCATCTCTCCAGCCCCCAGTTCCCAATTCTATATGGGAAAAAAATGTATCTACATATCCGAAGGCTGAGGATAGTTATACCAAATAAGAGGGGACTGAATGGTGCCGCTGGAGACAATTTCTCTCCTTTTTCTCTTTGGTTTTCTGGACTCTGCACATTTTCAGCAAATCAGTGAGAATAAAATCCATAACAAGAAAGGTGACTGCGCGAGACTGCGCTTAACACAGTGCTGGCTCCATCTCCTTCGTCCTCTTCTGTGCGTTCGATTTTACTTTTTTTTTTTTTTTTTGGTTTTTGGTTTTGTTTTGAGAGATGTCTCTACACCCACCCCCTGCCAAACCTGGGGATTTTTTTAAAGGCGGGTATGGTTTCAATGTAAATACAGATATATATAGAGAGAGGGAGGGGGTAATAAAAATAAACTACTGTGCAATCAGCACAGGGCACTATTTAAAGAGTGTGTTTTTCCATTCTGATCCAAGTAGCATACAGGGAAGGTTTTGAGACCTCAACCCCAGAACCAATTTCTGTGGTTCCCGTTATCTCTGCCCTGCCTTGATGTTTAACACAGAATGGCACCTGCCCAGTACTCATTTATTCTTTTTCTGTTTTCTGTTTTCTTCCTTCCTTCCTTTATTTATTTGTTTGCTTATTTCCATTTTGTTTTGTTTTGTTTTTAAGACTGGGTTTTTCTGTGAAACAGTTCTGACTGTCCTGGAACTCACTTTGTAGACCAAGCTGGCCTCGAACTCTCAGAGATCCACCTGCCTCTGCCTCCTGGATGTTGAGATTAAAGGCATGCAGCACCACCAGCTTCATTTATTCTTTTCCTTGCTTAAAAAAACTCTATAGAGAGATATACAAAATGTCCCACACCAGGAAATGAATTATATTGTCCAATCAAAGATGGTAAAAAAGAATCTTCTACTTCTTGGCTTCCCAGCTTCCCTTGCAGCTATGAGTGTCCGTTTTACCCAGTTCAAGTCAATGCAATGTTGAGGGAAATCTTCTTGCTTGCTTCCTAACCAGCGGAACTCAGAAGATGTGTACAGGAGGTCATGTCACTTTTTTCCCCTGCTTTGAGGGCTAAGTGAGATGTGGGGTTCCAAGGGCTAGCTAGCCACCTCAGGACAGGCAGAGAAGACAAGAACACTGCAGAGACCCAGCAGAAGCCTGGCATTGCTGACCCGTGCACCAGCTCTTATTCTTTTTACATGTGAGATGGTAAAATGGCTCAACTGTCTAAGTCGTGGCTCCTTGTTCTCATAAGCAAAACTGAATGCCTTTAACGACGTAGCGATAATGCAAAAAATAATAGTAATAGCAACAAAAAAACAAAAGGAAAGATTTGAAGTTGACGTTTTCAGTAGCTTATAAAATATGTAAGAACTTATCCAATCCCAACCTAAACAACCAACAGCGTAGGATGACATTTAGAAATGGCTAGATTATTTTAGCGGATCATTATATCGGTAGGTTTGGCTGGTTGTTTTGTTTTGAGTCAGAGGGTCTCATGTAGCCCAGTTTGATTCTGAACTCACAGCCAAGAATGGTCTTGAACTCTGATCCTCCTGGTTCTACCTCCTGAGTACTGGCACATTCATGGGCCATCCCACCTGGTTCTATCCCATGCTAGGGATCGAACCCAGGACTTTGTGCATGATAGGCAAGCCCTCTACCAACTAAGCTACTTCCCCAGCCCATGGATAAGCATTTAAAAATAATATTCAGGTGCTGAGTAGTACAATTAACCAAGCTCATCTGTACAGAGCTTGCCTAACGTGTGCAAGGCCCCTGGGTTTGGTCCCCTGAACCACAGATAATAATAATAAATAATAAAATCACAATAGTTAAGAAAATCATGTGCCTTATAAGAGCTGCTTGGGAAGTGAGATGACATGGAAAAGGGAAAGCATAAAAGGAGTCGAGACTGAGACCATGTTCCCCAGAACCTTCCGGAAACCCTAAAGGGACTGTTTAGGGAGATAGGATTGCCCATTGCTTGTTCTATCTGCCCCTCCATTACCTAAATATTGGGCCACATAGGCTACAATTTTCACATTAAAAAGTATCAAGTAACTAGACATGATGGCTCCTGCCCATAATTCCAGCACTGAGGCAGGAGGATCACTGAGAGCTCATGACCAGTCTGAGCTATATAGTGAATCCTTGTCTAGCCTGGGCTACAGAATGAGATCCTGTCTCAAACAACAAAACAAAAATATGTATACACACATACGTTTAGAATGAAGTAACTCCGATAGACAGAGATCCCTCTTTAAATCCCAGGAAGAATTTGTATCAGATATAAGAGAATGTTTCACTCCCTCCTGTGTACAAGTCAACGGCAAACTCCTCAGCCCGCGTTTCCAGCTAGGCTCCTCACCACACGCCCTGTCACGGTCACTTCGAACACACTTTGTCTTGCCTCTGTGCAGGTTCCTGGCCTCACCTTTAGAAAAATCTAGAAGAAAAGTGTCTGGACATTTTCACTGTGAAGAAATGAGCCACGCTTGATCAGCATAGATCGCACAAGTGTGTGCATGTGTTCAAGTATCGCACGGCACCCCGTTGATACGTACCTTTTTAATATTTCATGTATCAATTTAAGAGCAACCTATCCTCCTCCTTCCTCTTCTTGTGTGGATGCCACCCTTCCCTGTCTGCTTCCTTCTTCTTGAGACCAAGAACCATGCCTCTGCTTAAGTGAGAGTCCTGATGGAGAGACAGTTAACGATGCACGTGACCACAGAGACATGGTGGAAGACTTGGAGTGGGGGGGAGATGAAGGGGACGATGATCCGGTTCCTCTGCCAAATATTAAAGCAGCAATATTAAGCAAAGGAAGCTGACCTGCCCCTCTGAGAATGGCGAGAATAAAGGAAAGCGAGCTGAGGACCTCCCCGGCAGGAACAAGAATGCCTGGAGGCTGAGCAAGGAACACTCCTGAATTTGTTCTGTCTGCAAACTACTTAGATTCTAAAGGTTGACTTACACCGTGCAAGACGGTGAGCAGTAACGCGGTGGCAGGAACTCTTGAGGACTCTGGCAAAAGCTCCAGCATCAAAGTGGCCTCACGGGACAAAGAAGGCCTGGTGCACAGGGCGAAAGGCTGTTCCTGACACCGTGACACCATAAGGACTTCCAAGTAACAGCTAGCTGGCTGCTCTGTTTCTTAATTGTGAATATTAGACAGTGGACAGATGAGCAAAAAAATCAGTTATGTCAGTGAAACAATGCCTCATCAAATGGCAATTTGAGAAGAAATTATCTGTCTTGTCGTATAGATGCTTAACTCCTTTTCTTTAGCCGTAGAACATCATTTTTAACTAAGTGCGCAGAGCTCAGGGTGGAGCTGCCACATGGAAATATAATAGTAGATAAGAGACACACCTCACCCAGCCCACACCCACACCCCTACCCACCTCCTCTACCCCTCCCCACTCCCTGTCCCCTAGCAACCTCTCCCATCTCCACAGAGCAACTGCCAGGAGGAGCGACTCCAGTGAGAACGAGTGTTCTCCCCTTCCTATCATGCTCCTTCGGAGGTCCAGTGTGAGTAACTAACTGCCTTGGGCCATGAAGGAAAAGTCACAGTAATACTTGAGAGTATCAAGAACAAGCCGAACGACAGTGGCGCACACCTCTCATCCCAGCTCTCAGGAGGCAGAATCAGGCGGATCTCTGTGAGTTCTAGGCCAGCCTGGTCTACAGACAGAGTTCCAGGTCAGCCAGGGCTATCCAGAGAAACCCTGTCTAGAAAAGAACAAAAACAAAACAAAGCAACAACAGAAAGAGTAGCAAGAGCAAAGCAAGTGGACTCCCTCAACCCACATCTGTTTTTGTGTACAGTGTTTTCTTTATTCCAGGAAAAAGTCATCCAACACACACTGTTTTGCAGTTTAGCTTTGCTTCATTTTGACGAATCGGTGCGGTGCAGATATCTTTTTCAGTCCTGGAAAATTGAATAGCTACATCCTTTGAATGGCTTGGCATCCCATGGAGGGAAAGTTAAATTCATTTCCCTGGTCCACCTGATGTCAACTCACGTTTTGGCTTTTATGAAGCTGTATACTTGTACAAAATAGTGTAATGCTCTAATGGAATTGTGCGTGAGAAATATTGCTGGAGAAACTGCAAAGAAGTTGGGTGTTTTTTTATGCATCTCTGTTTCCTCCCATGTTATTGAGAGGATTAATGAGTCACTGTATACCAGCCACCCCCTTTGCACCTCAATACTATTTTGGTGATTTTAATGACAGTTTTCCAAAACGTTTTTTGCTGTTGTTGCTTCGTTTTTTGTTTGTTTTTATTTAAATAACCTGTAACCGAGTCACTCACGTAACACAACCCTTACAAACGGTCTTAAACTTTCTCTAACCTTCCCACCTTTGTAGAAATGAAACTCCCCCACTGAACACAGAAAACTGAAGGCTGCAAATGAGAAGGGCAGAGCGCCACACAGGAAATCAAACCGAAGCGCCAGCTGCAGACACTCAACAGATCTTAAGCAAATAGAAGATCACAAGCAAAGGATTCTGGGTCTTCATCATGAGTCTTACCGTACTGCAGCTCCCAAGTTGCAACTGGGCAAACCCATCAGATCCCACCTCACAAGAGTCTGCAATTCCTGTTAGGAGGCAGCGGGGACCCCAGCCCTGAAGCCGGTCTCGGGGAGCCCCTGCGGACCTCTGTAAGTCTGAGGTTAGTCTTGGGTGACTTTACGCTGTTGCCCCAAGAGCTTGGTCCTTGTGGAGCACAGTAGCGCAGGGAGATGGCTCATCGTTTCCACGATGAGGAAATGTGTCTGTGTCATGGTAACAATCATTGAAACCCATCAGAAAAGCACATGCTGTCCTCAGAACCACGAATTCCTCTTAGTTCTAAAGTTCTTGCAGAGTGCTGGACCTTTCTAGTACCGAAACTTGCGGGGTTTGGGCTTTTTCTTTTCTTTTCTTTCCTTTTTCTGTTTTGTCTTGTTTTGTTTTGAGACAGGCTTTTTTCAGTTTTGTTTGTTTGTTTGTTTGTTTTTTAGTTCTTAATAGACTCTCCCAAAGTTATCCGGGCTGGCCTGGAATTCATTTCACAGGCCAGGCCTCAAACTTGTAATCCTCCTGCCTCAGTCTCCTGAGTAGCTGAGATGTCAGGCCTGCCAGCGGGTCCAACAAGTGTACATATTTCTGAACAAAGAATTCACCTCATATTTCTTTGTATTATTTTACAAGTTGTTTGTATAAGTTAATGGTTGTTATAAGTTAAATGCTTAATCTTTTTCTTTTCCCTTCCTCTTATTTCATTGTAAAAGCATTTATTTGGGGCAATTTGATTTGAATTTCAAAGGACAAGTTGATCCTAGCCAACACCAAAATGCCATGTAAGACTTTTGACTCTCTCATCCAAAGCCCCTGGGTGAGATGCCAGAGGAAACCAGAGCTAGAGCTGAGAGCATCCCTAGAGAGAACTAAGGCTCTTGCCTTTGTGATAACTCAGCTCTAGAAAGTGGGAGCCTTTGCCTGACATACAAAACTGAGGAGATAGCTCCGGCTCTAAACGGTTTAACGAAGACCTGGATTGTGTGATAGCCAGAACCTGTGTAAAAAAGCCAAGCATTGCCTGACAGAGTGACCACTTTTACTCCTTTAATTTTGTCTCAGAAGGAAGAGACAGATCTCCATGAACCTGAGGCCGGCCTAATCTATACAGTGAGTTTCAGGACAGCCAGGGCAACACAATGAGACTCTGCCTCAAAAAACAAAAAACATAAGCCAAGCATTGTGGGGTGGGCTTATATAATTCCAGTGCTGAGGAGGCAGAGACAGGTGGATCCCTGGGAGCTCGCCAGCCAGCTAGCCCACTCAGCAAGCTCCAAGCCAGTGAGAAACCCTGTCTCCCAAAAAACAAGGTGGACAACTCCTGAGAAATGATACCCGAGGTTGGTCTCTGGCCCATACACAGAAGCACACACACATACAGACACACACCACACATGCACACAGACACACACATAGCATACACTCCCACACTGAGCCTTGCTCTTGTTGAATAAGAAGTCTTAAAAAAAAACAATAACAAGGGAGCACCTGCCCCTTCCTTCCTCCCCCTGCCCTGCTCTGCACATCTGATCACTCCCTCTCCCCAGAGCCACGCTGCTTTGTTTCCTTCTATAACCAGTGCCTAAGAAGCACTGCTTTCAACACTGAGCACTAGCTAGGCACTGCCCACACACTCCTCTCCATCAAGCTGGTATTGATGAAAAGTTCTGGGAGGCAGGGAGAGGGCCAGTCTTGCCTGTGGCCTGCTGCAGAAGCACTACGTAGCATCTGCCGTGACTGAGGATTTTAGATGCAAACACACCCGGGGAACTGGAAAAACTCACTCTGTGGGGCAAAAGAGTAAAAGTCTTAATTATTGAGGCCTTTACAACAGTTCCCTCCTGTGATCTCACTGATCATTTTCAGTGAATCAATGTGGTTCATTGATGAATCCTTCTGTCCTTTACCAAAGCTGGAAGAGAGGAAGGCGTGCTTTTAGATTCTCCTTGGAAATGTTTTCAGAACTACATGTTCTCATTGCTTAGATGCTGAACCATGATCCCAACAAAGAAAAGGAGATATGAATATAAAAAGGAACCTAAGAACTGGAAAGAACAAGAATGGGTGTTTATCACATTATCAATGATGAAAACTTCAATCTGCATGATTGTCCAGCGATAAACAAATGGTACATACTAAAGAAGACATTTGTAACTATTATAATCACTTTTACAAACATCAGAACAGACCATTTAGGAGCCAGTGAGATGGCTCAGCAGGTAAAGAACTTGCCACACAAGCCCGATGACCTGAGTTCGGTTCCCAGAATCCATGTAAAGGTAGAAGGAGAGAATCGACCCCACAAAGTAGTCTTGACTTCTGAGTGCAGCACACACACATACACACATCTCTCTCACACACACACACATCACACTCACACATAACATACACACACATCACACTCACACACAACATACACACACACACATCACACACACACATACACACACACACACATCACACACACATACACATATGATACACACATCACAAAAAAAATTTACACATACTATTTAATCCTCATTGCAGAAGTAAAGACAATTGCATGTTTAATAAGCTAATATTAACAATTTTAATTATTTACTATTAAAATACTTTATATGCAGAAAGATGATGAAGGAAAACATTAATCTCTGGTTCTGAGGGCTTGTTTTATTGTGATCGCAGCACAGACTTGTGCTGCACAGCAGCCAGCGAGGCTCATCCTGTATTTCCGGGTTCGTGTCTTTGGCTTGTATTTCTCCTTTTCCTCCCAGCACCCCATCCATGGCAACACTTTGATTCTCTGCCTCTATAAATCTCACTTTCCTCTTTAATTCCACACATAACTGAGATGGCACAGTGTTTTTCCTCCCGTGTCTGGTCTGTTTCACTCGGCCTAATGGCCTCCGTGTTCACCCATGTTATGGCAAAGGGCTCCTCTTTTGGAACATTGCATCATATTCCATTGAATATTTACAACGTATTTTCTGTCTTTCCATTTCCATCAGCCGATGGACACTTAGATGGTTTCCATATGTTAGCCAGTGCGGCATGGAAGTGCAGATGTCTTTGCAAAGCAGTGACCTCATTAATTTGGGAATATGCCCAGAAGAGAGAGGGATAGCTGGTCCTATGGGAATAATATTTTAGATTTCTTCAGATGCCGACAGCTGTTTTGCATGATGACTGCCGGATCTGCAGTCCCACCCGTGGCGTGGGTGTACATTTCCTTTCCCTAATCCTCTCCAACACTTGTGTTCCCTGTCTTTCTGGAGTGGTAGGGGAGGCATTATTTGGTTTAGTTTGGGGCATAGGTTCTCATAGCTCAGGCTGCCTGAAACTCCAGATCCTCCTGCCTCGGCTTCCCGGGTGCTGGCATCACAGGCGTGCACCAGCGCACCCAGTTTCCTGGTATTTCTGTGTTTTCCCTCACAATCCTTTATTGCTTCTGTAATCAGATACAAGTGAAGACATGGTGATGGCTCAAAACCACAAATCTGTGCTTTGTGTTTCTCGTCCTTGATTCTGGAAAAAGGAAAGAAGAAATGAGAAAAGACGAAACAAGGAGAAAGGATGAGAAAGGAGGCAGTTAATACCGAGAGCAGCGTAGGGTGACAGGCACCACAGTAAGCCGCTACACAGCCCAGGCTCCCGTGGTGCGTGCACAGGGCACTGGGTTAACCTTGCCGCAGTTCAGATACACTCTAAAATGCTGTTAGGATTTCTACATGTGAATTTGGGGAGACACAGAATTCTACTCCTAATTTCCATCTGTATGTAAGGGATAATCCTAAACTGAGCCCTGATGTCATCGGATAATATTAAACTGCTGTTCAGGCTAGGTTACTTGTAGAGTATCCCAGTGTTATGGTAACATGCTCTAGCCCTGGGGCTTGGAAAGACATGCCAAGGATCCAAGACAGTCTAAGAGCTGAAGCTTGGGGACTGGGGCTGTAGCTGACAGAGTGCTTGCCTGGCATGCATGGAGGCCTGGGTTTAACCAAGTACCCTATAAACTGGATATGGTGGTGCATGCCTGTAACCCAGGCCTCACAAGGTAAAGGCAGGAGGACCAGAAGTTCAAGGCTATCCTTGGCTACACAAAAGAGTTTGAGGCAAGCCTGGGCTACCTGAGATCCTATCTTAAGAAATAAAGGAAAGGGGCAATAAGGTGACCCAGTGAGCATAAGTGTTTGTGACAGAAGCCTAACAACCCAGGATCCCATGGTGGAGGAAGAGAAGGGACTCCTGAACAGTGTCCTCTGACCTCCATACCCGGCACTGTCCTCTGGCCTGCGGACACGTGCCCAGGTATACACAGCCCTGCACACATACTTACCAAGAGCTTTGAAGGGACTTCTTTTAACATTTTTTTTTTTAAAGACAGGGTTCTCTGTTGTAGCTCTGACTGTCCTAGAACTCACTCTGTAGACCAGGCTGGCCTTGGACTCACAGAGATCTGCCTGCCTCTGCCTCCCCAGTAATGGGATTAAAGGTGTGCGTCACCACCACCCAGCTTCTTTTAACTTTTTAAAGGCCTTTACTATTAGTTCTCCTCCCCCTCCTCCTTCCCTTCCTTCTTCTTTCTTCCCTCCCCCTCCATTTTTTCCACCCCTTCTTCTCACAATGCTAGAAACAGCCCTTCAGAACCCTATACCTACAGCACTGCTCAGCGCGCTGTGCTGTCCTCTCACCTAGAAGCTACCTAAGCTCACCTAGAAGAAGCCTAGGTTACTGACCTGCCATTTGGTAAGTACAGACCTTTTGGTCCCCTTTTAAAGTCATGAATACATGTGTTTATCAGAGTTGCCATTGATGGTTTTACAAAAACACCACTGGATGTATTTTTTGGACTTCTGTGTGCTTGTTTACTTAACACTAACGCACCATGCCGTGTCCTCTAGGGAACTGATCTAGCCAGCAGTAGTGTCTGTGTCCAGAAACAACCACAATGGGCCCTTCATTGTGTCTGTGTTCTTCAAGAACCAGCCACATTCTAGTAAATAGGTGGACTCTTCCCCCGCTGTGGAACCAGGATCAGTGCCCATGGTTAACCAAGAGAACGTGGAAGAAACTGTGTGTCCATGTGAGAAAAGGCAATTCTCTCACTTTCTTTCACCTTCCAGCTACCATGCTGTGAGCGGACCCTGGCTACACTGGGCACCCAGGTATGGGAGTCCTGGCTTGAGCGAAGGTCTTGGGCCAACACCTAGACTTTCTGATATGTGATTATTCAGGTGATTCTAGAACCTGTCTCGAGTCCTCGGTTTCTTTGCCTTCCAGTGAGGCCCCAGTCACCATGGAGAACAAACTCCTCCCATTGCGTTTGCAGGCTCATTGTGTCTTACCCAGATTCCAGACACATGGAATCCATGAACATAATGAAGTTTTTATTTTATGACAGCAAGTTATGGGGAACTTCATTATTTGGCAATAGATAACTAGAATAGAATCAGTTCATGCTTTCTAACGACTGTGCAGTATTTCACAGAATGACTGCACCACAGCCCAATCAAGGACGTCCCTTGTTTCTGGTTCTTGCTACTGTGCACATTAATTACTGCAATACATACCCTTGAAGATATGTTACTTGAGGGGCTAGAGAGATGGCTCATTGGTTGAGAATGCTGGGTACTGGGATCCAAACTCAGGCCTTGACACAGAAGCTCTCTTAGCCAGCCCCCTGGATTTTTTTTTTGTTAAGCACCTCCCATTAACTCTAACTCTTGGATTTTGTTGAGAAATTCTGCTGCAACTTTTACTCCTAGGTTCTCCTTAGGTCTCAATTATCTTAAGAGTTTTAATTTAATGTGTATACTGCATGTTTCCAGTCATTCCTCATCATCATCCATGTGTAATATATTGAACATAGCGTGTGTACATGTGTGCGTTTAAATACATGTAGATGTGTATGTAGGCCCTTGTGTGTTGTGTGTACACACACACACTAAATCCCGAGTCTTGTTGCTTACTTACCCTTTGCCTTTGTACCTCTCTCCTCTCTTTCAATCTCTTTTCTCATAATTTGCTGCTTGGTCAGAGACCTTTCATCCTTTCTTCATATGGGCGGATGCGTGTGACTGTTGTTAGAATTGTCACCTTTCTGTCATTCACGCTGGCGGGTGAATGATGCTTCACTGGAAAGGACTTTTTGTGTTGCTTTCTTGTTCTCTTAGTTGTACTATGACCCCACTACCTGATGCCTTTTTTTCCCCTCCTATCTAGAAACATGAGATTCTTCCCTGACATTCAGGAATTTTACCAAAATGTTTAGGTACATACTTTCTTTCCATCAGCTCTGCCCAGAATCGAATGAACACTTACAACCTGCAAATGCAAGACTTTATTCAGCTCAGAAAAAATACATCAAGTCTTATTCCCTTATTCCCTCTGGAATGGCTAGTGCATTTTACACCCTCCCTCCCAACCCTTGGCTACCAGCAGCTAGTCTCAAAGACTAAAGGGTGAAGTGATGCCTTGCCTGAAAATACTACATCTCAGATAACTAGCCAATTAGCTGGTATTTGATATTATAAAGCAGCCTGGGTAAAATAAAATAAAATACAGATAATTTATGCAGATCTTGATTCAGGGTGAAAAGCAGTTTATTCTTTGCCTAGTTCAATCACCTGTCTTAGTCCTAGAGCCCCGGGATGCTTCCATACAATCTAGAACATTAAACCTCCGTACAGTCTAAGCAACCTCTGAGACTCACTGCTGACTGAGTCACTCTGACTAGCTCCTTCAGAACTCAGAACTAGTCAACTCACTTGCTGCTCTGGGTCAAACTCTTCTCCAAGTTGCTGATTCAAACTGACCTTCTGATCCAGCTGACTGCTTCTGACCAAACTCTTCTGACTCCCACAACTTCTCTGATTGAACTGCTCAGCTTCACACTGACTCACTGTTCCTATCTGATACTGACTTCTGCCAAACTGCCTCTGTGTCTCTGCCTCAGACTCCTCAGACTGCTTCTGTGCTTCTATGGGCTATCACTGCCCATACTGCCTCAGTCTGACTGCTTCATTGTCTCTGTGTCTTGTCCTCTCTCTGACTCTTATCCTGACTCTCTGAGAGCCTGCTTTTATATCATGAGAGTGAGTATATCCTTACTCTGACTCACTCTGCTAACTCTTCCTCTAATTTGCCTGTCCTTCACTCTGACTCATCTCAGCTGTCACTTCCTGTCTGACACTAACTCTTTCTGCTTCCTGACTCCCAAATGCTGGGATTAAAGGCATGTACCACCACTGCCTTCTGAATACTGGGATTAAAGGAGTGTGCCACCACTGCTTTCTAAATATTGGGATTAAAAGTGTGTACCAACCTACCCTAGAGCTGCCATGCTACCAGAATAAAGGATTAAATATTCCACTACAAATTTACCCCGGTCCTATCATATGTATATTGAAAAGTCTCACTTCACACTTTATAAATATGTATAATCACCATGTACCCATTAAAAACAAAATATATTTAAAAAATATGCGATTTGTATACTAGGTAACTTAAGTATATTTTTCATTATATGTAAAAATATATATCTATTAATTTCACCTACTTTTTAAAATGTAGATAGCTATTGTAGAAGTTTATTTTTAGTTGTGTTTAAAATATTGTTTTGTGTACCGTTGGGCAAGGGTCTGCCTAGGTCTTAGCATTTTGTATTGTCTGCAGGTGTTGGATTTATGTGGGGGAAGTTGATTGCTTATGATCTGCACGTGCTATCAGTAGAACACCTAAGGAGTTCTGAAAGAATAAAAGCACTTGAACGGACATGCTTGGGGTTCCACTGTCAATTGAGTATGGCACTGGTCAGGACTGCGGTTCCCTCTGCTGAGGTCTGGCAGAGTTTGCAGATATGAATGAATATGCCCCCATGTCTTTCTTGCTGAGCCCACATAGCAGCTAACAACCACATATAGCTTTAAAAACTATATACACAGTTTACAAAATAATTGCTCAGGCAATGAAAGTAAAATAACCTCCCACCTCTGACCCACTCGGCCATCCCCCAAGGTTCTGTTTCTTAAAGTCTTTAGAATTTCTTCATGTGTAACAGAGACAAAAGTTATCACTGTGGGAGTACTCCCAGTCTCCTTCCTGCTCTGACATTTGTATCCTGATCTTTTCTATCTATAGCCCCACCTCCCTGTTGGCTTATTATCAGACAGGATAAATGCAAACGAAGCAGAGTTAGAAGCAAAGAGCTGTAGACATCAATATAGAAGGTATGTAACCAAAAGACCTGGGGCTATGAGCTACAGAGGAGAAAAATAAAAAGGCAGAGGTGCCAAAGATTTTGGTGAAAGGGACAAAGTAAGAAATATGGAAACAGAAACTTTGGGGTATCTATTAGATACAAGGAAGTATGGAACAGAAAGGCTATGGCGAAAGTAGATCTTCTATGACCTTTGTTACACAGAACACAGGTGTTTCATGTTAGGCCACCAAGGATAAGGATTGGAGCGACTCTGTGAAGGATTGTGCTCTATGTTCATGTGTCCAGCTCTGCATGCACTCAGAGTGCAGGTGTCTGCAGAGGCCAGAGGTGTCACAGGCCTCTGGAGACAGACTTACCAGAACTGCTGGACTTGGGTGCTGGGAACCAAACCCAGGTCCTCTCAAAAGCAGTATGCCCTCTTACTGCTCAGCTTACAAGCTACTATTTACTGTCTTAACATGACACTTCTGAAGCTGAGTCAGAATCATCTAGTGGAGAATAGATTCACTTTATGTGTGTTTGTGCTGTACAGAGAGAGAGAGAGAGAGAGAGAGAGAGAGAGAGAGGTGTTTATATAGTATTCAAGGTGACCTAGCCACATATTTTCTGTTTTTTAAATATTTTTAAATACGTGATGTGTATGTATGCCTGGGTATGTGCATATTAGTGTCTGTGCCTGTAAAAGCCAGAGGCATTGGATTTCCTGGACTGGAGTTACAAATAGCTATGAGCCACTTGATGTAGGTGCTGGGAATTGAACTCTGGTCCTCTGGAAGAATAGCAAATGTTCTTAACCACTGAGCCTTCTCTCCAGACCCATCCTCCCATGGTTCCTGTTTTCCAATGGGATCATATTGTGAGTAGCCTTTTGTATCTTGCTTCTTCTTTATTTTCTGCATGTGCTTGACTGTGTTGGTACATGTGTGCCCCTACACATGAGCCCCAAAGTTGACATCAGGTGCCTTCTGATTGCCTTCCACTTTACTTATTGAGCTGGGTCTGTGCTGAACCCGGAGCTAGTTAGATTGCCTTGGAGGTCCAGTGTCTACCTTCCAAGTGCTGGAGTTACAGGTGGCTGCCTCGGCTGCCCAGCTTTCACGAGTTCTGGAAATCTGAGCTTGGTCTTCGTGTTTGCATGGCAAGGGCTTTATTCGCTGAGCCGTCTCCCCAGCCTTGCCTTGATTTCCCTTAAAAACACAGATTTTTTTTTAGTTGCCTACTTCCAAATACAGGTCTGAGTTAGTTTAAATAAAATCAGAGGCTTTTGACTTCAGACTCCAAGAGGACAGGAACCAAGACAAATAAGAGCCAAGGGAGAAAGTATGTTCAGAAATTCTAGCTAATAATTCCATGAGTATAATACAAAATTAATAAGGTACTTTAAAAGACATATATGTAAGTGCTGACTGCTAGAAATCATTTTGGAGGGAAAGAAATTGATTTTGCCTAAGGAAAAAACAGATCAGGGCTGAGTGACTTAAGAGTGCTTGCTGCCTAAGTCTGATGACCCGAGTCCAACCTCTGGAGCCCACAAAAAGTCAGCTGGGGTAGCTCAAACCTGGAGTCTCGGCACCCCTCCTTGAGATGGGAGGTGGATGGAAGAATTGCACAATAGCTTCAAGCTAGCTAGTCTGGAGTAGAAACGAGATCCCCTGCCTCAAATGAGGAAGGAGAGAACCTCCACCTGGAAGTTGTCCTCTGATCCCCACATGTACGCTTGTGATGCCTCTCCCCCCCCCCCCCCCGGCACTAATAACAAAATGAAATACAGAACAAAATTATCTCTGAGCTTAAAAAGCTAGTGAGTTCTTCTTGCTGCGAAGAATCGCTTCAAGTCCTAGCAAAGCGACTGAGGGGAGTTACCATGAACCCTCAATTTTCCTAGCTGTAGTAAGACTACAGCATTACAAAATAATGCATCATCGTTTACAGTGTGTGTGTGTGTGTGTGTGTGTGCGTGCGAGGGAGGAGGCATGGCTCGTGTGTGGAGGTCAGAGGACAACTTTGTGGAGTTGGTTCTTTCCTTCCACCCTTAAGTAGGTCCCAGAAATCAAGCTCAGGTCACCAGGCTTGCATTAGGGGGTAGAAGGCATCTTTATGCACTGAGCTGTCCCACCAGCTGTGGTGTGTCTTTTTAAAAGTATATTTTATTGGTTTTTTATAAATTCAGATGGGAAAACAAACAGGAAAGAAGGAACTTCAAACAGAGAAGCCCCACCGCAAAGAAATGTTTCAGAGAGACCCGGAGCACATCCACTTCTCATGATCCTTTCAGCTTCTCTGGCCACCCTGTCTTCCCTCCCCAGTGAATACAAAACAGCTGCGTAAAGAAGAATGCTCCTGACAAATCCTTCCTCCAAGCGTCCTGCACTGAGTCAGATCCAACCAGTTTGAAAGATGGGACTGTACGAATTTAAAGAAAACATTTTGTAATTCACCCATCCTTCCAGCAGGCTGACTTTCAATCTTGCACTTGACCACACTGCCTTTCACCTTCCGGGATAGTGTATAGAGTGGATGATGCAGGAATCTGGTATTCGTTCTCTGACCTTCTCCTTTCTGATTGACAGGCAACTCTGAGAAATGCCATAAATCAAACTCTGCTGGGAACAAGTGTCCTCATTGCTAATACTTCAAACTCTGGAATTCTCTCCCTACCTCCATCCACATTCCTTTGGCCTGACTTTCTGAAGGGACTCAACTTCCATTCCTCCGGATCCCACCTGACTCCTTGCCTAGCCTATATTTCAGCCAGCCACTTCTCCCTTAGACAAACAGCATCCTGAGTATTGGAAATATAGGGGAATCCCTTCATGTTTAGCAGATGATACCATGGAAATAGAGAAACTTGAGGCACTTAATCTCATTATAAAATAATTTAAGAATAGACTCAAACGGAAGCTCAAGCTAGAGGACACTTTTACTAACATTTAAAAGAAAAACCCCAGGGCAGTAAATTGTAAATCTCAGCAGCTTCCAGAGAAGAGTGGAGGAGGGGGTCAAAGCCATGCCATTTTGTTAAGTCAGAATGGAGGTCAGCTTCATGGTGGACCAGCAGCAGTATGGTGGGAGAGAGACTTAGATCAGCAGTTCTCAACCTTCCTTACGCTGCTACCCTTTAATGCAGTTCCTCATGTTGTGGTGACCCCCAACCATAAAATTATTTTTGTTGCTACTTCATAACTGTAATTTTACTATTGTTATGAATTGTAATGGAAATATGATACACAGTTTTAGGTGACCCCTGTGAAAGGGTCTTCCAGACTCCCAAAGGGGTCATGACCCACAGGTTGAGAACCTCTACTGCTTTAGACACAATGTAAAGAAGCCCAAAGTATTAGGGAAATCATGCTTAGAAGAGATAGAAGGGAAAGTTACACTTTTCTGGGCAATTGAATAAAGCAGGCAGAAGTCGGGCAGTGGTGGTGCACACCTTTAATCCCAGCACTCAGGAGGCAGAGGCAGGCAGATGGATCTCTGAGTTTGAGGTCAGCCTGGTCTACAGAGTGAATTCCAGGACAGCCACAGTTACAACAGAGAAACCCTGTCTCAAAAACCCAAGAGAGAGCGAGAGAGAGAGAGAGAGAGAAAGAAAAGAAAAGAAAAGAAAAAAAAGAGAGAAAGAAAGCAAAGAAAAGAAAAACAAGAGAGAAAGAAAGGAAAGCAGGTAGACTCGACTTGCAAAGCTGTTTCATCTAGGGATCTTGATTGGCTTTGTTTTCTCTGCCAGCTAAAGAATTAAAAGGCAGGGGGAAAAAAGCTTGAGGACAATAGCAGGGGAAATCTTAAGACAGTGGACAGAATCAGCCAGTAAAGAAAAAAGGCTTTCTTTAAAGATGAGAAAAATGCAGAACAGAAAGGCACAGAAAGACCCTCTGCAGGACAGGTACTCAGGAGCCAAAATCCAAGGGCTGGGGTTCTAAGGGTCTTTGAGGGGTCTTCCTTCCGACTTAGGGTTGGTCAGTTTGAACAAGACAGGGAGGCTAACCAGCCTGCAACCTTAGGGTAAACATGTTCTGATCTGGCTTTGGACTTGTCAGGTTCATTCAAAGGTACTGGGGTAGCTGAAGACAGGAGCAAAGCCTGTTAAGCCTTTGTTTTAGGCTTTTGTATCAGGCTTTTGTCTCAGGTCAGGGGGTAACCGTGAGGAGTGATGGATATGGCTAATTAGCTGCGTGGTGGTGATTATTATACAATGTGTACATTAAAACATTGAGTTTATACCTTAGGCACATTTTTGTCATTACCTTAATAAACTCAAAAACTTAAAAATGTGGGAAGGGCTGGAGAGATGGCTCAGCAGTAAGAGCACTGGCTGCTCTTTCAGAGGACCTGGGTTCAATTCCCTGCAACCATGTAATCCAAGCATGGGTATGCATGCCCGAAGGGTAAATGACTTTAAGCCCCAGCTGGGCTGAGAGACTGAGAATACCTTCAGGCTGTTAGGATCTGGGAAGCATCTGATAAGATCAATATGCCAACTTCTGCACCTTGAGACTGAGGGAAATGGACCTGCAGATGGCATCTTCCATCCCAAAAGCCCCCTTTCTGTCCTTTAAGACCCTCAAACCCCCTGCTGCCCTTCATTGTTCTGATTAAAGGACAATCTGCTTCTAAAGAGGTCCGTCTCCTTTTATTTCCATGCAGCCGCTATCAATCCTGATCTAACAATGCCTACAGCACTGAGGGGCAGAGAGAGGATCTTAGGAATTCATTGGCAAGCCAGCCTAGCTAAAACAGTGAGCTTCAGGGTCAATGAGACCCAGTCTCGAAAGGTAAGGTGGAAAGTAACAGAGGAAGACTCACAAAGTTCTCCTCTGGCTTTTGTGCGCTCGTTTGCGCCTGTGCATGTGCATGCATGTGTAGACCTAAGACCAATGCTGGAAAGGATGCACCAAGCACCCTTTACACAGTACACAGGCTTTGAGCCCAACTGCCTGTTTAAATCCTGGTCCTGTCACTTCCTGAGTCTTGGACAAGGTGCTAAACTCTGTGCCTCAGTTCCGCCCTGCACCCCACACCGAATTGTTCTGAGGACTAAGCAAGTCACTGCGAGTAACATAAAAGGGTGCAGAAACCAGGACTGGGGTAGGAGCCAAGGAGGAAGCCTTCGATGGGAACTGTCCATCTGAAGGCCCGGCAAACTCACTTAATATGCGGTACCCAGTCTTGAGGGCAGATTTCGGCATTTTAAACTAAGCATTTTATGGACAAGTCTTGTGTACACAGCTTGAAAACTACTACTCTAAGGAAAAGTAATTTTTCAAGACTTTTTGAGTCAAAGTAAATCTTCCTAACATACCAATTTTTGTTTTAATTGGCAAAAGCAACTCCATTAAATAACAATGTGTGCCATTTGCTGCTGGATAAAATGATGCTAATGGGAGGAGTGTTAAATACATTCTCGAGCTAGGCCATTTCCCTATTTTTATTTGATACCTTATACTCATGATGAGGGCAGAGATTAGCTTTTACTCCTGATCCTCCTGTCTCCACCACTCTCCCCTACCACCTCACCCTGCTCCCCAGCATACTGCTATGTAGCCCAGTTGCCATGATGAGTCTTGTCAGCATGTTGCAATTACCATGGAAACACCACTTCTGGGACATGCCTGTGAGGGTGCTAGGGTTCCGCTGAGGGCTGAAGACTCACAGTGACTGTGGGTAGGCCCTCCTGTGGGCTGAGGTCCTGACTGGATAAAAAAGGAGTGTGGAGCACAAGCATTCGTCTCTCTCTGCTTCTTCACTGCGGACACAGTGACCAGGGGCCTTCAGGCCACAGCTTCCCTGGCACGATGAACTGCACCTTCAAGCTGAGCCGAAACAAACCCTTCCTTCCATAGTTGCCTTTGTCGGGTGTTTCATCACAACAGCAAGAAACGTCACTACTAAATGCCAAACTCTTCTGGCTCTTCACGGTCTTGCTCCGCTGCCCAGACTGGTCTTAAACTTGTGGACTGTTTCCACAAGATCCCCAAGTGGCTGGGACTGAAGAGATAGAACTGCCCACAGCCAATCTATCTAATTTCTGGTGCATAGTCTGATGAGTCTCACCAGTGTGGCAAAAACGGACATTCTCCTTCCCCTGCTCCACTCCTTCTGAGCTTTCTTTACTGTAGGAGGAAAGCTGGTCTCGAAGACCATGCTTGTAGATGCGATTCTCTATGGAGAACATACCCTCCTGAGGTCCAGAGGTAATGGTCACGGCACCGATCTATTGCTGCTGCTAAGAAGCCACATAGTAGAGACATTTGGATTTTCTGCAAAACTCTTGACACCTACTCTGGGCAGGCTAAAGATCAGCTGTGGTTGACAGCACCACAGTGGCTTCCTCACCTTTAAATTTGGCAATGGTGGTAGCTACTAGGCAGGTTAATTCTGTAATGTTCAAGAACTCATTTCTAGAGACAAGCCTGGAGTCTACTTCAAATGTCTTCCGGTGGACATAGTGGCACATACCTACAGTTCCCATTCATGGAAGGAAATGGGAGGGACTCAAGTCTAAGCTACCTAGTGAGATCATGTCCCGTGAGACAGAACCAAAAGCAAAAATTCCATCACAACCAAAAACTGTCTGTACAGTTTTGAGTGTATTCAAAAGTAGACATTATAATGAATGCCCATCCCATCTTCAACTGTTACTAACTTATGTCCAATCTGGTTTTGTCCAAGCTAACTTGAAATTCATGATCCTCCTGTCTCTGCCTCTCAAGTGCTAGAATTACAGGGCATGCCGCATCAACTGGTGTTCAATCGTGGCACGTTAAGTATCCCCACTCCCTTCTCCCGTTCCCTTACCTCTGGCTGAGGACCAAACCCAACACATGCTAGGCAAATGTTCTACCCACTGGGCTCCAGCACTAGCTTATCCCGCCTATTTTGAAGTAAATCCCAACCACATCGTTATTAGCATGCACTTTTTAAAGCAGTAAACTTTGAAAAGTTCAATGTAAATATATATCCAGTGTTCACACTGTTAATCGCCTTTTATTGTAGTACAATTTGCTTTGTTTTGCTGAGCCAATATTCAAAGTCCACAAATTGCAACTGGTTGATGTTTCAAGCCCGTGTGACTTCTCGTCTGTGTGGTTTTATTCTTTCTGCAACTGCAATTTTGAAGAAATCATCTTGTTCACTTCCCACTCTGTTATTGTGGTGACTGTACCCGATGGTTTGATGTAGTTCATAGTCTTCCATAATTCCTATAAATGGCTGGATACAGAGGCTTCATTAGGATTCATCCTCCAAGACGAAAGCGAGTTTTCTGAGATCTGCATTAGCCTCTGCTAGGTAGCTAGCAATGGCATTACTAGTCTGGGAACACTAAAACTCAGTTCACAGCTTCAAAGACTTGGGAAGGAAGGTGTTTTTGTTGCTTTTTTACTACCATGGGTTATGAGCTGTTGTTAATCTGTGAAAACCAAGGATTAAAACTTCTGCTCAAGGCCGAGACACTATTCCTTGCAGTCTTCTAGGGTGAGAAGACAAAATTATTTGATTTATTCTCATCCCTTCAAGGGTTAAGTCCTTTAGGGTGCTAGTTTTATGGGGTGTTTCTTATTAGTGCCAAGTTTTCTGGACTTTGTCTTCTGTCTCGTGCTCCAAGCTGAAGGTGAGCTGTGATCAGAAGCACTTTTGCAAAGGTGCTTTCGCGTGGCTTTGTCACAAGCTTCTACTAACTTGCCAACTATGCAATATTTTTGGTGTTAACGCTTTCAGTCAGAATTTGTAGTTTTCCCATCCCCACATTGTGTCGGTCCTAGTGTGTACGAAATATACATATATCTTATGTTAAACGGATCAGGCTGATGTAGCAATACCAGAAACATACTTATACTTAAATGCAACCGTCAAGGAGCACTGACTGAGCTGAGCCATGTCACCCAGGTCCTTCCCTAATGAAAACAAGACTGCAGTCCTCGCGCTGTGAGAAGGACTTGCTCCTACCATTAAATGCTATTAATACTTCTCATTTTCTTTAGAAGGCATTTAAATTTCTCAAAATATTTAAAGTGTGGACGCTTTAGAGTGTCATTCCTAATAGAATCTCACTTGTTATACCATTGATAAAATGAAAATGAAAGCTACACACCTAAAGACAAGGTGTTCAAAAGCAAACATGGGTTTCTTAGACATGGTCACAGCTTCCTGTTTACAAGAATGTTTATCTGATGCCACGGGAAAGAGAGGATATTCAGGACAACCTTGCAACATTTTGAGTGGTCACTGCCTTACCTCTCGCTCACAGCCTGCAGCTGCCCTGCATCTGTAAGAGACAGAACCGCTGTCGGTTACATCTGCTGTCATTTCTTCATCCCTCACATAGTTAATCTGCTTCTATCATGAAACTTCAGTGATATTAAAGAACTAGTATTTCTTTAGCTATTAAAACTAAGTAATTTCTCACAAATGAAAGGAGTTGAGGTTATCATGAGGAGTGCTCCAGAACCTCATTATAGACAAGGTTCAAAGTTTGTATACTCAGATCAGACCAAGATAAGAACTTGCAAATGTTTCAACCTTTTTCTTATATTATATGCAAATGGATTAACTAAGCAGTATCACCAGAAATAACTACAGACCTCACCTAGTTGCTACAACTAAGCTGTCAAATCAAAAGTAATCCTGTTAAAATTTGAACCCAAAATCCATTTCCTCAGCCATTATTAGTTACTAAGATTACTTGAATATTTAAAATCAAACCACGTAAGATTGTGGGTTTTCCTTTTTACTACTCTTCAGTATTTGGAAGATACTGACACCTTCTAAAGGGATGCATGGAAAATTAATTTCCACATTGCATATTATGATAAAAAACAAAGCTTTATTTAAGTAAATAGCTATTCATCCAGTTCATATCCATTCTTTGTCTTTCAAAAGGACACTCAAAATTTAGCTGATTAGATAACTTCCTAGCCTTTCTACATTCTGGCTAATAAGATGCAAACAGAAAAGTCCCACAGCAGCTTCCAAAGAGTACCTTTCGGAGTGCTGGCACCTGGCCACCACTACCTTCCTGTCCTTCCTCCAACAGAATGAAGTGGTCAGAGGCCTGGGTATGGCACGAAAGTCAAAGGACCTAAATCCTCCAAAAAGCTTCACAGAAAAGAGTTACATCAATCCCAAATCTTTATGTCTGGCGTCCAGTATCAAGAGAGAAATAAGCCATTACGTTTTGTCCATGAGGTTTGGTTCCCTCTAAATACTTTCTTTGGATAACAGATAATGGCAGTTCATAAATGGGAGATTTTCAGACATGCTAACCAGCCACTCCCCCCTCTCTTTTTTAACTATTTTTGAGACAGGGTCTTAGCATGTAGCTCTGGCTGTTCTGGAACTCACTTTGTAGAACGGGCTAGCCTTCAACTCCTAAAGATCTGCGTGCCTCTGCTTCTGCAGCCTCCTGAATGCTGGGATTAAAGGAGGGCATCACCACACCTGTGCACTTCTCTCTTTTGAAGGACAGATGCAGCTGTCACACACTAGGAATCAGATAATCTAGGTTGGAGGTGTGCCATTAGCAAACTAATTAACTTCTCTAGTCCTGTATGGCGCTATCCACTGAATTAGTGTAGCACCATCGCTGTAAGAAGATCCCCTAGAGATCCACAAGTAAACACGTATGAAAGCATTAGGCAACATAAATCACTATCCACGTACTGACTGGTGAAATATAAAATACCTATGAGCGGAAGCTCTTACACTATCTTTTGTAACAAGTGTTCAATAAGTATTCATTGAATGAACATTTTAACATCTTTAATACTTGATAAATTATTCTGCTTTTTTTAGCTGAATAAAGCTGATATTAGAGTATTATTTGTGTTCCTAACAGTCACAAATAAAAACTCCTAATTTTGATACCAGTCAAAAGATGCAAGGTTATAAAGAGAGAAGGCTTAGCTAACTCACTTACTTGGGCTACAGTGAACCTCTATTTGCAAAAGCAATGTAAGCTGGAACAGTTGTAAAGAAATGAAAATGTTGACACCATTCCCATGAAATTACAAAGATACATGCAAAAATATTCTTTAATATTTAAGTCACTAAGCCTACCACATCAAACGAAGGACATCCTCACACTGGACTGTGACTAAAGCATTTTATTAAATTAAGTATGTAATTTGCAAATGGTTTCATAAGAAATTTTAAAAGCAAATTTATAAACATTTTCAATAAAAAAGTACAGAGTTGACAGCAAAAATCACATTTTTGTAGTACAAATAAAAACATTTTGTTTCTGATACACTGTCTGAAAAGCTTATCCTCCATTCTTCAACGGCTAGCTGCAATGTGGCACTTCAATGAGCAGTCTCAGGGTTAACTCAACAACAACAGGCTCATCATCTGACCACGGAAGTCAGCTGCGTAACCTTGAGGATGCAATGAATGAACTCTGTCATCATCTAACTGAGGTTATGCCGGCTGTAGACACAGCTGTGTTCTAGCCTTGCTTCCCTATTCACTTCTGTAAAGAGGCATCAAGTAATACTGTAAACTTAAATTACACTTTAAAAGTAAGCACCATTAACATACATTCTATAACAACTTACTTTCCCTTTAAATAGCACTTGGTTTTGGCCACACAGACATTTAAATCTGTTTTCTTTACAAGTAATTAAAAATAAGCAACATTTAAGCACAGCACGGAGCATTTTCAAATTTCACCTCATTGCACAACAGAAAAGCACTTGGAAGAAACAGCACATTATTTTGTCCTTTTCATACATTTTCTTAATTGAGAGCAGTTAAAACATTGTCAGAGCAATTTCTTGAGTTTCAAAAGTTTCCAACTGCCAGTCAGAAATAACTAACCTTGTCATTACACATGTCCTCCTAAAGCAAACAGAACATTTGAATTTAAAAAGAAAACAACCAAAACAAAGGACAGGAAACCACCCAAAAGAACTGGAAGCTTTTTGTTCTCAAAATCTGCTATAATACGAATCATGTTAGTCACAATTTCCACTATATAATATGTATGATACTTAAATGCCACAGAATTATAAGCCGTGTGGAAATACTAATCAACAGAAGAAAACTTCAACTGGAAAATAACAGCAATGTACGAATAGCCAGTGGATGTCGGAAAACATGCTCGAATTGTCTCACAGGAATAAGGAACCAGGCTGAAGACGGTCGTGAGGCCCTTAGCCCAGCTGCACGTTCACTGTGGTGCTCCTATCGATTAGTTTTTCCCTGGGTTGGTACCATGACAGACTATTAAATGTCTATAACTGCTACTAAGATCCTCCAAATTACAGAAACACTATACTTTTAAAACACTAGGTTTACAAAGAGTCCTTCTAACTGAATCATCTCTAAACCATCTTTACCTCTGACATACAAAATTTAGAAATAAGACAAAAGAAAAATCTTTGCTAATCCCTAAAGTATCTCTACTTCTGGCTGGGACACAAGATTTATTAGAGATCGAAAAGTAAGAGAGACCAGAGAACATTCTTTCATAATTGTAACTATTTAAACAATAAAAGGCAGCAGGGTGGGGAGGAAGTTTGGGGCTAAAGAACTTCATAAAAATATATAATGTTCAAACTTTGTGTATTTATAGATAATAACTGAGGAATATGAAAGCAGACATGGTGAAGCACGCCTCTAGCCTCAACACTTAGAAGGGTGACAGAGGGATCGTGAGTTTGAGGCCAGCGTGGTCTGCGTAGCACGTTCGAGGTCTGTATTACGTTACTCCATCATAAAGAGCCACTACCAGACTTCTCAAAAGCAGCCCAGGCACAGTATAAAAACAGCTGCTTTCCCCTGGCTTCCAACCACAGCGCGCCACACTGTACTGCTTTCCTTGCTCCCGTATTAATTATAATCACAGTAACATAAATCTATCTGAAGTACTCAGCTGTGATTTTTTAAAAACCAGGTGAGAAAATGTAAAACAAAATGAAAATGAGCATGCAGCTGCACACACTCCAATAATTCCAGGTTTAATACTGTTTGTTGTTTAAATCACATTAAATTGAACACAAAAATATGCTAACTTCATTAATTACTGATTACCTTTTTTGGTACTATGTTGTAAAAGGGAACTGCTTTATTTTTAATATATATAATACTTCTAGGCATTATCAAAAATGGTGTGCTAACTACTGCAATTTTTAAAACAAATTATTACAAGTCTAAAAATATAAATAATACTTGAATATCAGTAATCACAAACCATTTATAGGAAATAAACATAGATTTTTGTTTTTGCGGAAATAAAATTTAATGGTAAGGCTCTTCTTTTAAAAGCATGATTCACAAGATGTAAAAACGTGGTTTTGAGTTTTATCCCCATCGAAACGTCTGCTCTTTGGGATCTCATTCTGTCAGTACTCTGTCAGTGCAGGGCAGCGCCACATTCCCGATGAAGGTGAGCTTTGTAAGCTACATAAAATGCAACATTATATTTGTCAACACCATATATGCTGAAAATACTCTGTATATCCAAAGTTAAATTTATTTTAACTACTGTCTCATTCTAGAAAAATTACACTTCATCACGTTAAATCTGAGTGAAGGAAATCAGAATTTACATAGTAATAGGACACAAGTCCAACGGGGTCAATGAGACTTTCAGAAAGTTGGCTCTTTTTCAAAATAAAGGTAAAAAATCTTCCTAATTACAAGGGTTTCTTTTACAGTTATACCAAAAATGTTTCCTCACTGAGGTCAATAGGGCTTTGACTCAGTGTAGCTCAGAAATGATGTCTCAAGTATAAAATAGAGCCGTCCAGGACTGTCTGCAGCCGCTCACAGACAGCCGCTCACAGTTCAGAAGGGTTCTGTAAGGCAGCAACACACAGCAGACACCTGCAGTCTCTCCACTCCGAGAGCTTTCCACTGCGGAAGCTTGGAGACTGCAAGTTCCTCTCAGAACCAACTTTCCTCCTAGAAAACGCACAGCAAAGAACAGCACAGAAGGGAAGGATCAAGACCACAAATAACGAACGCGGAGGGAAATACAACTGAGTGTCCACAGTCCGCACGATACAGCAAGATCAAGGGATTTCATGTGGCAGGCTTCAAAAGCAGTCACGTGTGTTTGCTGGATCACCTTCTCTCTTTAATACTTTTAACACAACCTTTCAAGAGGCAGGAACCAGGCTTCAAAGCTCACTGCCCCTCACAGGGGCCTTTAGGACTTTCTGAATGTCAAATGTTTAATACAAAGTCAGATTTGTTTTGTTTTTTTTTTTGTTTTTGTTTTTTTTTTGAAGAACAAACTAGAGAGCATTTAAGACTTTTAAACTGCAACTGATAATTTTCTTAGACATTTGTAATCAATAAAAACTCTTTTTAATGTTTTAACAAGTAGCAGATTTGGCATTTTGATCCAGTAAAAAAATTCCTTTGAATTCTGAAAAACATGTTTTATATTCCTAATAAAACACAATTGAGAGTAGAATTGACTGAATTACTGCAAATGAAACCAATTTTAACCTACAAACCTTCATACTTTAAAGTTAAGGACTTTAAGTTTTACTTTAGCATGACTTTCAAGCACCCTGGTTTAATTTCAGAGAACCTGTGGAATGAGAAAAGAGTTATTTAAATATAAAAATTTCAAACTGCTTAACAAACATAATTCAAATTATCTATACTTAATATAATATGTATTGCCAACAATGCCTCCTTTAATATCCTGGACCAACATTCATGTTTGCAAACCCAATTTATTGTCAAAGCAAATACAATCCTAAAGTTGCAGGTTATTCCTAGACCACTAGTCAACATAACTTACGATTTTTCAAAACTTCTCAAGCCTGAATTTGACCTTCATGAAGAAGAGTCTGCTGTATGAAAAATATAAGATGGTGTATTATACTGTTTCTGTGAACCAAGGAAGAGCCCAGAAGAAACTTCTGATATAGCAGGTAAGTCTCATTCATTTGGCCATGCAAGACTTTAAACTCTTGCTGTGTGTAAATTTCAACAAGCATACTAGTAGCTACAATGGCTCACTAATCTCAACATGACGAAGTTCTAGTCTAACCGCCCAATTGTAACTAGCCTGAAAGGCTTCTAACTTTCACGCCCCAATTAATGCTACAATTTTCCAAAGGTAGTCAAATAATATCTCATAGCATGGCAGAAACTAAAGTCTTACACTAATTAAAACTGAAAGACCAGAAGGAAAGGGGAGAGACTTAAGGATTGGTATTCTCAGAAACTCTATTCAGCAACAAAGCTTTATACTTGGAATTTTCCTTGTCAGTTTCCATGACTGAGAAATGACTACAATGGGAAAGGACACCATGTCTGTCAATGTAAATCATTAGTGCATTTAACTTATGAGGTCATATAAATTCATTTAGAACTTCTGCTAAAGTTTAAACACATCCAAATTATAACTATTTCAGCCTAAGTCCCACAAATACATTCTGTCTTTCAAAATTAGCAGTCTTAAACTCTCATAAATAATCTAGTTTTACCAGGTAGAACATTAACAAAAGAATTCAAAGACGTGTGATTTTTTAGAATTTTAAGTTTATGACAAAGTTTTAGCAGATCATTACTGATAAGAGCCATATTTTCCTTTGATTTCTCATTCACCAGATAATATAAACTTAGCAAGAAAAATTGTTGTAACCATCAACTCGTGACTGAAATCAGACAGCTGAAGTAACTATTTTAATAGTTTTGAACATACTGACAGTAAGAGTTTACACTCACCTGAAGCTATGGCTTGTGAGGTATTTAATGACAGCTGGTTTGATGCGAGCAACTCCACCCTGGCTGTGGTTCCCTCTCCCCGTAATCACAGAGAGATAGGGCTTACCGCCATTCTGTTTAAATTCTGTTGAAATAGAAATTGGAACAATTAAAATAATTTCTTACATTCTCAACAGAAAACCTAACTATTCAAAAGCATATGAAATTATATTCATAGTATTTTAGAGATTTAGGCTGAAGGAGATAAAGTACATACTGCCTTGAAGCAATATATCTATTTAAAGACTTAAGTGGAACTAGGCTTAGTAGCACACTTGATATCAGGAGGCAGAGAGACAGAGAGGGTGTAGTCGGAGGCAGCCAGAATTTCAAGGTGAGTTTAAAGTAAGTCTGTGGTGCACAATAAGAGTCTGTACCAGGAAGAAAGAAAAAATAAGGCTTAAGTGAGGAGAGAGATTTCCTTTCTCTCCAAATCTTTCTGAATAATGGCAGCAATATGCTGGGTGGCGGTACACTCGGGAGGCAGAGGCAGGAAGATCTCTGTGAGCTCAAGGCCAGCCTGGTCTACAGAGTGAGTTCCAGGACAGCCAGTGCTACACAGAGAAACCCTCTCCAAAAACAATTTTAAAAAAAAATTAGAAAGGAAGGAAGGAGGGAGGGGAAGGATGAAAGGAGGGAAGGAGGGAGGGAGGGAAACAGAAGGTGAGGGTACAGTGTCTGCTGAGTGAGCATGAAGACTGGAGTTCAGATCCTCAGCACTCACATTATAAACAACACAACAGGGGTCTGGGAAGATGAAGCTAAGAGCACTTGCTGACTTGCTGCTCTTCCAGGACGCCAGTGCTGTTCCCAGCACCCACATCGAGCAGCTCCTAACAGCCTATAACTCCAGCTCCAGGGATTCAGCTCTCTTCTGGACTCTATGGGCACTCACATACATGTGGCACACGCTGAGACAGACACACACACGTGTAAATAAAAATAAATCTTGAATTAAAAAGAGAAAAAGGTTGGAGCTAAGTGTGGTGAAGAAGAAAAAAATGACAGTCATGTAAATTATATCTAAAAACCATTGCAAACATAGATCCAGACACTGCTTTAGATGACATGGTTTTTCTGAACTGGAATCTTCATAACAACCCTAAAGCCAACGGTTGTGCCACAAATTAACTGTATGTGACCATGGGAAAATCAGTTGGTTTCTTGGTGCCTGTTTCTTCCCCTTAGGAAAGGGGATAATAACAGCCACTACTTTACAGATTATCTTCCAGGAACAGTTAGCTTTCGAATTTTAACACGGTCGTATTAGCAAAGGTAATCCATTGTTAAAGTCTTCCCAGGAGAGTGTTTTTTAAAATAGTGAATGCCACTGATCTCTTGAAAGAATGCAGTTGCTCCTTATATTTGACCTTGGGGAAGGTAGATATAAATTATATAATCACAGCTGCTAATAGAATAACAAAAACAAAAAATCCTATTAATAGTAGTTAATGTAACAAATTTATGTTTCTCGTTCATAAATAGCCTGTTTTGATCTTTAGCATAAAATACACAAACAACATTAAACACTCCACATTCCGTTCATTAAGTTGCCTTAATACTCAGAGACCCGAAGTACTGTTTTTCAAGGATCATTATATACAGGGCAACAGTTGGCTTGTAATTTTTATCTATTTATTTTATTTAGCATTTGCTTATTTAAGACAGGTCTCACTATATTGCCCTGGCTGGTATGGAACTCACTATGGACACCAGGCTGTCTGGAAACTTGCAGTGATCTGCATGGGCCACCAGGCCCAGCAAGCTTGGAATGTTGAAAGCATGTGTGGTTAGGGCAGGAGGGCTGTGAGCCGAAGGCCAGCCTGAGCCTCCTACTCGAGGGCCTGTCTTGAAAACACGCTGAAAGCTCCGTCGCAGTTTACTTTATTCACACTCATCCCACGTTCATCTCTGCTCCTCCGCATCAGCTGGGCCGGTCATTCACCATCTCTCCACTTCTGTTCCGAAAACGCCCCTCAGTTGATTCAAATAACCTCAAACAACAGAGCAGCTCAAACTTGTCTTAGTAGTTAATATATATGCTTATTGTCTAAAATTAGACTGCTCTTGATAGTTTGGAATTACACTTGAAATTAATACGTTTGAACAACTGTATAACTTGGTATTAAGCACACTCCAAATTACTAGTAATTTTAAACTGCACATGCTCAAAAAATATAACAAGACAGCAGTGGTGCACACCTTTAATCCCGCCACCTAGGGCAAGTGAAATCTCTGAATTCAAGGCCAGCCTGATCTACCTAGGGAGTTCCAGGCCATTCAGGGCTACAGAGAAACCTAGTCTCAAAATAAAATAAATAGATAGATAGATAGATAGATAGATAGATAGATAGATAGATAGATATAGATAGATAGATAGATAGATGATAGATAGATGATAGATAGATAGATAGATGATAGATAGATAGATAGATGATAGATAGATAGATAGATAACCTCAACTATAATTTTTTTAATCCCAGTTTCTAATACATTTCCCCAATTACCTGAAACACATATTTATGGAGTGATTTTTTTTTTAAATCAGAGTTGAAATCAACATTTCATTCAGCTGATTTTCTTGTTTCTTTCACTCAGGGTCTTATGTAGTAGCCCTCACCAGCCTTAACTCATGGTGATCCTCTTGTCTCACCCTACCAAGTACTGAGCTTATCTACCTGATATGTTTGCTTGTTTTATCTTTAAGACAGAGCCTTAAACTCTAGCTGGCTTGGAACTTGCTATGTAGACCAGTCTGTCCTCAAACTCAAAGATCCTCCTGTCTCTGCCTTCTGAATGCTGGGATTAAAGGTGTGTGCCACCATGCCCAGTTTGATGTATTTCTTAGGTAGCAATATATCCAAGGGTATTCCCTTTCCTTTATTTTTCTTTGTTTACTTTTTTTAAAGTTATTTATCCTGGATTTCCAGTCTGAATTTTGCTGATTGTATCTCCATGGTGATGTCTAAAATGTTCCTTTGTCCCCCATGAATCCCTATTACTAATCACATCCAAACTCTTGACTTTCTGGTTTATCTCAGGGCAAAAATACTTCACAGGTAGGTGTGTATTTCACTCACAAGGCATACAGGATCAGGATATCTCTATTTATCCTCAATTTTAAAAGTTCTTTTATATTACGACTGAAAGTAATCCAGGAACCCCACAGATTCCTCCCCCTACCCCCAACAATTCAACAATCCTGCCACCTGGTGGTAACTAGTAGGCAGGCTACCACAAGCGTGCATCAGATATGCTTTGGCTTCAAGAAAGGATTTGCACCTCAGGTCTGAACAAATGCTACCCTGGGCAAGTTACTGAATCCTCCCCATTCCTACAAATTTTTATTGACATAAGATTCACATGGCATAATGCTCCCTATTTTAAAAATTTTATAGTTCAGCTGGGCCTGGTGATGAAAGCCTTAATCACAGCTACTTGGGAGGCTGAGATAGGACAATCACAAATTCAAGGTCAACCTGGGTTACAGATTAAGTTCAAACCTGGGCTACACCAGCCTGGGCAACTTAGTGACACCCTGTCTCAAACTAAAAGTTTTTTTTAAAAAGGCTGAGATGTGGAGGACTTGCCTAGTTGGTGTTAGTCTCTGGGTTTACTCTCCAGTGTCAAAACAAAAGAAAGAAAAAAAGAAAAGGAAAGAAAAGGAAAGCAAAGAAAAGCAAAGAAAAGGCAAACAAACATAATTCAGTATGTTTTGGGTTTTTAACATATCAACAATGCTACAGCTACAAAATCAACACTGTTGCTTCCAGGACTCCCTCCTCTCAAAAAGAAACTATGTGTCTGTCAGCAGTTACTTCTTATTACTAGTTCCAGCCCAAGCAGCCACTAATCTATTTTCTGTCTCTAAGGACATATCATACAAATATCATCTTTTGTACAGGCCTTCTTTTACATAGCATTCTTACAAGTCCAACCATGTTTGAAATCTTCATCTTCATGAACAAGAAAAATTCCATTAAACAGACCTACTGCATTCTGTAGACACACACACACACACACACACACACACACACACACACACACACACACGGCAAGGAATGAGGGAATGAGGAGGGAGGGAGGGAGGGAGAAGCATGGTCACCCTAGAAGGCATTATGATAAGAGAAATATGCCAGACTGAAACAAACAGACTGTATGATGTCATACATGGAATTGTAAAGGTAAAACTCATAGAATAATAGAGTTCAGGGCAAAGCAGGAGAGGAGAATCAAAAATGGGATGATGTAGGTCAAAAGGAACACATTTCAACTTCAGGAATAAGCTCTGAGCATGCTCGTGTAGCATGTTCTACAGCATCTGTATTGCTGCTATAAAGTAAGTTATCAGTATTGCTACACTGTTTAGCTGCTAAGTCGTCCCTACGCTAGAGTCTGCTTTGCTCCTAAGAGTAACCCTCATCCATTGTCTTAGTTACTTTCCTACTGCTGTGCAAAGACATCATAGCCTGTGCAACTGATGGAAGAGAGTTTATTGGGAGCTTACAGTTCAAGAGGGTTAGAGGCCATGATCATCATGACCGGCATGGTGCTAAGCAGTAGCTGAGAGCTTACATCATTGTCCAACAGAATGAGCCAGAGAGCTAACTAGAATGGTTTGGGCTTTTCAAAGGCCTCCCACAGTGGCACATCTCTTCCAACAATGCCATATCGCCTAATCCTTCCCAAACAGTTCTACCAATGGGGACTTGAATATATAAGACTATGGGGGGCCATCTTCATCTAAACCACCACACCCATACCCCCATAAGTAACCCCAATAAATTCACTAATCCATCAAGTTAAGACTTTGGTGTCGTTACCTTTATCTATCATAGACTGTCTGGGCTGAGCAGACATTTGTTCGTATCTCCCAAGTGTCACACAACACCATCTCCCCACACCAAGATTCTAGTTTTTAAAAGTACTGGGGTACTGACTGGGCTGGAGAGATGGCTCAGCTGTTAAAAGCACTTACTGCTTTTACAGAGGACCCAGGTTCAGCTCCCAGCACACAATCAGAGGCTCACAATCATTTATAACTCCAGTTCCAGGGGATCCGATGTTTTCTGATCGGGCATATAAATGGTACATAGATATGCATGCAAGCAAAATACTCATATACATAAGAAAAAATCTAAAAAAATGTTTTTCGAGTGCTAGGGTAAGAAGGTCTTCTATAAAACAATTTCAGCTAATAATTTCATAATTACAAAATATTTTAACTTGCCGGGCATGGTGGCAACATACCTTTAATCTGAGCACTCTGGAGGCAGAGGTAGGCAGATTTTTTAGTTCAAGGTCAGCCTGGTCTACAAAGTGAGTTCCAGGACAGCTAGAGCTACACAGAGAAACCTTGTTTTGAAAAACAAACAAACAAACAAACAAGATACAAAAACAAAAGGAAGAAAGAAATCAATCGGAGAAAAGGAAGCATTTTAAAACTGAGAAATAGGAAAATGTCAGTACTTGTTACTGGATTCATTGGTTTATGGGCGTTTGTATTTTTGTTCTGTAACTTCTTCAACACAGTTATGATGTTTTAGAATAAGCAGATGAATTTTCAATCTTATACATCAATCCTATTTCATCACAAGCGATATGTACTGACTTGATTAGCATATATATAAAGTATGACAGTGCAGGGCATCTTTATAATTCAAAACCTCTCTGGTAATGACACACAGATATGACTTCCAGTATTAGTGTCTGAGATAACTAAAACAGACTGAACTTTCTATGGAGAATTCGAGAAGTGGCAGGTGTGACCTTTCCTATGGACCTGTGTGACTAGACACCAGCAGAAAGGAAGGAGCACTGACACACTACAGACACCTAGAAATCCTGCCTTTGGGAGCAATTCTGCAAAAATCCTATCACCCTATTTACTGAGCAAATATTTACTGAAGACAATATTCAAAGCAGGTCTCATTTACAAGTCACAGAGGATTGATTCAACATTACACTACACCCCATCCTTTAACAGGTATATAACAAAGAAGGAAATCTTAATCGTCACACCAGTGAGGATTCTTGAAGAATGACTAACACAGTGTCTGCACGAGCAGATTCTCTGCATTTGGCAAGGTCTATCCATACCAAGGACATAATTGCATTAGCACACTCCTACCTTCCGTTTTCTGCTGTAAAACTGCAGTCAGATGCTCTATAGCTTCGTCCACATGCAGCCCGTGGAGGTCTAAGACATTCTGCGGTAGCAGAGAGGCATTGACTTTCTCAAAGATCTCCACAGCAGCAAGGTGATTGGCCTCTTTCATCTTCTGCTCATGAAGACTGCCCTTTAACCATAAACACACCACCAATAGCCACTTTTGATAATTACCACTTAGACAATCAAAGAAGCAAAAGTGCCCTAAACAAAAATCAGAACAGTGAGTCTAACACCTTGATGGAACAAGCTAAAAAAAAGACAAGGCTGAACCAAGCTTTGGGAAAATTCGGTAACTTAATACAGTTCTTAAACTACTCAATAGTAGTTTGTAAAGTAAAAAAAAAAAATCCTTAACCATACATCATAAAAGGAAATTTAACAATATTTAGCTCAAGAAAGAATCAATAGGTTTGCTGCTTGATTAATAATGTGTATTCTTTGATAATCCTGAGCCTCTTTGATGGTCCCTTCAAACATCTTCTAGTAACGCCCCCAAGGCCTGCTGTTAGGGTTCAAAGGGTTATACTAGCGTGAAATCTTGCATTCAATAACAAAAGAGTAAGCATGCAGAACCACAAAAATGAAAAGGATGTTTCTTACATTACGTGTAATGAGCCCACCAAGAAATTTTACTCTCCTGAAAAAATTAATATCCTTTTCCTCTTTGTGAACATAAAAGTGATGCTTGGAGCCTAGGGGTTGGTCCAGTGGTGAAGAGCGCTTGCTATGCAAGCGTCAGACCTGCATTCGAGTCCATGTAAAATGCTGGGCATACATGTATGCGCCCTGACCCAGCATCTGGGGGCAGAGATGGGGGATGCCTGAAGCTCACTGACGAGCCGGCCTGGCTGAAGGGTGAGCTTCCAGCTCAGCATCCATGCTGCCTGTCTTTAGGCAGTAAATGGTAGTGGAAGACACCTGTGACCTTCTTTGGCCTCTGTATGCACAGGAACATGTGCTCACACACTCATGTACATGTACCAAATACATACACACAACACACCACACACTTAAAACATACAAGTATAAATACTGCACTAAAACTCCAAACATTATAGACATGTGATCCCACGTCTGTAGAGACACAATCACAAGACCCGCATGACTCCAGTCTAACACAATCTTTTCTGCTTTCTTTCCTCCAAGAAACTTCTACCTGTTCACACATGCTACTGAATGATAAACTGCTCAGGAGACAACCAGATGATTCAATATAATCTAAAGGAAAATAAAGGGAAAACAAACCTAATTCCTAAGCCTAGTGGTTCATGGCCACATTCCCAGCTACTTGGAAAGCTTAAGGCACAGCAATCATAAGTTCAAAGCCAGCCTGGATAATTTAGTGAGACTCACTCTCAAAAGATAGAGGAGAGAAGAGAAAAAGTAAAATACAGAGGGCTGAAATGCAGCTCGGTGCGGAGGGCTCATCCTCGTCCTCGCACGTGCGAGAGCAAGTTCATGCAGAGACTCAAGCAATACCTGTAACGCATGAAGCTGCACACACAAAAGCAATGGCAGTAACTGACAGTCATGAGACTCTTACATCAGGCCCCTTTACAGTCACCTATGCAATCTAAATTCCTCCCAAAACAGTTGTTAAGACTGCTGAAATGCCATAACTGATGAACAAATGGTAACCAGTTTTCTACTGCACCTGCTGAGCATAGAAAGTGGCCACATTCTTCTTCCCCATGCGGTAGGCCTCCTTGGCCTTGCTGTAGCACTCCATCCTCTTCTGCTGGTGCAGGAAAGCCTCTGCCCTATAGTCATCATACTCAGGGTATTCAAAATCCTGGAACGACGGCTCACCTGGGGTATCCTCAGTCTCTTTCGGTTTCTTTGCCTAGAAGATGACGGTGACATACATTTCTCATCAATAATAAGATCTGCATAGCCTAATAGTAATATAAAAATTAATCTCTGAGCTGGCCACTGTGGGCTGGAATGAAACACAGCTATGCTATTCAGAAGTAAACTGTAATCACCTCCGGACTTCCAAGTCTTGGAATGTGACAGCTACCCAGGTTTATTGCAAGTGCATCATAAAGCTATTCCTAGAGTAAATGCTGACCTTCCCAGAAAGAGATAAGCCTTAATAGATAGAAGTCAGAAAGCTTAGAGAGTTAGCACACCTGAAGAAACAAATAGTTCATCCTTAACTTGTTTCCCCCATTAATGAAGAACATAGCAGGCCTGCACTGACCTAAAAGCAAACTTCCCAGGACTTAAGAAAGAAAGCTTCCTGAGCTAATGACAACCAATAGATAGGATAGGAAATTTATAGCTGTGACTTAGGAAAAATAAATATTTCCAAGGACCTAAAAACCAAAATAAATCTCTCCTGTGGTGCCTACATGTCCTTGCCCTATTTGACCTAGGCAATTCGAAGTTACTTAGGAAATTCAGCCAGCATGACATCCAGCAGTCCCTAATTGACCACTGTGTCATGTTATGTGGTCTCTGTTGATAATTACAAACTTTAAGACTTGCAGCTACAGAAGAAAGACACCGCTTATCTACACCGGCTTCTTCTGAGATGGGCCTGGCTGTTAGAGCAGCATTCCTGCAGTTTGCTACTTAAGCTACAGAAAAGTCTTGGTCAGAGAACAGAACAAGACAAGAATGAACGAACGAGACAAGAACGAGAGAACAAGAGGACAACAGACATAGGGACAGAGACAGACGGACAGGAAAGACGAGGCGAATGAACTAACTGAGGAGAGTAGATTGCAAGGCCTAGAGAGTTGGATTGCTAGCTTAGAGAAACTGTTTTATTCCCTTAATGTGCACATTGTTATTTTCTTTGACTTTATTCTTTGTTTTTCCTTATCTTTCTTTCTTTACTATGAAAGAAGCGCTCCTGTGTGTCATAATCACCACAAGGCATATTCTGTGTGTCTTATTAAAGAGCAGTAAGCTTGCCAACTAAGGGTCCCATAGAAGAGTGAGGTACTGAGCTCACTTTGTTTACATTGTTTATCCTCCTTCGTGGAAGCTGAGGAACCCATCCAGGGACTAGAGCTGGACTCAGACCCCGCAACAAAAGAGATTTCCTCGGTGTCTACATTTTAAGTCAAGCACTTATTTCTATTAGCTTTTTCATGTCATTCTCGGTACCCCTTCTTTAAGGAAGGCACTCTTAGGAGACACTGAAGTGTTCTTCAAAACTATTAAGATATAATCAGGTCATTAAGTCAAGCCAAAAGATAGAAGGTAATGTGGTCAAAGAGCAATACAAATATATTCAGCACAGAAATCAAAATGCTTGGTTTGTGTTTAAACTGATTCAAACCTGTCAAGCCTTGGACAGTGTTGACACCTACCCTCCCAGCACTCAAGGGCAAAGGTCATTCCTGACTACATGGGGAGTATGAAGCCGGCAGAAGGCACATGATGCCCTTTCAAGGTAACAATGAGAATTTTCAATTTATGGTTTTAAAAAGCCAATTAAAAACAAAAACAAAAACCAGAATACCTCATGTAGCTAGCATGGCTGATAGCAATCATAAGTACATTTAGGTTCAGCTCCAACCTACTAACTACTGTTAGCCATCATCGTCAATTAGAGAATTTCAGTAACCCTTTAAAGCAACCTTTTAAGTGGAGCCTGTGCCTCACAATCCCAGCATCGGGGAAGCCAAGCAACTTGATTGAGAATAGTATGAACTACACAGTGAGGTCCTCTCTCAGAAACCAAACACATCAACAAAGTGTGTTTGCATGCACCCATGTCATGTGATATAATTATTATCCAAAACAGGCCCTTCAAGAGGCAAGTCACTTCAATGTAAAACAGAGAGACAATGCAATAATAACTATGCAAACCATCACACGCTTCCATCAAGTAAGAAAACAATGTTTTAGATAATATTCTCAGACAGTATGTCTAAATGTCTTCAGAATATCAAAAGCTAATGTGTAAAAATGAAATATAATAACTTCTAAGTCAAATTGGCTTTCATTAATTTTTGTCTTCAAAGTTATTATTCAAAGAGAGCTGCTTGCAAACAGCACTCTATGTCTTCGTTTATCTTAAGAGATGTATGATTTCAACTGATTTATTTAAAACCTTAAAGGTATTATAAGCCATACATGGCACACTAAGTAATTTAATCAACATTCTGTGAGTATTCAAAGCCAAAACCAAACAAAATCATAATTTTCAATACTTTAAAAAATGCTTTTATTGATATAATTATTGATCACTCAAGTAGGATACTTACTAGAATTTAAACAGCTGAAAATTTGCATTTTGTTTAGAAATATTACTAAGAATTATATTTTTAATGTACTCTATAAAGCAATCTTCAAATGACACATAGGTTTAAAATTAATTTATAGTAAGTACTATAAAAATAATTATACGTGTTATATAACATATATGTATCCTCTAACTGATAAAAATAAGCCAAGAAAGATTTGGAAAAACTGAGCTAATACATAACACTTGATGATTATATAATTTCTTCACTTATATCTCACTTAGACCTTGAAGCTGTAGAGGCTTGAAATAACAGACATCATCATGCTCTTCAAAAAAAACTTATAATAATTATGAGTAAGGTACGGTGGCCCACACCTTTAATCCCAGCATTCGGAGGACAGAGGCAGGAGGATCTCTTGTGTTCAAGGCCAGCCTGGTCTAGGTCAGCCTACACAGTAAAATCCCGTCTCAAAAACAAACAAAACAGGGACTGTAGAGATGGCTCAATGGTTAAAAGCACTCGCTGCTCTAGCAGAGGACCTGGTGTTTGATTCCCAGCACCCATATGGAGGCTCACAACTTCTTGTAACCAGAGTTCCAAGGGTCCTGATATTCTTTTCTGGCCTCCATGGGCCTTGAACACACACAATGCACATACATATATACATGCAGCTAAAACACCAAATACATGAAATAAAAATCAATTAAAAAGCAGTAACAAAAATTCTAATGCTGATACAAGATTAATATGCAAAAAATCAATTACACCTCTATGGATTTATGAGTAATCCAAATATAAAATAATCTCAAGGTAAAACAGAGAAACCACTTAGGAAACCACTCAAGGTTAGATATTTCCGCCCACATATACAGATTCTAAGATCTATGATATTACTGCTTGATAGTCTGTGATTACCACTGCTATTCAATTATGCCTCATACTCTATGTCTAATCTTTTTTCCTCTATTTAGGAAAGGAGAAAGGAAAGATACAAAGAAATCTTCACCGTTTTTACAAGTGGCTTGAGATAGAAAGGTAGAAATCTTCACAGCCTCTTTTTAGGCTGTCCTAAGTTTGAAGAAGACTAGCTCACAGTCTATAAACTCTAACTTTCGTTCTTTTAGGAAATATCACACTAACTAAAGAGAGCAACCCAACCAACGAACCACCAACCAGCGCCCACCCCAACTCTCAGAGCTTCAGACTTTTTATACCCTAAGCCAAAAGTTCCCATAAACCCCTGCAGCACACAATCCCCAAAACAAGCTACAGGTGCCAGAACGACTGTACCTAACCAAATTATAGTCATTTGCATCAAGCTTTCCAAATCCAACTCATAGACAACTACAGCACAGCTGAGGTGGGAACACAAACTTAATCTAAACACCATTTTGCGTTTCTAAAGAAACCAAAATAACAAAAACTTCTTCCAAGTGTTCTACTACAAAAGTCTACTCAGAATCTACAGCAATGTGAATGCTTATCATGTACACCAATATTAAACAAGGACGTAAGTATAAATTATAAAGTATAAAATAGGTATAAATTCATTCTTTGGAGTACATAGATATTCTAAACCAAATGTTACTGGTCACTAAACTTGCCATCTAGTCAAAATTGTGAAAAACAATCATTCAATTATTATACTCAATAAACAAACCCTATTCCTATATACACTTATTTGCCAACAGAGTAAAAGATTAAATGGCTCCATACCTTTTTCTCTTTTGATTTCAGTGAAGTATGAGAAGTGATATTCTCATTTTGGTGAACACACTCTTGAGCTACAACTGTTTTCACAGGGTCTCCTTCAAGAACACAGTTTAGAAACTGCACCGTGTGTTCCAGTGAATAGCTGTTTAAATATGTTAATAAAGGAAGGTGAAAGATTTGTAGCATAATCACTATAAACCATCTTTAAGCAATTTCTAAGATACGAAAAATGAGCTGGAGACGTGGCTCAGTGGTTGAGAGCACTTGCTGCTTTGGTTCCCAGCATCTACATGGCTGTTCACAGTCTGTAACTCCAGTTCCAGGGGATCTAATGCCCTCTTCTGCCTTCCGTGAGCACCAGGCATACATACATGTGGGCAAACACTCATATGCATAAAATAAAAAATAATTTTTTAGTTTAAAAAAATATAAGAAATTGGCTTACTTCTAATTTATTAATATTGAAACTCAATGTGCTCAAAGATTCAAGATTGTTTTTTTTTTTTAAAAAAAAAGACCAGCCCAATGTAGCCCTGGCTGCTCTGGAACTCGCTTTAGAGAATTGGCTGGCCTGAACTCAGAGAGATCTGCCAGCCTCTGCTTCTTCAATGCTGTCAAAAAAAAACTATTTTTAATAATGCAGAAGATCAAACCCAGGCCATGTCATTCCAACCAAGCACTTCCCCCCAGCCTCAAAAGCTTTTTTTTTTTCTTTTTTGGATTTTTGAGACAGGGTTTCTCTGTTGTAACTCTGGCTGTCCTGGAACTCACTCTGTAGACCAGGCGGGCCTTGAACTCACAGAGATCCACCTGCCTCCGCGTCCCCAGTGGGATTAAAGGCGTGTGTCACCACTGCCTGGCTTCAAAAGCTACTTTTCAAAAGTGGTATCAACCCAGGCACAATGGCACACACAATTCCTGCTACTCAGGTGGCTGGGGCAGGAGGATCACAAGTTTAAGGCTAGTTGGGGTTACGAATACAGTGATAGGGCACTGGCCTAGCGTATATATGGCTCTGAGCATAATCCTCCATAGTGGAAAACACTGGGAGAAGGAGGCTTAGGGAGGATCATGGGTACTAAGTAAGTTACAATTAGACCTGAGTAAGACACTGTTATGTGTAGGGGATTATAGAGAATAATGACATGCTGTGCATTTCAAGAAGGTAGTTGAACAAAAGGGGGAGGGGTTCTGAAAGGTTTGGTAACATTTTTATTTATTCTCTTGCATGTATGGATGTTTCACCTGCATGCATGTCTGTGTACCACATGCACGCCTGGTACCCCGAGGAGGCCAGAAGAGGGCAGCATCAGTTTCCCTGGAACTGGAGTTACTGATAGCTTTAAGCTACCATGTGAGTGTTAGTAATCAAACTCTGGTCCTAAGAAGTACAGCCACTGCTCTTAACCACTGAGCCATCTCAGTTCCAGACTTTGTCAGTTCTGGATGATGGTGGCGGTGGCAGTGGTCGTAAATGGGCAAGTGTAACAACTCAACAGGTAAATATGCTTGCTGCCATCTGATGACCTCAGTTTGACCCCTAGGATCCACATGTTGAGAGAGCCAAGTCTCACAAGCTGTCCTCTGACATCTACACTCACACCTTACTGCTTGCACACACAATAAACAAACAGATGAATGAATGAATAAATAAATAATTCGGGTATTTGGAAAAAACATGCTTAGCCTACACTACACCATTAAATACTACAGAATGTACACATAGATCAAAATATTGTACCACTCATTAATATGCACTTTATAATATGTAAAAACACAAATATATATGAATATATATTTATATACATATAAATATATATATGTATGTAAAATATAATTTGTGTTTTATATACCAGTCAAAATTAACTTAACTGGGCTGAGGACGTCGCCCAGTTGAGAGAGCACTTGTCTAAAGCAGGAAGCCCTGGGTTTGATCCCTAGAACTGCATAAAACTGTGATGGCAGGTACCTGTAATTCTAGCATTTGAGAGCTAGAGGCTTCAAGGTTATCCTTAGCTATGTAGCAAGTTTAAGGACAGCCTGGAACTCATGAGACTATTAGCTGATTTTAGTAAAACAAAGATATGTGAAGTCCTGGGTTCAATCCCTAACATCAAAATAGTAGAAGGAGACAACACTGATAATTGAATTTCTAATTTCCTTTAATTATTTATTTGGAGACAGGCTATGTAGTCCTTGCTGGTTTAGAACTTGTGGCATGCTTGTAGTCCCCGTGCTCTGAGTTCCTGGCCTTACCGCAGGCACGTTAGCCACAGGTTTCTTTTAATTATATCATTTACAATTCATAGGTCTTTTGGGGATCTACACATAGTTTTAGTTTCATTCCAAAATCAAACAGATAATACACCTCCACAATAGTGTCTGTATTGTAACAAACTCCACTTAAAGCCATGAGGCTGTAGTTTAAAAATGGAAGTAAAGCACTGTCTATCCCTCAGTCCTATGTTATCCGGGAAGGTTTCTCATGGTGAAAAGGTAACAGAAAAATTCAAAGAGAAAATTAACACAGAATACAAACTGCTAAAAATTCTTACTTTTTAATTATATATTAAACTTAAATTTGATTACTTATATTATTTTGAATGAGAAAAAAATGAACACTAGACTGTGTGGCATATATGCCCAGTGACATTACAGTAAAACCACAGCCAGTCCTTCTAGCACTTACTTGTGATCTTTGAAAATGTCCACCAGGAAATTTTGGTTAATGGCTGGAAATATTTTAAAGAGCTGCTTCTCCTTTAGTTTAGTGGCACAGTCTTTTTCAAACATAAGTGTTTCCCTTTTCTAAAACAAACAGAAAACAAATTACCCTTAAGATGAAATTTATAAGCCAGACAATACTGAACAACAGCCTAATTATTTTGTTGCAAGAAGACCAACAATTTAGAAGCAATTACAGACTTTTGTCACTGATCAAAGACTGAGGTTAGTAATATAGCTATTCTTACACTATTTATTTATTTATATCCCATTTTTTCCAAGTATTTAAAGGTGTTCATAAATACCTATAATCACATATAAACGCATACATATACAAACCCAACACAGTCTATTATATAACGAGGATGAACCTTCATAAATAGTCATGAACCACATAACGATGCTTCAGTAAAAGATGGACCACATATACACTGGTACATGCTATACCACATAACCCAAAGTGTGTAGTGGGCCATACTAAGCTGGTGTAAATATACTATGCTATTCATACAACAAATCATCCAATAATGCTTTAGTTGGCACATTATCCATGGTTAATCAATGTAACTATTAAAAATCAGGATATAAATAAATGAAGTCAAAGATTAGAGAAAATAAAGGCAAGAATACAGAATATAAAGCTAGCAAGTAAAATTAGTATATAAATTCATGCCACAAATCCTGACAGTTGCTACAAATTTAGTTCTGCGCCCCTTTAGAGGGCAAAATAAAGGGGAAAGAAACCTGCTCAGTGTCCATAAAATAAAAACAAACCAGTTGCTCAGGAGAAGCATAGCTTTTCTGGTACTGAAACCTGAGAGAAATGTTTCCATGAGTCCTCATTAAGAGACACTGTGTGGTGTGTGAACGTCCTCAAAAACATATGCTCCTTAATGGACAGAAACTACTATGTATAAATGTTGCAAATTCAGGTTGACAGGAAACCTTAGAGCTCATAATTATTTAAAAAAATTTCGCAAATACATTTACTCAAAAATAACTGAGTATTATTATTTTTCACAATCCATAAAGCTGCCTATCCAGAACTATTACTTCAGCCAGGCGGAGTTATATAAGTCAACAATGCCTGATGTTTAAATACAAAGACGGAGTGTTCAAGGCCAGTCTGGGCTACTATCAAGATCCTAGCACAAAAAAGGTTAAAATTTAAATAAATAAATTTAAATAAAACTGTCAGACTAAATGAGCTTCCCTAAAGTATGTTCTCTCTGCTGCCCACCAGTGGAGGACACTGCATGCTCCCTGTGGAGGTTCTGCTACATTCTACCTTCTCCCCACACCCAAAGAGTCAACAGTGATCTTCCATCTGTACCCCAACAGCTCAGGTGCTAGCACACTCAGCTTTTGAAAAACTTATTATGATGCTGAAGGATTTGAACTCAAGGCTTCATTCATGCTAGGCAGCAAGTGTTCTCACACACTGAGCCTTCTCCCTAGTCCCAAGAATATGTTCTTTTAAATTTTAAATTAAGATTATGATAAAGATTCTTAAAGTAACATTAATGCTTTTTGATGTTGACAACATATAGTTAAGTAATTTTTGTTTGTCATGAAGACCGTAATCTCTAAAAAATAACTTTCTATAAAAATTCAAAAGCAGCCAGCAGTGGTGGTGCACACCTTTAATCCCAGCACTTAGGAGGCAGAGGCAGGAAGATCTCTGTGAGTTTGAGGCCAGCCTGGTCTACAGAGTGAGTTCCAGGACAGTCAGGGCTGTTAAAAAGAGAAACTGTCTTGATTCAAAAACAATTAAGATAACTTTGAAATTTTCTAAATTAGAAATTTTAATAATACAGAACAATCATAGAATTATCTGTTTTAAAGTTTGGTCATGTTGAACCCATTTGTAGCACTCAACAGCAATAAAAAGGAAAGCTTTAAAGCTCTGACCAGGAAATGACTAAGGTGAACACATCACAAGAACAATGGAAACAAGCCACCACAGAAACTTAAAAGTATTTAACTAAGCACAGCAGACACACCTGAGTTGCATGAGGCCCTGACTCAGACAGAAAGAGAAAAAAAAAAAACATACAACAAAAGAATTAAAATATTTCACATATGCTCTATAACCTGAATTTACCCACCTCAAAAGAAAATTGTCAATGCTAATTCCTAGTGACCTAACAGATCACTGTGATTCTAAACAACAATGCTAATTCCTAGTGACCTAACAGATCACTGTGTTTCTAAACTACGATGCTAATTCCTAGTGACCTAACAGGTTATTGTGATTCTAAACTACAAATTCTAACATCAATGAACTATAAACTCATGATCTTATCATCCTACAATTAATGTTCATGCTTTAGTCACTAGTATATATGAAGTTTGTTTCATATTTCTTTGTTTCAATGACATACAAAAGTGTATTTCTCTTTCAGGAACAGTGAAATTTTCTTACTGAGGCTTCATTAAAAGTGAGTATTCTTGGAACCAAGCTGTCTATTACTCAATTAGTTTAAAAAAATTTTTTTGAGCTGGGGGTGGTGATGCATGCCTTTAATCCCAGCAACTGGGAGGCAGAAGCAGGTGGATCTCTGAGTACCAGGCCAGCCTGGTCTACAGAGAGTTCTAGGACAAGTGGGGCTACACAGAGAAACTGTCTTGAAAAAAAAAAGAAACAAAAAAAAGAAAAATTATTCATAAGAAATAAATGCATTAAATTGTAAAGTCAAAAGAATTCATTTGTTGAGTTGCTAGCTATTATTGTAAGATTATGAGGCAGGTCAGAAACACAAAGGCAAGTTTCAGCAATGGAAATGACCTTCCAGTGAAACTATTACACATTATTAAAACCTACAGTGTTAGGTTTTCCTATTTCTTTTAAGAAGTCCGTTTCTCCAGCTTACTAAACATTAATTAAGAAGGGCATCTGGAACTGCAGTAAAATTGTAAGATACTACTTGAAGATACTTCATACATAGGTGTAACAAGAGAAACTTACTCATGAAGATAATGAGGGAAAAGTAAGTATGAAGAATTCCTCCTGTGCCCAATGCTATGTACTGCAGCTAAGTAAAAAGAAGCTTTGTGAGTCATACACATTAAAGTGTAAAATGCCTAGGCCACCAACTAAGGATTGCTTTTCCTCTTGATAGCTGGACCAAGTAACTTCTAAAGTCTTTCCATCTTAACTTTTAAACTCTTTAGTTCTCACTTTCAAAATAAGAAGAAATGAAAAAAAATCAAAATCACCTATGGCTTCAAAATATGTATGTCAAAGTAAAGAACAAAAGTAAATAAGATTTAAAATAAAGTTTCCATTCGAACTTTAATTGAAGAGTAGAAAAGGAGAAAAACTGAATTGTAAATAAATTCCTAGGTTTCTGAATTTTTTTCTCTAAATTTTTGGTTTTAAAGATGGGTACATCTCAAAAAAGCAATACGATTGTTGTCACTAAATAATGTATGATACTATCTTTAAATAAAAGATTTCATATCTTTCTATAAGTAACAAATTAAAGAAGTAAATGTTAAAAGCTAACAATGACACAGCTTGATGGCCTAAAAAAAATAAATCTAACACAAAAATATACTTACCACAGTTGACTTATGTATGTCAAGAGTATCAATTAGCCAGAAGCACAGCCTCAACTTCAGATTCTATTTAAAACATTTTTCAGTTTTAATATTGGCTTTCTACCAGCCAGGTTAAATACGAAGTCACAGAATTAAATGAAAATCACATGCTAAAAACAATGCAATCAGAGACCACAGATTAGTATCTGTGCCAACCCGTACCAAGTCATGTTTCTCCTGCAAGGCAATTTCCTCTGACATTATTTCTCGCAGTGAAACTTTTTTTGTTTGAGTGTTCCAGTGATCCACCGTCTCAGTTGCTGCTAGAGTCTTCAATATTCTTCTGCCTGCTTTCTGAGATGGTTTTTGTTCAGAATTATCAAGAACAGTATGTCCACCCAGTGAAGTATCTACAACAGTAATATAAAGTAGTGTCATAACTACAAGCCAGAAAGGATAATATAGGAATACTTCAAATGAGCAATGACCTACGTATAACTATAAATCAGCTCAATGCTTCCCATCCTTTTTCAGATCACCGACTCCCTCCCTCCCCAACAAAACAGTGACAGAAGCTAGTCAATGCTAGTGGTGAGCAACTGGGAGAGCGCTGCTCAGCCCTACTCCACTCCTCCTAGAACTGAGAACAGCGTGCTGACGGATAGCAACACACCAGAGGCACACTACAAATACTGAGGACGTTACATTCAAAGTAAAGAACAAACCACGAAGATCACAGTAACAGGAGCCAACATGTAACACTTCGACATCTCCAAGGGTACAGACACATTCCTGTTTCTCTGGAAAGTGGAGAAACGGCAGCGGCTGCAGCCAGTGGCGTTTCCATAACCACAATATAGTCTGGTCGCTTCTACCCTCGACCAGTTTTATCTCTCTTTTTAAATATTTTTATTAATTCTTTGAAAATTTCATACATTATAATTTGATCCTATTCACCACCCTCCTCTGTCTCCTCCCACCCTCCTCCTCCTACCCCATCTCAGATCCACCAAACTTTGTCTTCATTTCTTTAAGCCCATCAATACCTACGAGCGCTGCCTATATACTCTTAGGTGTGCCCAGTTTTCTCTCTCGGAGCTACAACATGAGCACAGATCTGAACTAAAATGGAGCCCAAGAATCTTCAACCTACATTTCCCTGCCTTGGTTGCAGTGTAGCGTGCACAAAAGAAGCAATACCAGTGCTCTTTTACAAGAGGAGGGCCCTTCTTACCAGGTCTGCCATGACAGAAAACCCTGGAGACAGTTATCTGGAATCAAGGGCCTTAAAGTTGGCAGAATTTATCAAAAAAGAAGGTTTGCCTTTGTACTCTAAGACACTGATACCAATAAAGATTTTAATAGCCAAGTAAGTCTTCTACAATGCTATCAAGAAAATGAACCAAAATAGTTTTTCTCAATGCAGAGCAAAACCTTACCAAGAAGCACTTTGACAGCATGTCTCAGATCATACTGAGACATTCCACAGCAATCATGGTAAACATACATGCAGAACTTTATTTTCCTCTACGCTTCTATTCTGCACCAAGATTCACTGTTAAATTATTTTTGAGAGAACTTTTATTTGTATCTTGGCATGGTGTGGTCCCAGAACCTCAAAAGGATTAAGAAAGAAGTACTGCAAATTCAAGACCGGCCTTGGCTTCAGAACAAGACTACCTCAATAAATGAAAAGAAAAGTTTAAAAAAGAGATTTTTTTTTTTCATTTGCAAATCTAAACTTTTGGGGACATGGATCAGTGAGCAAAGGTACCTGCTGCCGAACCTAACGACCTGAGTTCAATACCCAAGACCCACATAATGAAAGGAGACAGCTACAAACTGTCCTGTGACCTCTACACAAACACACACACACACACACACACACACACACTCAATCACAAAAAACTTTAATCTTTAAAATCCTTAGGTAACATATTCTGTGGACATACATTTAAAATGAGTTAGGATATGTACACTCCACATTTCAACATCAAGACAAAGTGAAAGACAAAATATGCACTTTACCTTGTATGCACTTGCCACAAGAAACCTCCTGCTGTCTCTGTCGCTCCTAAACACAAAGGCAGAGCAAAATTGGCAAAGAGAGGTGCACTGGGAAACAAGGCTATGAGGTTATTTTAGTTTTCTCTAGATATTAGTCCTTCTTGTGATCTATAAAGCATTATTAAGATTAAGTGAAACAATGAACCTACATAAATGAGATTACTAAAAATAGCAACATCTATATATATTTCCCTTACTTTCAGAGTTCTGTTTTTTAAGATTCACTATTTTTTAAAATTACGTGCATGTGTGTAAGTCTGCATGTGGGTATGTGTTAAAACAGACACGGGGAGCTCTTCACACAAGGAAGCTACCGACCATTACAGATTCTCTCCATTTCTCGTGAATCACTTTAGCCAGATTCAGATCTATGTGAACCACACAATCCTCAACTGTTAGAGACCCTTGGGAAGGGAAGGAAAGAGAAAACATAGTCATTACTCATCATACACTTGCAAAAAACATATTCTACCATCGTAGCAAAAACTGATTAATTTTGTCATTAGTTACTAACACATTTCTATCTACTCAGAATACCCTTCTGTTCTATGCCATGGTTTCCATGCTTATCTGGTGCAACATGTAAAGGTTCATAACAAAACTATTTAAGTTATTCACACCCTTGTGCCTCAAATAACTTAACGTGCTCCTCTAGTTGAGACTTTCCATAACTGTATTCGAGGACATTCCTGCCTTCGATCTATCTGAAATAGCATCAAATGAATGTGAGGTCAACACTAGTGAAAACTGTTAACATATTCATGGATATATTGAGATATAAAACTCTATATAAATATTCTCCACTTCAAATTGTTTAAATCCTTTACATTTACAGAAGTTACCAATATACTCAGCCAATGAAATAATTACAACTGAAATAGAAACTTACACATACTATTTATTTACACACACACACACACAACTTACCTGAATCAATTCCAACTGGGCCAAACAATTCATTAAGTTGGAAAGCCAGCTCAGGGGGTAATGCCAACTCCAGACAGTCTATGGTCAGAGATTTGGCCATCACTGGTGTGGAATTCAATACCTCAGTTTTATCCTCTTCTCTAACTCCAGCTGACATATGAGTTCCTGGCATTAAAATTTTATCCACTTCCTGTTTATCTTCACTGATAAAGTCTCCCACGTTTGCAAACTGCACATACTCCTTAGGAAGATTTCCATTTTTCTTCACTTCCAAAGAGCTGGTAAGGAAAACTTCATTTAACTCAGGATTTGAAGTGCTTGTTGCAGAGTTTATAATAGATAAATTTAAAAACGGATGAATATTGTCTCCAGTCTCGTTGGATACTAAATTTTTCTCCATTTCACTAACATCTTTAGGGATATTAGATTTTGGAGTAAGTGGGAGAGACTGCTTAAAGCTATACGCACCTGACAATCCAGCCCGAATACTAGGAACTGTTTCATTATTACTCTTTATGCTTACTGCAGCATTAGGGAAGAATCTGGCCATTAATTCAGGGTTTTCAGGATCCATAGCTCGTATCTCTTCCTGCTTTAAGTTTCCCTTCTCTGCATCACCAGCAGACTGTGCACTGGTATTCCTGATACCAACCCCAGGACTAAATTCTGACACAGATGAATTACAATCTTCTGAGGGTTCTCTGTGGCTAATAATTTCCTTCAAATCCAGCCCCATAGAAAATGGCCCAACTTGTGACTCATCATATGATTTGGGGGAATTCTCAACCTCAGTATCCTCACATAATTTAGTCTCAGAATCCAACAAGAGGCTTGTGGCCCAAATAATATCTTTATTACATCTCTCATATAAATCTTTCAGGGCTTCTAAGGAAAATGATCCAAAGAGTTTACAAAGGATGTTTAGGTTTTCAGATTCATCAGCACTGGTGAGCTCACTTTCTTCAACATACGTACTTTTATCGTGCATAACTCTATATGGTATTGTTTCTTGAACATTTAATTTTGTATTAATAGTGAAGTCTTTCGGCTTAAACCCATCTAATTTTCCTGTTAACACTCTGACAGAATCTGAAACACTGATTTTGTTCTTTTCTATCTTCCACAAAAGAGCAAAATCTTGGGGCTCAGTCTGGGTATATGTGCCTGTATCTACTCCAGAGAACACTCCAGACACTCCCACTGGAAATTCTGCTAAAGATCGGGGTCCCACTACTCCAGGGATAGTAGCTGCACTACTGGTAAAGGGCAGAGGCAGTGTGTGCTGGCGATGAATCGTGTGAGTCAGGGAAGTCTGACTGTCGTGAGTTATTTTACTGGGCAGCGTTTCAGAACTTCGTAGGGTGGACCCCAGAGTTCTCAGTTCTTCCGGGCTTGTGCCCCAGTAGGCCTCGTGTGCTGGATATAAGGATACTTCACCCATATTGTCAGGAGTTCCAAATTCCAAATTGGGCTCATTTAAGCCAGCTTTTGGTATTCTCGATCTGTGCTCTCTCTGAGACAAAGCAGCAGATGAGGGCCAGTCGCCCACAATGCTGAATGGGGTTGGCTCAGTACTTTTGTAAGTATCATATTGATAGCCACTGGGCACTTCTGAAAGGTCATCATTTCCATGTGGGGACCCTCGCTGCTGATTAGGATCTGTATTAACAGATACCCTAGTATCTAATACTTTGTTCGACTGAGGACGACTATATTTTTTGTCACTTTGTACAGATAAAGCTTTTTCAGTTTTCCGATTCCTTTTGGTCCGCTGGCTAATTGTCTTATCAACTGGCCAGTCGCCAACAAAATTTGATGGCTCATGTTTTGGGAACTTTTCCAAAGATGATTTGCCTTTTTGTTTACCAATGGTCTTTTTCTTTCCTGCTGTTCTTTCCTCCAGCATTTCAGGAGGTGAGGGGTTTTCACTTTGAAGTGTCGCAGCATTTGCAAGCTCACAGGCTTCTTGATTATCCTCAGTAATGTAACTATTTGGTGATGCTCCCTCTGCAGGACTCGCCTCATAAGGCTCTTTTTCAGTCTCTTGCTCTTTCTCATTCTTGTCTGCGGCTTGCACTTTGCTTTCAGAGCTAGGAAAACAGGTGTTCAGGCCTTCCTGAAAGCAGGGGCTGTGCACGCTGTGACTCAGATCGCTCGGCTCCTTTCTTCCTTTGTTCAAACTGGTGCGAGTAAAGGAGGGAACATTCTCAGGGAACACTGCTTCTTTGGCTGCTTCACATGTCTTCTCTTCAATTAACTCTAAATGCTTCGAGGATGACGATAAGACAGTTTCTTCTTTTTCAGAGGTAGCAGCTTCATTGTCTCTTGGGCTACAAGACATTTTTTGAAGTATGGTAAGAAACTCTCTTCACAGTGCCATTAATACTGTGATTTATAGTAAAGAAGCATGCAACCAGACAGCACTTAGCATTTATTCTAAATATTCAGAAATAAATTACTCAAAAATTATAAAAACAGGGGTGATGATATCTCAGTAGCATACTCAGAGACAGAGCACTAGTCCAACAAATGTGGGGCCTTGAGTTCAATCTCAACCTTTCCCTAAAATACCTCAAACACAATCCTTTTCCCTAAGACCAACACCTGGCACTATGTGCAGCAAACACAAGGCAAACTCTGAGTCGGACAGTCGTAGTGCTATGTGTTGACTATTACACTGAAGGTTCTACTGCTACAGGAGAAGACATTACCTTGCAGGCTTCTTTCATATCCAAAGCTTAGCATACATTTACAGTAGATCTACCTCTATGTCCATCTGCCATTTATTAAAGAGGAAGCTTTATTACAGGAGCACAAAACCAACATAATTTGTATGATAAAGAAAATTAAAGAGCTTGGAGGTGGTGGTCCACCTTTACTCCCAGCACTTGGGAGACAGAGGCAGGCAGATCTCTGTGAGTTCAAGGCCAGCCTGGTCTACAGAGTGAGTTCCAGGACAGCCAGAGTTACAACAGAAACCTTGTCTGGAAAAACAAAAACAAACAAACAAAAAAAAAAAGAAAAAGAAAAAGAAAAAGAAAAAGAAAAAGAAAAAGAAAAAGAAATATTAAAGAAACAAGCAAAATAGGGGAGCTCTCGTTTAAGATGTCATTTGTTAAATGTCTTAAACCATTCTGGATATTAATTCTCAACTCACAGCATTACACTTTCAACTTCAACCATTTTTTCTTATGCAGTCAACTCAGCTTCCTTCATCTAAGAATTTTCAAAGTCCCAACTCTCCCTGAAAATGTTCCTGAGTGAAATCACACCTAACATTAACTGAATTCTTTATGTGAAAACATAAGCATACATTTACTAAAGTCTAAAAAAAAAAAAGTAACTTGGATAAATACAGAAAACAACAGTTAAGAGAGAAGGAAAATACTAAAATAAACAGACAGATGTGCTCACTGTGCAACACAGGCTCATAAACCCGCAGTTTAGGGGACCTCATCTTTCACGTGAATTCTCACTTCTCTCGCTAACGTCCTCAGCTGCCTCCAGGTATTCAAACAGAAAAAAATATCCTATTTTAAAGTTTATCAGCAGTGACTTCAAAAGTCCTCAAAGCTATCGTTAAAAACAAAACATTGCTTCAAAGTGAATTTTCTGTATGTAATACACTTTAACCTACCTAGAGCTTCTACCCTCACAAGAGTACGCACATAACTCAACCCGCTCCGTTTTCTCGGGATCCGAAGAACTCATGATTATCGGCACAGACACAAAGCGCTGATAGTGCTCCAGCATTCTTGATATTTTTTCTTTGCTTACTCCATGAATATTACGCCTGAAAATTCCAGGGAAGAGAAGGTGGGAAGAATGTTGGCAACCAAGAGGAAAAAAGAACACACAAAGTCCAAGAGAATAGTATACGTCTTTTCTTTTTATTCAGTGCTAGGGATTGAACTCAGGGCCTTGTGCGTTCACGGTAAACAAACGCTGTACCACTGAGCTATATCCTTAGCGCCATTAAGGATGCGTTTCTAATGCATGGTGAAATAAGAGTAGCAAAATTGTTTTTATGACATAGCATGTACTATCTAGACCTAATTTCATTTTAGTCTTGTTTTGGTTTGATGGTCTTGCTATGAAGCCTGGGCTGCTGACCTGAAACTTGGGATCCTCCTGCCTCAGACTTTTGAGTGTTGGGATTACACCACCACACCCAGCCTAGTCAAACTCTCTTAAATTGCCATTTTATTAATCATCCTACACAATTTTTTCCATTATTAATTCAGGAGAAAGGTTTCAATAACCTTAAAAAAAACAGTTGTTCTAAAACGCTGCAAAAAAATCTCATAAAACAAAAACCTCTGAAATGACAGTCACGTATTAATTATGAGCAGTAAGTATCCGCTAGAATGACTCTTTGAGTGAATGTCCCAAAGTACCTTCTTGTTATGATAAAACCAGATCCCAGTTAAATTAAAACAAACTCATTTTATTACATTTTAAGTTCAAACAATTTTTTTTTAATTTCTAGCATATTAAGTCTCTGGATATTCAAACATTAAGTTTATTATTTGTGTTTCCAGTCTTGCTCACTTTTATTTATGTGTTTCTGTGTTAGCTGACTCACAGTCAGTTGAACCTACATATGGGAATCCTTAGGTCTCAAACTGAGGGTGCTTTATGGATTTGCATCTGCCAGGAGGTGAGGTGCTATGCTTTAGTTCCTCTTGAGTTTGTTTCTCAATGAAAACATATCAGTCTAACTCTCTTAACTTGGTCTGTATTCATGGCTTTATATCTGAATTCCAGGGCTAATATTAGTGTTCGCCTCTGGGGTAAATCTGGCTTTCATATTTACCTACCTCGATCTTGTCTGGTTTCATATCACAGAGAAGCAAAGAGATAGAAAATATGAGAGAGGTTAAGAAACATAGACATAGAGGCCAGAGCAAAAAAAGGTCTAGTATACCACTGATTCAAGTCTAAAGAAGAGAAGAGAGGGATGGGACAAAGCAATTTAAAGATAAATGCTGAAAATTTCCTAGAACTAATGAATAACACAAATGCAATGATTTCAGGAGTCAAACAAGATAACAGCATAAGGACTCCATAACTAGAAATATATGCTGAAACTGTCACTCACCAAAGAAAAACGAAATGACATTAAGCTAGAATTTTTTTTTAAAAGCTAGTCATATAGAGGAACTAATGATTAGAATGAGACAACTTAACAACAGTAATAGAACATAAATGTTACCTTCCACAACAGAAACCAGCCAACACCCCAGAATATATACAGTAAAAATGTCTCATAAAAATGATGATACAAAGGTTTTCAAATGAAAATTTAAAAATAAATAAGAGTTCCACACAAACAGAACCTCACTAGAAAGAAAAGTTTAAAAGTAAACACCAGACAGACACATTCTCAGATTAAAGAAAGGTCTACTGCAATGGGAAAATGGAGCACAAAGAAAATACTTAAGCCAAAACAAACCTTTGTGTATAATGATACCATGTAAGTTAAAGGGGTACTATCATAGGTAAATGTTTTCAAGTCCTTGTATTTATGAGGAAGGGAGCTAAGAAAAATGGCTTAATTTTAGATTTGAGGTTTGCATAGAGAAACATGTAGGGTAGCCACTAAAGGAATATAAACAAAGCAAATATAACTTAGAAATTACTATGGAAGAAAACAGACTTAAATTTCATCCAAAATTTCTAAAACATGATGAGAGAAAAACTCCACATATATAATATTTCATAATAACAACAATCAAAGAAGCCAGGCATGGTGGCACATGACTTTAATCCCAGCACTCAGTAGGCAGAAGCAGGTGGATCTGTGAGTTTAGTCCATCCTGGACTTTAGTGAGTTCCAGGTCAGCCAAGGCTACACAGTGAGACCTTGTCTCAAAAAATAAAAACAAAGCCACAGTCATAGAAAAGGAACGTGAACAGAAAGCACAGTGAGACATTAAGAGGGTGGCCAATTGTATGAGAATTACAACACCCATAAAATAGTTGTCTCATCATCTGAAGCCGAGATGAGACTGAGCACTATGGTACTTGCCTGAAATGCTAACACTTGAGAGGTGGAGACAGGAAGATCAGGAGTTCAAGGCTAGTCTGGGCTACAAAAAATTCCCTCCAAACCCCTGCCCCCCACCCACCCCACACTCCCAGCAAACACAGGAAAAAGCCAAGGTAGACAGAGAAAAAAATTAAAAACCAGCCATACTAGCTACAAGATACATAAACATTAAGGATATAAAAAGATTGAAATTAAAAGTATGAAAATAGAAAAAATTTCAAATATTAACTAAAAGGATGCGCAAAAGTTGTTCTTATTCTTCAAGACAAAAGAACCACTGGAAAGGGATAAAGGCCAGTTAATGAGGGTAACAACAGAAACAATAAGCTCTTAGGGATTTCAACAGCTACCCTCCAAATATACAAAGCAAACACAAGTGGGACAACAGAGAGAAACTGGTGGGCAACGTAAAGAAGAATTTCAACACGCTATCCAACATTGGAAGAGTCCACCATCCATTGCCAAAAATCAACCCACAAGGCAAACACGGAAAGCTACAGAACACACTGGTCAGCAGAACTGCTAAGTACTAGAGGGCATATTAACACAACATGACCAGTACACAGTGGGGTTTTCTATACATATGTGTTGCATGTGTATGAGTGTGCACATGCCACAGCATGCATGTGGAGGTCAGAAGACAACTTACAGGAGTTGCTCTCTCCTTCCACCATGTGAACCCTGTACACTTGAAGCAGGAACCTTTTGCCTCAGAGTCCTCTCACAAGTCCCCAGTACACCTGCCCATTAAGCAAGTATGGAACATTTAAGAAGTGACAGTGGGGACTGGCTGTGGTGACACAGGTCTCAAACCCCAGTGCTCAGGAGGCAGAGGTAGGCAGGACCTCTGCAGTTCCAGGGCAGCCAGGACTGCACAGTGAGACACTAGCGGGGAAGAGGAATGACAACTATCACACAAGTCACACAATGTAGCCTACTGCACATGGAAGTGAAAATCCAGGAGAAAAACATCCATTGGCTTGGAAATTTTAAAACATAATTCTAATAATCCAAGAGCTACAGGATAACATTTAATTAAAATGCAACTTAGAAAATAAACAAGCAAAAGAAAACATTGTACACTAAACCATAAGACAAGTAGAACAGCCGACAGTTTGAGCGTCAAGTGCTCGTATTATAAAAATAACTTACACCTTTGAATAAAGATATTTTAAAAACAGTAAAAATAACCAGAATATATATTTTAAAGCAAAGAAGGTAGAATAAAGAAAATTATAAATGAACTAAACAAAACAGCATACAACAGAAAAGAAGATCAACCAAGCCAAGAGCTGTTTATTTATGAAGGCCACTTTGAAGAAAAAAATCAAAGCAAAACAAAAAGCCTCTGACTGGTGAGCATAATCACGAGAAGAAAAGGAAAAGTACACTGCGGACATATGAAGACCGACTGAAGGGGGCTTCGGCTGCTTACACCGCAGACATGCAAATGCTGGAGGAATCTAACTTGAGTTCAAGTCTTAACTTTGGTGTAATGGAGGAAATTCCAATGGAGAGGAATTAGCCTATGATACCAAAATTGGGCAAGGCAGGTCAGGGAGGGGAAAGCTGCTTGTTAACCCCACTCATCTTCACAGATGCAAAAATTCCAAACGTGATATATGAAACCAGATCCAGAAACATATCAAAAGACAGTAAGAAGAAACTGAGTTCTGATATGCTGCAACATGGATAAACCTTGAAAACATTTTAAGTAGAAGACGCCAAACAAAAAGACTCCTCGTATTCATTGTGTGTACAGTGTCCAGAATATGAAAACCTCTAGAGAGAAGACACAGTAGGGCTGCCAAAGAGGGAAGAACTGCTGGGGTATGGCTTCTTTGTGAAGAAAAAGAAGAAAAGAAAGTGTTTCAGAATTAGACAGTGCTGACAACACTGTGAGTATATTAAAGTCAGAGTGTCACTTAATTAGTATTGAAATTAGCTAAAACTATTAAGATAAATCTTCTAAAAAGGAAAATCAAAGGAAAAAACAAAGTATGTTCATCTCTTAAGTAACATTCTTTAACTCAAGACAAGCAACGAAATAAAGAGTCAACCACAGGGTAGGGTGGCGTATCTGCAATCTTTTCCATCGCTACCTCCCTCCCAATTTCCAGTATTCTAGAAGCTGTAAGTCCTTCCCATCAGTACAGGATGCCAACTCCCAGGGTCTGTCTGCTCTGGGGCAGGAGAGAACTGACTCCAGACAGCTCTCTTCGACCGCCACACAAGTGGCCTGATATATGAATGCCTGCACTCATTCATACACACACAGGCACACACACATGCGCAATAAATAAACAAACATTTTAAAATAATTATTTTAAAACTGGGGATAAAACATACACAATAGCCAAGCGGTGGTGGCACACAGGCCTTTGATCCCAGCACTGGGGAGGCAGAGGCAGGCGGATCCCTGTGAGTTCAAGGCCAGCCTGTTCTACAGAGTGAGTTCCAGGACAGCCAGAGTTACAACAGAGAAACCCTGTCTGGAAAAACAAAAACAAAACAAAATAAAAAATGCAATATAAAACATTACCAATTTTTAAGTGGACAAGCCAAAATAAAATCAATTTGTTTCATTCATCATTTATAAAGGGAAAAAAATTAGATAAACTTTCAGCCACTGTTGTGAAATAAATAAGCCATGTCAGAAAATTTCTAAGTTTTACCTTGCAAGTTCCTTTGGCTTGAACTTCCACCATGTGTCTGGTTCCCGGAAAAGGACCTTATATTTATGCTTTTGAGACTACATAAAGAAAAAACAAAAAAGAATGTAAGCAATTTTTCCATGAAATTAAATGCAATGCTTCCAAACTTGTATTATGTTAGAAATAAAAGAATCTCAAAGGTGACCTGGTCTTTTAAAGAGATGCAGGTATAATTGAGAGGTTGTTATTGCTGTGCTTGTTTTTAGATAAAGTCTCAAGTAGCCTAAATGGGCCTTGAACTTGTTTTGCAGAAAAGCTGCAATTATAAGTATACACTACTACACCTGCTCTTACTAAGAGGCTCTGACCTTTGTGAAAAACACTAGAAGCTGAGGAAGGGACACATTCATTTTGCAGTGTAGCAGATTCCAGTCAGAGAAAGAGCAGGAGGGAGGACACACTGGGATCTGGAGCCACCTCTTAGCTTCTTCTACTTTGTTCACACTGTTTTTCTTAGCAAGCATCAGAGAACACAAACACAAAGACAAGGAATAAAAACAGGAAACTCAACTTAGAAAGGGTCCTATCTAAAATTTCATCCTCTTCCTAGGCTTCCTGGCTCACAAGCCTACTCCAAAAGGCTAAAGTGAGCCAGAATTAAGAAATTGGAATAAGCTGGGTAGTGGTGGCACATGCCTTTAGTCCCAGCACTCGGAAGGCAGAGGCAGGCAGATCTCTGTGATTTTGAGGCCATCCTGATCTACACAGTGAGTTCCAGGACAGCCAGAGTTACAACAGAGAAACCCTGTCTTCTTCAAAAACCAAAAACAAACAAACAAACAAAACAAAAAAAAGAAAGAAATTGGAATAAATTATAATGGGCAAGAAATGCAATTTTACAATCCCGACTCAGCAATTTACTTCCAAAACTCTTTGTTACTGACAGTCGTGCAAAGAAAACAGACACGGATAGTCACACATGCTTGCCAAGGTAATTAGTTCGCTATTATTTGTAATAACAAAAGAACATTAAAAAGTCAGATTATTAATATGAATTTATCAAAATAAATGAGAATATAAATAAAAACTAAAACTTTTAAAAACTATAGTAAATGAGAGAATGAGAAACATCCCTTAAAATAAACTGATGAGAAAGACAAATAATTTTCACTTGGAAGGAAAAAAAAATTATTCACACATTTGTACACTCACAGAAAACATCTGGAACAATTCTCGAAAAATACTATTAAAAATACTTCTAAGAAAGAGTGAGTACTTCGGGCATTCTTTTAAAGTTTAAATATTTATCAAATACGCACAGGCTCCCTCAGGGCCTGCGGCTCCGCCCAGCATGTCTCACCCCACCTTACCTTAACCTCTCCAACCCAGAGGCTGGGCTTCCTTCCCTTTCCTCTACAAATCTTGGCCCCTCTTCTCACTCTCTCCTCTCATGACCCAGTCCATTCTGGCTGTTCAATGTGGACCCTTGCGGATGCTCTGGCTGCTCTCCCCCTCGTATCTTCTATAGAACCTTCTGCTCTGCCATACCCCAAAGCAGTCATGTCCTCATTTTCATTCAGTGCTGTTACACTTTAAGACCTGTTGCCAACAACTGTTTTCCCATGTTTCCGAGCTCTAGTGTGGCTGCAGTCCAGCCATCAACCACTGCACTTTTACACCAGACCTAGTCCTTCCTCAGGAATAACTGATTTGGGCCATTTCCTTTCTCAGACATCGTGTTATCTTTCTTTTCCTTTGAATTAATTCCATGATATGCAAATACCATCCACTTACTCGTACCATCTCATTCCATGTACCAACACTGTATGGCTACCAGTGCTCTCACACCTGCCCCTCAGCAGCATCCGCTATGGCACACTGCTCCCTTTCCCCAACTCTTTCTTCATTATACAGCTTGTGTTTGCTCCCATCCCAGCGGCAGATATTCTCCTTGGATTATTTCTTTGTTTTGCAATGCTAGACCTTCCTTTTCATCCATCTGCCTGCTCAAAGTGCAGAGCCTGAGACTTTGTCTTTTGATCTAGCACTCTTGACCTCGCCTCATCTTCTTGTATCCAAGTCTTTATGAAGAAATAAGTGAGTCTGACGCTCTGTGAGAAGCAGGAGTCTCTTATTTACTTCTGAGTACAGTTAGGAAGAGCCAAGAAATCAATATGGAAAAATAGTTTTATATATTCAATCGTAAGAAAAAAGAAAGTTGGGTATAGCAGAGCACAATTGTAATTCTGGCACTCAAAAGGCTAAGACAGACAAAACAGATCAAGAGTTCAAGGACAGCCTGGGTTATGAAATGATACCCTAGCTAAAAAAAAAAAAAAAAAAAAAAAAATTATAGAAAAAAGAATTGGAACATTAAAAACAAAGCAATTGGAATCCTTTATTTTTCTATTGAAGAAAATAAACTGTTGAGCCTGGAGAGATGGCAGTCAAGAGAACTGGCTGTCTTGCAGAGGACTTAGGTTCAATTCTCAGTACCCATATGGTAACTCATAACCACTTGGGACTCCATGTGATCCAATATCCTCTTCTGGCCCTTGTGGGCTGCACATGAACTTATGCAGGCACACACAGAGACACATGAAAATAAATAAGAAAAGACATATCACAAAACTTTCTAAAAGGACAACAGAAAATGTGGGAAGAACAAGAGCAATCTTCTAAGACCCAGATACCCTGATGCTGACTATTGTAGCTGACAGCTAGAAAGCAAAGCACGTTTCAGCTACCAGTGAATGAAAATCAAATCTACTGCTTCTCTAGTGAAATATATTGGTGGGCAGGCTGAGATAGGGCCTCTCTGTATATATGTAGCCTGGCTCTCCTGTAACTCCCTATGCTGACCAAGCTGGCCTTACACTCACAGAGATCCATCTGCCTCTGTCTCCCTAGTGCTGAGATTAAAAGCGTGTAGCACCATGCACAGCTTTCAAAAGATTTTTTTTTTTCCAGAAAGGTGAATAATTAATTGCACTTAAAAAATAGTTCAAGTGCACTGAATGTGATAGCCAATGTTGTGTTTTAAGTTTAAATTACTGTGTTTAAGAGATCTACAAAACAAAAATGCCTCTAGCCGATAAGGCTCACTTGCCCAAGAACCAGTAACTTTCCTGGAATGCTGGGAACTGTTGTTGATGTAAGATAACAAACCCCGTGTTTTCACTTCTGTAAACAAGCTTGGTTGCCCCAATTTCACAGAATGTGCCTGATCACACATAGGCAGGAAGTACACCAGATGTGTGCTGGCCTCCAATTTCATGTAGGTAGAAAGTACATTTAGCCTGTAAATTTTGCCTTTATAAGCCCCTGTCTAATATAATTCAGTGCCGTACTGAACATTAGTCCCAGGTATGGACCTGGACAGTATCCATAGTCCTAGTTAGTATTTAATAAAGCTTCTTATTTGCTAAAAATTTATTAATTGTCCAACTGGCAAATCTCTGAGCAACCCCAGACCCATACTTAATACAACAAATGAGGTAAACAACAGCCTGGTTGTGTTAAGGATATAAAAAGGAACTCCAATACACATTCAAAAAAAAAAATCACAAAAGCTTCATTCATCAGACTGAAGTTACTATACACCAAGCACAGTGCTATACCCAGAAGATTCAATGGTAGATGGTAGATATAAACAAGAGTCCTGCATTTAAAGTTATATATGCCATACTGGCTGTTTTACTCATCTTATTTCACCAAAGTCCAGAGAAAACTCAGCTCAAGCCAAACCAACATCTCTCTCAAGTGCTTGAGATTCACTCCTCAATGGCTCCAAACCCAATACTATAAACTTAGGGTACAAACCAAAGCGACATATGGCTTCATCTCCCAGGCTTGGAGGTTTGTATTATCTATGATTACTGGAGATACCTTCTTCTCAAATGCTTCTTTTGCTGAAAAACACAATACAATATGACATCATTTTAATAATATTAAATGTAGAGCAGGCATGGTGGTGAGAGACTAGGAGTTAAGACTCCCTATTAGGCAGAGAGACCAAGAGGAACTTGGCTAGGTAATAAAGGTGACAAATTTCCAAGGCCAGCTTCTACCTCACCCTCCTGACTTGAGACAAAAGCCTAGCAACTTAAAACAAAGGCTTTGTAGGCTTTTGTCTCCCCATCAGCAGGCTCCTGAAGATGAGCTGGCTCCACAAGTTAAAGGCCTGCTCAGAACTCAACACACAGCAGTTCTGGGCCAATCAGCATCTTCAAACTGACCAAACCTAAATTAGGGGAAGAAAACTCTTGAGGCTTTAAAAACTCCCAGCCCTAGAGAAGAGACTGGATTTTTTGGCTTGCAGTGTCCCTTTCAATTTTACACAGGGTCTTTTTCTCTGTGTGTCTGCTGCTGCATGCGTGTGTGTCCTCATTCCCAATAAATGCCTTTTTTCAACTGCTGGGTGCTTGAGACTTCTCTGCAGCTACCTGTTGCACTTTACATTTTTCCTGCCTTTTAATTCTTTAACTGGCAGAGAACACATATCCAGGACAGCCAGAGCTACATAAGAGACCCTGTCTCAAAAATCTTAAGTATAATCATCATTTAAAAAAAATCTGATCATGATTTCACAGTTCAAAGCCACAAATGTGATGTTTTTACTCATTTGATCACAGAATACCACTCTGTTGTTGTTGTGTGTACATGTTATGTATGTATGCATCTCTGTGTGTGTGTGTGTGTGTGTGTGTGTGTGTGTGTGTGTGTGTGTGTATACACATAGTCTATATATATATACACACAGTCTGTGTGGAGGGTGCGGGTGTGTGTCCACGCACTCATATGAAAGCCAGAACAAGACTTCTAATGTTCTTAGTAATAAAAAGCGTTTGCCTCACACATTAAGGTCCTGGGTTCAACCTAGTTTGGAGGTGGGGAGAAAGGGGAGGAGAGGGGAGACAGATAGATGCGACGGATGGACAGACAGACAGAGCCAATCTAGGGAAGACCAGCATTTAACATGGCGAGTTCCATTTCAGAAATGGGACCAGCGAGGATGAGGCAACAGGATAAGCAGTTTTAAGCCAGCCTGGATTTCCCAGCAAGACTCTGTCCTAAGAGAGGGATGGAGACAGAGAGGGAACTGAGGAAAACGGAGAGGACAGAGGAAAAGGAGAAGAAAAGGGGAGGGGAGGGGAACTAGAGTACATTAGACAACTGTAATTTTCTTTAGCTATTGAGACACTAGTAGAAAAGATTTATTTCTGACAAGATCCCCATTAAATAAAACCTAAACATTGTCATATAATATTCTAATCCTCTTATAAGAATTAACAGTGAGAAACATGTTTTATTGCTTTATGGAAGGGGATAAGGAGAGGGAGATCCTGTGTGTGTGTTCGTTTAACATCTGGCGTCATGTTTTGGTTCTGTTTGTTTTTGAGCTAAGGTCTCACTATACAGCTCTGGCTGTCCTAGACTCACTCTGTAAACCAGCCTGCTAGCCTCAAACTCACAGAGATTCACTTACTCTGGCCTCGCAGTGCTAGGATTAATAGCATGTGCCACTGTGCCTAGCTAGGTATTGTCCTGAATAGCTCTTCACCTTACTTTTGAGGCAGGCTCTCTCAAACCTGGATCTCACCAATTTGGCTAGACTGGCTGGCCAGCAAGACCCTCCTTGTCTCTACCTCCCCAGCACTGAGATTACAAACACACACTGCCATGCCTGACCACTTAACATTTAATCCTCATTTCCCTCTTATTGTGTAGCATAAGAATTACAATTTTTTCCCCTCCTGATACGGGGCTTTTCAGCTTAGCCCTGGCTGTCCTGGAACTTGCTCTGTAGACCAGGCTGGTCTCAAACTCAGAGATCCACCTGCCTCTGCCTCCAGAGTGTTGGGATTATACTGACTTTGGTTAGTTACAAATTCTTTAGGACTAAGGCTGGCCAGAGCTCAGTGGCAGCATATGTGGTATGTGTTCAATCTGAGTTCAATCCTAAGTACCACCAAACATAAGTAAACACATAAAGTTCTTTAAAGTGCTATGTTTCTCAAAAAAAATAAGTAAAAGAGAAAACTCTTCTCTTTACACTACTGCTAACATTGTACAGACACTCACACCTGCTCTTACCTCGATTCTGGTTCCACTCATGGGCTTCTCCTAAGTACTTTACATCAAACTGGTACTGTCCATTTATATAAAAATAATCATCAGTACTAAGAATGACTCCACTTGGGTTATCCTCTTGCAAAGTCCTATGAATGACAAAAGGAATGAAATAATGAAAATTATTTCATTAATTTTCTTTCCAAAATTCTCTCTTCAATTATAGTCATAATTCAAATAAAAATTCAGGCAATAGTATTTAAAGGAGCTTTAATAAAACTCAAACAAATCGCACTGAAAATTCTCTAAACAAAAAGTCCCACTCTTCAAAAAAACTAAGCCAAGAAAGATCTGTTTTGCTTTATACAAATTATTCATGAATAAGATTTGGCTCTGTTTTATAAAACAGGGTCTCATGCAGCCTAGGCTGGCCTCAAACTCACTATCTAACCAGTGATGACCTTGAACTCTTGATCTTCCAGCTTTCACATTTCAAGTGCTGAGATTACAGGCATGACCACCACACCTGGCATTCTTTTCCTTTTAAACAGGCATGTATCTGAGCCTTCTTTAAATAGCAATTGTAATCACAGACTGGGGAGATGGCTAATGCACAAGTACAGGTAGACTACTTGTCATGCAAACAAGAGTGTTCAGATTCCCAGACCCATGTAAAATGTCTCATGGATATGGCGGACCACCAGGAATCCCTTTACTTGTAATATGGAGACAAGAGACTCCGGGATGGAGCAAGCTAGCTAGTTAGACATGCCACAGCAAATTCTTGGTTTAACTGAGAGATCCTGGCTCAATGAAAAGGGTGGAGGCAATTGAGGAAGACACCCAAAATCAACCTTGGGCCTCCACACATGCACACACACAGGCGCCTGCAAATACACATGGGCTCACACTTTAGGCAAACACACACACACACAAAAGAGAAAAAAACATGAAACCACACTTTGGGGTCCCTTTCGGTTTCTGAATTTGTCTTTCAGGATTAATTCATAGCCTGTCTTCTACCCTTACAGTATAAGAAAATTACATTTTTTTAAAAAAGATATCCAACTATATGACCTTTCCAATAAGTTCAAAAACCTTATTTTTACATCAGATTTTCCTCATGTCACATGCTAATTTAATGTTGTAGACCACACTCCCTGAGAAAACTCTGTATCTACATTATCTCATTTCTATAAAACATATAGCTATTTTGTGGTAAAAATTCATGTTCCCACTCTCAAAACTATATCGGACTTTGACTCTAAAGCCCCTGAAACCTAGCTCTACAGATCTATTACCTTTTAAAGTACGACTTTCCTTCCCAATAAGTACACAAACACAACTGCTACAACTGACTGTAATACATGGAACATTGAATTCTTTATATTGCCATCATTGGGCTGGAGCTGTAGCTCAGCTGGGGGACTGGTTTCCCCCACGCACAGGGTGGTCCTGGGAGTACAGAATCCCACGACACTGGCTACACTGAGCTTGATAACAGACTGGGATATGAGACCCTCTGTCTCAAAGCACACGCACTGCTATTACTAAGTCAATGAGAAACGTCTATAGCTATGAAAATAAATTCAAATTCAGGAGGAAAAAAAAGCAAATAAATTTATCTTAAAATTTAACGGCCAAGGGCTCTGGAGAGAAACCAGGAAAGCAATACTCTTAAAGAATACCTTCTGAAGCCATAGTCACAGGGCTATTTCTAACCCTGATTCCGGTCTCCCACATCAAGGCACTCACAATCCACTTCAACCACAAAACTGGCGTGAAAACGTAAACAAGGAAGCTGTATTTTCCAATAAAATAAACCTGAGCCAGGAATGGCAGCCACACCTTTAATCCTGCACTCTGGAAGAAGAGACTGAAGGAACTGTGAGTTCAAGGCAAGTCTGGTCTATCTAATAAGATCCAGGCTATCCAAGGCTGCAGACCTTATCTCAAAAATAAATAGTTTGAAACCCTTGAGTTCTGTAATTACTGGTATTTATCTCTCCTTTGTTTTTATTTTTGTTTTGAGACGGGGTTTCTCTGAGTAGTCCTGGCTGAACTGGAACCTGTGTAGACCAGGCTGGGATCTGCCTGTGTCTGCCTCAAGTGGGGGGAATTAAAGGTACGCCAGAAGCATGTTTCTAAAAGCATTATTTAACAACATGCTATAATCCTCAATTTCTAGTCATCAGAAGAATTCATGTATTCACCACTTTCTTTTCCTGAATTCAAAATCAACTGTGGATCTTTTGTTTTGACTTTTCTTATTTTTCAAGTCTGGCTTTTACACTCCATAATCATTCTTCTCACATTAAATTAGCTCTTGTCCATAGAAAGGTATTTCACAGTCTCAGTATCTTCAAACTAGCTTTAATTTTTTTTTTCCCGCCTGTCCAAGATGCTCTGAGGAAAAAGATTTCAATAAAAACTTTTAGAGAAAAGAGTATTATTATTGGGGCAAGAGAGATGGCTCAGGGGTTAAAAGCACTGGCTGCTCTTCCAGAGGACCGGGGTTCAATTCCCAGCACCCACACGGCAGCTCACGACTGACTGTAACTCCAGTTCCAGGGGTCTGACACCCTCACACAGACACACATGCAGACCAAACACCAATGAACATAAAATTATAATTAAAAGAGTATTATCTTAAAAGAAAAAGATTGTAAACAATACTTGAGTTATTAACCAACCATCAAGCAAAGTGGTCCGTACATCCATAGTAGCTGTACAAATTCATGAATTATACTTTCTGAAAAAGAACAACAAAACTTCATACCTTGCCAAAAAGGACTTTCCTGAGCCCGGCAGCCCTCTGAGAAGAACAAGAACTAAGCCAACATAAGACGTGGTCTTCTTCCTCGCAGGCTGAGACACTGGGGCCTCCTGCACTTGATAAGCACTTGTTCCCTCGCTGTTCCTCCATACTTTTGTGGGGGAAGTGTGGGAGATGATGGGTGGTGGGAATGTGTAGTTGACAGGTCTCCAGTGCGCAGCTGTGGTTACAACAGGCGCCACAAAGCCATGGTTTCCTTGAAAGAGGTCAAAAGCAGGAATCATTGGGTTCCAAATTGGTGGTGGCGGCGGAGGAGGAAGGAGTAAAGGGAGGGGGGTAAGAACTGGGCAGTAATTCACATCCTTCCCCTTTGGTGGCAGTTCAGGATGTTTGTGTGGCTTATAACCAAACCCTTCAGAGGGCACAAAAACATCAGACACAGAAGAAGATTTTTGATCCCCATCTGTACCTGGTAAATCAAGCCCTGGATTTTGCAGAGGAAGATTAGAAGGAACTTGAGGTTTGCTGGTACCCAAATCTACAAGGGCTTGAGAGAGCTGCTCACTAGGACACTCAGGTTTTTCTAAAAGATCTTTTTGTCTTTGGCTAAAATTGCCACAACCCTCAACAGAGTCATTTGTTGGATTTAAAGAGCTACTGAGATGAGAATCTTCTGGGTAGCTGCCTTCTACTGCCAATGTGCTACTCTTTAAAAAACCTTCAGGCTCATTCAAACCTGAATGTGAATCTAGTGCATTTGAACCTAGTGAAGAAGCAGAATTCTTGAGAATTTCACTGTTTGATCCTGTATTTTGCACAGAAAGAGAAGCCATAGCACTTGAATCCGAATTTATAAAAGTAGAAGGGTCACTAAAACTATTAGTGTCTTGCAAAGGCAAGAATGGATATACTTGGTCATCAGGAGAAGAATTCAGCTTCTCAAAAGCATTCTGTATCAAGGAATCCAAGTCTTCAGTTAGCTGCATATCCAAGAATGAATCCAATTTTGAATCTTCACTCTCTTCTTCAGGAGGACGCGTCTCCATTACTGCACTTCCAGACACACTTGGCTTGTTCTCACAAGCAACAGAAGTTTGTGAAGATGACTCTTCCACCTCGGCATCAGCAGCAGATAACTCTAACAGACAATCCATGGCATTTTCAACTGCATGAGAACAATAACAGTGACAACAAAATACATGTGCACACTGGAAATGCGTTAATACCTGGGTCATCTCCTAAAAGTTAACGCTACTCTAATACATCAAAAGCCGTATCAAAGACGCATCAATGATAGAGCCATGGAATGGTGTTCTTTCAAACTGCAATAAACTAGTATCAAATACAAATTTTGACCAGTTTAGTGAACAGACACTGCATGTATTAGGGTCCCTTATAAAGGCACTAAAGCCAGCTGAGTCGTCCAACAATTACTTACCTACTGCACGTCCTATTAAGGATTAAATATTTTAAGTGTGTATTCTCTTAGTAAACCTATTTGTTTACATGGCACACAAAAAATATCCATAAGAAATACTTTATGCAAAAATAAAGACATTTTTAATACAAAGGATTTTATAAAGTTTAAATGGAATATAAAGAAATGTACGTTAAAATATAATTACTTCATAAAATAAATTAAATATGTGTACTTGTAATAATGTACAAATATAGTGATAGAAAGGAGAATATTTCCCACAAAGTAATATATGATCTGGCACTTAAAAAAAATTAAAAATCAAGTTGCCAAACAGGGCGAAAGTTAAAGCCAAGCTTGAAAATACAAAACTGCCTTTAACCCCAACACTTCGGAGGCAGAAGCAGGTGGATTTCTGTGAGTTCAAGGCCAGCCTGGTCTATATAGTTGGATCCAGGACAGCCAGAGGTACACAGTGAGACCTTGCCTCAAAACAGAAAGAAAGAAAGAGAGAGAAGGGAGGGTGGGAGAAAGAGAGAGAGAGAGAGAGACAGGAAGAAGGAAAAATATAAAACCTGTTTAAAGTATTCAGGGAGGTTGGTTGGAGAGTTAGCTCACGGGGTTCTGAGCAATGGATAAAAGAGGAAGATAAAACCAGAGGAGACTGGACAAAATTGAGAGTGTCACACTTTGTTTTCTAAGGGAATGTAAAGGAAAGAAAACTACCAGTCACAGCATTCAGGCTACGAGCGTTGTACAGATCACCTCACCAAATCCTTAATTAACACAAGATCTATCATCCTAGAAAACACAGCACAAAAAAGTATACGAACTGGACCCAAGTCACACAGTAACAGAGGCAGGGCCGGTGTGTCTGACTCCAATGCTGAGCTCTTGTTGGAACACAAATAGAGAGCTATTAGGTTCTCAAACTTATGAGAGCTAGGGATGCTGTTCAGTGGCAGAGTGCCTGGTGACCACGCCTGAGGCCCTGGGTTTGATAACAGGCACAGAAAAGACAGCAATTTTTAAGCATTTGAAATTTGGAGGTCTTTTTCATTTTATGTTTCTGTTCTGTACTGTTTTGTCTTAAGAAAGATGAACATGCAAACACACAGCACAATAGACATAGCTCTGGTCTGGAGTCAGATCACCATTACTGAAATCTCTACTTACTGGCAATTATTGCAAACAAGTTAGCTAACTCCCCTAAGCTGACTTTCTTGTTTGTAATATGGGGATAATAAAAGTACCTACCTCATAGGTTGTTGTGGGGATTAAATGAGATAATCCATGAAAAGTGCCGTGCACAAGGACTGGCACCTAGTAAGCACCCAATTAAAGTTCCCTTAAGAGAAAAACAAAGAGGGGTTGGAGGGGCAAGCCTGGCAGAGGTAGGTCAGTTAGGAAATCAGAGCAAAACTTCACAAGCAAGAAGCCCTAAACACTGAAACGAGGTATAGGGGGAAAAGCAAATAGAAGGAAAAAACTCACATGGTGGTAAAAAAAGAAATCATCAATTAAGAACTAACATATTTATAATGAAAAACGGTATGAAGTAAAATACCAAGATTCAGAGATAATTATCATTAAAAGTAAGTCTTAAACAGATTGCTGGAAAAAAATATGATAATGATAATAAAAAATTAATGATACAAAAACAACCTTAAAAACTAAATGAATAATGTATACAATATGAGAAAAACTCAAATATAAAAATGTTCAACATTATTCTTTATTTTAAAAAGTTAAGAAAAGGCACATTTTTGTTCCTATTATAATCTTAAAATAAAATTATTCACTATGCTGAGAAGGCTGTGGTGCATACCTCATTGGTAGGTAATTTAGCAGTGTATTTCCAAGACCTGAAAACTGTTCTTAATCTATGCTGTAGCCTAAGAAGAAAAGCCAAGAGAAACACAAGGGTACTTCCACTGAAATGTTCTTTGTAATAATGATTATTCATGAGAAACTTAGAAATAAATAAATTAGAATGCAACTCACTAGAGCACTAGGAAAACACCAAAAAAAAAAAACACATAAAGCTTGAGAAATATGTAAGAACACTTGAAAATGTTTTCACTATATTGAGTTTTAAAAGGCAGAATATGGAATGCCATCAATGCTATTATTCAAACTACTCATAATATCAACTATTTATAAAGAAGGTCTACAGAAGATCCTGAAAAAGAGAAACAAGTTTATTAGGACACAGGATATGGCTGTAATTCCCCACTGCTTTATACATGTATATTCAACAAATAAAATGTAAAGACAATAAAATTAGGAAATAAGTATATTAGTCACTTACAGCATGCTACCTGCTATCATTTCTGAGAACCAAACGCAGTTCTGAAACCTGGGTTTTGGCGTATATATATCATGACAGGATAGAAATGCTCACATCACAGCTCACACAACGACTGAGAGTGTAAGTTTACCAGGCATTACCAAAATCTTCAAATCTAGAATGATTCTGTCTTATAAAAACCACAGCCAAATACAATATTAACCTTTACCCACCCAGGTAACTTAAGAGTTCTTTTTGTCTGCAAACATAATTCTAAATAATTTATTACAGGTTATTTATAGCATACGAAACTGAAGTCTTTACCAAAATCAAACAACAAAATAAATCTTCAATCCTCACCAAAAAAGTCCTACCCTTTAAGATATATACTATTTTTTTTCATTAACAAATTAGGAAAACAAAGACATCAATAGCACCAACCTGTCTAGAGAAGGTAAGAGAATAAGATGTAGAACATATTTATATTCATGCACCTTACATCTGCAACTGTGCATTCCTTTATAATAGAAAACATCTGTATTTTTCAGATCCCCAGTGATACCAGAACTATACATCCAAACCATGTTTCTTGACTCCAAAAGCCAATGTTTTGAAGCCATATTGCTCTTTGTAGCCTGACTTTGAATCTGCTATTATCCCCATTACTACAAGTTTCTTCTTTAGGGACTAGAGAGAACAATAAAGCACAAGTTTTAAAAGTCTGACTACATGGAGGTTACACCCTAAAACACTGGTTCTCAGTCAGGTTCAATCTTCACCTCCAAGGAGTAAATAACATATATAGCAAAACTTTTTATTGGCATAGCAGTGGGTGGAACACTAGCATCTAACAAGTATAGGCCAGTGAGTCCTTCACTGCGAAGAATTATCCAGCCCAAAAAGTCAGTAGCATCAACCTGCCTAGAGGAGACAAGAGAACAAATGCAGACTACATTTATATTCATGTATCTAACATCTACAGCTAAACATTTCTTTATAGTAGAAACCATCTTATTTTTTTATATCCCGGGTGGTACCACACTTAGTACCTTTGTTCATGGGAGATACTTAACATGATAAACAAAGTGAGATTATCATTTTTCTAAACATTACTATTCATCACGACACAGTACAAGAAGTCTTCTTATAAGATGCGAAGCATTCAAACTAAACTTTTCTCACCTTTAAAATCACATTCAGAAAGCATCAAATACACTACATCAGGATCCAGAGCAGAGAACATCTCTGAGATACTGGTGAAGAGTTCTTCCTGCTCAATTTTTGTCTCACACTTGGAAGGAAGTGTAGTGGTTGGCTCCTCACGACTAGCAACACGGGATACGACAATTTCCTGAGAGTTTGCAGTCTTCCGCAAAGGATTTCCCCCAGTATTTTTCCTTTTCCTTGGCATTTTGACTTCCAAAACTAAAATACTTCCCTTTTTAAAAAATTTAAATGATTTTTGATATTTAAATCATAATTCAAAGAAAAAAATTGTATTAAAAATCTTGCAAATCCAGCAGTAATAGGACCTAAAATAGAAAGCAAGTAAAAATACTCAGACTATGTAATTATATTTCCACTTCTAAAATGGAATGGCATCTTCGTGTAATTCTAAGACAGTACCATCGACGCTGGCAGCAAAGCCAAAAACAATCCATTTAACTCCAGAATACTCCAGTTTTGTCAGGATTGAACATGTTAAAAATTAAAGTAAAATTAGCATATTTCAAAATAGTAAATAAATGTACTATTTTAATACCAGTATTTAATTTTGTAAAAACGTGAAAGGACCCATAAACATTATCAGAATGCCTATTTAACACCTATACTCAGAAATCTAATGTGCACCATAAACTTAACACGTCCAAAACTGAGCCCCTGATGGCTCCCTTCAAACCATCTCAGTCACTGTAACCCAATTCTCCTGGAAGCTCAGGTCAGAGTCTGCAATAACCCTCGCCTCCTCTCTCATCCTAGAGGTAACGGTTTGGCAATGCGATCCCTAGAGTGTCAACAGAGCGTGGGCTCCTACCCTCTCCGCAGCCTCACTCCGCGCTCAGTTGTTACCGCCAGACTATCCAATCACCCTGCTTCCGCTCTTGTTCCTTCAGTCCACTTAGCGAGCGGAGCGGCAGCTAATCCAAAGGGACAGCCCTCCCTTCTGCTGGCCTGCCCTCTAACTTCATCTCACTCAGGATGGAGAGAGTGTCACCCAGACACTCGGACCTTAGTCCCAGCTTCCCCTACTGTTGCCGGGCTCTTGCCACTTGAAGAACATTTAGCCTCCTGGCTCTTCGGCTGTTTTTCCAATGTTTCAGACACGAGCCCACTCTCTACACCTAGGCTCTCCCTATCACTTTCTCTACCAGATACCTATCAGATGGATTTTCTCACCACCTTATTATTATTCAAACGTGACCACACTGCTTTAATTCAGTACAACGAGACCTTTTTTTCTGAGACAGGGTCTCGTGTAGCCCAGGTGACCTTGAACTCCCTATGTATCCAAAAATGACTTTAAACTTCTGCTTCTCCTGCCTCCACCCTCAGTTTTATGTGGTGCTGAGGATTAAAACCCAGGGTTTCACGCATGCTAGGCAAGCACGCTGCTAACTGAGCTGTATCCTCATTCCCGAAAAACACATACTTTGTTTCCAACTTGAATTTTCTCCGTGTTTGTTATCTTACAGTATGTATTTACTTACTGTTTATTTAACTATTTGTTTCCTATCTATATCTAGCAGAACATAAGTTCCACAAGGGCAGGAGTATCTGGAGTAGACCCACAGTCTACTTGGTTTTTCTGTTTGGATATATAATAAACATCTCAAACTTAACATTTCTCAAACTAATCATCTCTTAAAATCTCTGAAATTAAAATGCCTTGGTATCTTCCCCAATACCTACCCTACCACCTGGTCTGATGACATCATCTTACAGCTACATTCCTATTCTCTAACTTGTTCCCACTGCGCCACAGTTCCCTACAGTCTATGTTCAACATACCAGCCACAGTAATCTTTATAACACCCAACTCAGATTAGGTCAGGATCTACTCTAAGCTCTCAAGAAGTTTCTGGGTCATTCAGAATAAAAGCTAAAGCACATACAATGGCCTCTTTACCCGCCTTTGATATATTCTTCCCACAAGATATTAGCATTGATAATTCTCACTCTTAAATCTTTGTTCTCTTTTCAAGAGTCATATTCAAGAATTTCTTCCCTGACTATCCAATTTAAAGTCACATATCCCACTCCTCCTGTCCCAATCGCCCCTTCCTAGCTAATCACTCATCGCCCTTAACATCTTTTAACATACTATAAAATTTACCTTTTAATTAAATTTGTGTCATAGCTCCCTCCACCTTCCAGTAATATGACAGCCACCAGCCACATGCGCCTAAATTTAAATTAGTTAAAATTAAAGAAAATTCTTTTTTATTTTTCAGATACAAGTAGAATTTAAAGCAAAGGTTATTAGAGGGGAAAAAGTCACTGTGTAATAATAGGGACCAATCCACCAGAAAAAAAAAAACCATAACACTACATGTCTATGCATCAAAATGTAACCTCAAGCAGGAAAGAAAAAACTGATAGAACTAAAAGGAAAAGTAAACAGAATTCACTTCAGTCAAGATCTCAATACTACACTACCAGCAATTTGTAAAACAACTAGACAAAGTCCCAAGAATACAGAACTCAGCAACAATTAAGGATCTGTCAACATTTGTGGAACATTCCTCTCCACAGCGCAGAACAGACATTCTTTTCAAACGCACACAAGACGCTTACCATAAGCTATAACCTACATGACACAACAAATCGTAAAGAATTGAAAACATAAAAGCATGTTCTGCAACCACAGAGACAAACTAGAAATCAGTAACAAAAAGACAACAGGAAAGTCTTCAAACGCTTGGCCCCTAAGCAATGGACTTCTAACTGATCCTAGGTCTTGGCTGGGGCTGGGGAAACAGCCCATCTGTAAAATGCATAAGGACCTGACTGCGGTCCCCAGAATTCCCATAAAAAGCTAGGCATGGTGCAGTTGCTTACAATCCCAGAACAGGGACGGAAAGAGGAGAGCCCTGGCTAGCCAGCGAAGCCACGGAAACGAAACCCGCAAAGACACTAAATTTTTAAATTATAGGAACATCTCGCTAACAAAAACACGTATTAAGACACTGACAGATAAGCTACACCTTTTCATCACTATGACCAAATGCTTTCAATAAACTAAGAGAAGAATTATCTGAGTCACCATTTCAGGTTTTAAGCTCTGGTCACAGGGCTCCACTGTCATGCCCCTCTGATGAGGCAGACCAGACAGCAGCCACAGTGACAGAAGGTGCTTCCTGCCAGCGTCTGGGGAGGAGGAACTGAGAAGTGCTGGGGACACCCTTCACTGGGACACCACCACCCCACTCAGTAGCCTACTTCCTTCAACCAGGCCCACTTCCTAGTTTCTTACCCTTTTAATTAATACCAAATTATGAATTGATCGGTGAAATAATTCACTGATTACATCAAAGCCCTTGTGATCCAATCACCTCTTAATGTCTCAGTCCACCAAGCCTTTAACACTAGAGCCCTCTGGGGCACACGTCGTATCTTAAACCACTTTATAGTCGTATTAGTGACATAAAAAGTGCAAAGCATCAATTTATTAAGAATATGAGTTCTTTTAATGCTTGAAAATCAATCAATACAATTCCCAGTATTAGCAAAATAAAGGAAAAACCCAATCAACTCAATGTACACAGAACAGGCATCTGAAAAAAACACCCACAGGTGCTTGTGGTAACACAAACAAACTGGAACTAGAAAGGAACTGATAAAGGCCCTTTATATGGATACAGAAATCCGAAACGATCTATAGAGTACTGAATTCATCAGGCAATTTAACAAGGTTGACGGCATATTTCAACACACTTGTTGTTATATTATGTGCCACAGTACACGTGTGGAGTTCAGAAGATTTTTGGACTTAGTTGTTTATCTCCCACCCCCTCACATGGGTTCCACGATGGAATTCAGGTCTTCAGGCTTGTAACAAGTACTCTTCCTGGCCCTGATCTGTATTTTTTTATATTAGCAACCAGTAGAAAATGAATTTAGCTAGGGATACAGCTCAGTGGTTCAACACTTACCCAGTAGGCATGAGCTGTTCTGGGCTCTATCTCAAGTATCAAAGAGGGAGTGAGCAAGGGGATAAGAGGAAGGAAAGGAAAGGAAAGAAAATCTAAATCTCAAGTTCATTTCTCAGGCCTTACCTGTTCAGAGTTGACCCTGCGATTTTAGTCTTTTGAGGACATTTTTCACTCTCAGAGATTTCTACCCTTCACCTTGAAATAGGAACTGTTCGGGGCTTATTTAGTCTTAGGGCCTCTCTTTGCCTCCGTCTCATCTACTCTTTGGTGGGTCCACTCAACCTCAAAGCTTAAAACCCTAACAACATGCTAACAAATTAGTATCTCCAACCAGCAACTCTTCTTTGACCCTGACATCAAACTCACCACTGAGCTTGCTCCTCAGCTAGTAGAAACAATCGCTGAGAGGTGATTAGATCACAAGGGCTCTGACCTAATCAAGATTAATATATTGGTGACTTATCGACTAGGAAGTGGTAGACATTTAGAGGTGGAACTTGGTTGAAGTAGGTCCCTGCCACTGACGGTGTGACATGAGGAGTCTATCTGGCCCCTGGTTCTTCCTGTTTCTCTATCTGACTCCTACATTCCAGGGAGGAAACCTGCTCCCCACAAGCTCCTGCCATAGTGTTCTGTCTCACCACACGAGGGCCAGAAAGCAAAGGAGCCAAGTGACACTGATAGAAACCTCTGTAACAAGGAGCTGACTAAGTCTTTCCTCCTGTCAATTGTTTTCTCCAGTGCTTGTTCAGAGATACATGGTATTCAATAAACATCCAAACCAGGAATATATAAAAATCTCAGCTAGTGGCAACTTCCAGTTGCTGAAACCAAAAAACGGGAGAGTCATTTTTCATTGCTGTTATTTTTGAGACAAGGTCTCAAGTGAGCCAAACTGGCTTCCACCTAGCAACTGTGTCGCTGCACCTGCAGAATTCTGGGACTGGAAGCTGGTACCACATGAGCAACTCCTGAATCTCTCTTCCTTTCCACCTCATATCGTAAGCACTCTGTAAAACCTACTAGTTCTAAATTCAAAATATATTCGGTAGCCAGGAACAGTAACTACACCTTTAATCTCAACACAGAGGCAGAAGCAGGTGGGTCTCTGTGGGTTTGAGGGCCAGCCTGCTCTACACAATGAGTTCTAGGCCACCTAGAGCTACACAGTGAGACTGTCTCGAAAAAATCAAAAAGAGAAAAACTACATTTGGTAATCCAACCAACTCTCATTACCTCCACCTGGATTAAAGACAGCATGCTCTCTCATCTGGACATACTTGTAAGTGTGTGAGGACCCAATTATCGACTTTTATATCATCTTTATTAAAATGTTATATATAGATATACATACGCACGCACACACATGCATCATTAAATTCACTAGGGGTATCTTTCTATTCTTTCTCTATTTATGTTTATGTGTATGTGCTTGTCCTTGGATATGTACACCACGTGTAGACAGATGTCTTTAGAAGGCAGAAGGAAATGTCAGAACTCCTGAAACTAGAACTCCAGGTGGTGGTAAGTTGCCCACTATGGGTGCTGGGAGCCAAACCCAGGTCCTCTGCAAGAGCAGCAAGTGCTCATAACTGCTAAACTACTTCTCCAGTCCCTCTCTTCTTTTTTGTTTTTATCTACTGTTTGGGTTTTTTTGGTGTTTGTGGTGCAAAGGAATTAAATCCGGGCCCTCATATATACCACTCAGCAACACTCCCCTACTCCAAAATCCACCATTTTGAAGTACACAATTTAGAGGTTTTTCAGTATACTTACAGAACTGTAGAACACACAATCTAATTCCAGAACATTCCTAACACATCCCATCCATGAGCACTTGAAACCAGTACCCTCCTCTCATCCCTGGCAACCACAACTCTCCCCTGTTCCTGCAGACGGACTATTCAGAGACACTATGCTTTATTTTGCTTCACTTATCACTTACAAACTTCACCGAAGTTATAGCCCATGACAGCACTTCATTCACTTTGTCGCTGAGCAACAGGCTATGGCATAAAAACACTTATTTCACAACTTCCAAATGATGGAAATTTGAGTATCTACTTTTTGATTATAATAAATAATCTAACTCTAGGCATTCTTTTTTAAATGTTTGTTTTATTTTATGTGAATGGGTATTTTACCTGCATGTATGTAAGTGCACACATGTGTACAGTGCCCAAGGAGGCCAAAAGAGAACACTGGATCCCCTGGAACTGGAGGTCCAGACAGTTGTGAGCCACCATGTGGGTGCGTGGAGTTGAACCTGAATCCTCTGGAAGAGCAGCCAGTGATCTTTACACTGAGCCATCTCTCCACTCTAAACATTCCTGAAGGAGTTTTGCATAGATACATGTTTTTTGATTTTTAAGGTTTTTCGATACAGGGTTTCTCTGTGTAGCCCTGGCTGTCCTGGAACTGGCTCTATAGACCAGGCTGGCTTCAAGCTCACAGAGATCTGCCTGCCTCTGCCTCCCAGTGTTGGGATTAAAGGTGTGTGCCCCAGAACTGCCTGACCCTTTGAGGAATCTCCAGACTATTTTTCCAGGAGGTGCATCACTGCAAGTCTCACTAGCAGCTAAAACGGGTTACACTTTTACTACACTCTCACCGATACCTGTTATCACGCTTCTTTTTAATTACGGAAATTTCATCTAGATTTTATCTAGTCTGGCTAGTTGATTTTTATTTGCATTTCCCCAAGGTCTACTGTGCCCACTGTGAGACAGAATTTTAGGCAGTGTGGAGGTCTGAATAGGATGGCTCCCACAGGCTCATGTTTAAATGCTTAGTCACCAGGGGGTAGCCCTACTTGAAGAGGGTTAGAAGGATTAGGAGGTGTGGACTCAGCACAGTCACAGTCCTCTGTCTCTCTGTTCCCCCACCAACACCACCCTTACTCTCTGCTTGTGAGTCAGGATATAACTCTCAGCTACCTCCCCATCACCATGCCTGCCGCACGCTCCCTGCCATAATAATGGACTAAGCCTCTTAAACTGAGCAAGCCTCCACCTAAATGGTTTCATTTATAAGAGCTACTGGTCACGGTGTTTCTTCACAACAATAGGACAATGACTAAGACAGGCCAATAGGACAATGACTAAGACAGGCAGTCCCAAAAGCTATGATTTGAGCTGACTGTGGGAGGTGTACCTATAGTCCAGGTTACTCTGGACACAAAGCACAAGGGATTTCTCAAGTACAGAACTTCAGGACCAGCACAGCATGTGCAAAAAGCAAGAAAAAACAAAGTAATTTTTTTCTTCATTTAAAGACTATGTTTGAAATTTGAATAAATTTTGTTTTTGTGGTACCAGGAATTGAACCCAGGACCTCACACATGCTAGGCAAGTGCTTTACCGCTGAGCTACCTTCTCAGGCCTCTTTTCACTTTTCTAATTTTGAGACCAGGCCTCATTAAGTTTCCCAGGCTGGTCTTAGAATCACTCAAGCAGCGGGAGAACTTGAACTTCCAATTCTCCTGCTTCAGCCTCTCAAGCTGCTGGAGTCCAGATTTAATATAAAATTTAAAGGAGTTTAAAGATAAAATGTTTAAAAAAGAAAACAAGACACAAACTAAAAATCTATACAGCCACCCAAACAGAATGGGACTGCAACACAAAAATAAAGGGCAAGGGATAAATGATTCCATGCTTTATATATTACTTTGTTATGTACTACTTTAACATCTTCCAAATATAATACAAAATACACATTTTTCAGATGTTTAGCACTACTCACTCACAACTGGGTGTGGTGGTGCACACCTTTAATTCCAGCACTCAGGAGGCAGAGGCAGGCAGATCTCTGTGAGTTCCAGGACAGCCAGGACTATACAGAGAAACCCTATCATGAAAAAAAAAAAAAAAAAACTAAACAAATACAATCTTGTTTACAGGAGATTAAGTCACCTAAGAGATGATTTCAAGAGCACTATGACATTTGCTTGTAATCCAACACTCAAAGAAGCTGAGACGGGAGGATTTTTAACTCAAATCCAACCTGGCTACCTAGCAAACCCCTTCTAAAAAACACATGTACCATATGATAAGGGTAAGGCAGATCCTAAAGCCTCACAGAGATGCCAAGTATGTCACACCACATCAGACACTTAGAGGAGGTAAGAATCAATTATCTTTAACATGTATAACCATAAAACCACAATAATTTATAACTGAAGACGCCCTGAATATCAGTGGACAGCAGAATAGTTAAATTATGGCAACACTATCCTTTAAGTATTATGCAGCAATTAAAAAGAAGAGTATTCTAGAGAAACCAGAGAGCTCTGAGCCCTAGTAAGGTAAAGCTGGTTGCTGAGCAGCAGGTACCTCCTGTTCTAAGATGAATGGAAGGCATACTTCTCTACAATCCTCCAACATTGTCTACAGTCTATAAAGCGCTTTTCTTTTAAAAGGGGGATCGTGGCTTCTTTCTGCCGTTTGGGTCTAGGCTCTGTGAGCTTTCAAGCCTTTGTAACTGTTACTTTTTCACTGGCAACTTAACTCCACCCCTCTGTTCCAGCTTAAAGATTTCTAACTGTAACTTTTTTAAACCTCAGTCAGACCAAAGGGTTTCTTTAGGAAGAAGAAAGAAGGGAAACTAAAACAACAACAACGAAAGAGAAACCTTCACAGCCTTTCTGGCTATCTTACTCTATCTAAGCCAGGGAACCGAACTAACTGAACTCTTTTATCCCGATAACATTATGAACTCCAGTTAGCTCAGTAATTTCCGTCTGCTCTCCCATCAGCAGTTTCTAGAGTTCATTTTTCCCCTGACACCATCCCAAAATGGTGCTCATTCCACCCCATCTCTGTCTTCCAACTGTCACTGTCTCTCTTATATTCCTTCCTCCGAGCTGTTCACAGAAGTCCAAGCAGTATGTAACCATAAGGGAGCTGAGGGGCTTCACAGCACAGGGGCTTGGCAAAGCTTTCTACAACAGTCCTTTCCTACTTACTGAGAAATTCATTTTATTTTAGGGTCTTCCATTGTTAATCCACTAACTTGTGTTTTCTGTAGTATTTTTAGACCTATTAAATTTATACATGATTTGTCTTCTCTTCCATTGTTCCTCAGAACCCAGAGAAGCTAGAGGAATACATAGTGCTGACACAAAGCTCCTCTTCATCTTGAACACGGGAAAGGGACTGCTCCACGTGGCAAAGCACTACGCTCCCTACACCACTCGGGACAGAACCTGGAGAAAGTGACTGACCACAGTGTCCACACGGAAGGTGACTTTCAGTTTCATCTGTAGATGGTCATCCCCTTGACCAGCATGCTTTTTAAGAACATGGATCATGACCTATTAACACAGTTCCATACATAAGACAGATACATGAAAAATGTGCAGATGGCTAACGATATGTAAAATAAGAAGAATCAAGAAGTGAAATTTTAGGAATAAAGGCTAAAACACTCATTAGATGGAAAACCTGGAGCCACAATGCAGTTAAGCTGTCACAGTCGACTCTGTCACACCAACACGAACACTTTCGCATATTCCAGTAACAGGAATCTCTGGTAGCTGCCTCCTCAGGATTTCTTCTTTTAATCGCTCAAATATGTAAACGAAAGCTTGAAAACCTATGTGCAAAAAATACCCATCCCCTATGATTCTGGCAATACTTACTGTCTGTCTGGCATCCAGGATGCCGATGTGCTTAGGAAGCCACCGTTGACATCTGCAACTCTAAAGCAGTCTTCTTACTAAAAACACAATAAAATGCAATGCTACATCAAATTACAATTTGGAGGGCTTTTTTCTTCTTTTTTTTAAACAGGATCTCACTATGTAGCCCTAAAACTTACTCTGTCAATTAGGCTGGCCTGGAACTCAAAGAGATCCACCTGCCTCTGCCTCCCAAGTACTGGGATTACAGGCATGTATGTGCCATCATGCTTAGCATTCAAATTATAATTTTTAAGTGAATAAATTTCAAAACAGGTCAAATATTTAGAAGTACATAATATTGTTAATAGAAAACAGTAAGATCTCATCAGATACCACTGGAAGTGACTACTATACTTTGAAAATAATTTTATAAAGAGCAAGAACTAAGCATTTAATCTTCCTTCTAAGTAGAATACTATCATAGAGTATCAGCAATGAAAGATCAAAAAGCAGTGATACACTTTGCTTGTTTTAGTTTGAGCTGGAATAGTGCTTGGACCAGGCAATGGTCTTGACTGCCCATTCCCCATGCCAAATCCAGGGCCTCAGGTTTCCTTTTCTGGCTCCTCTTCTATCCTAGCTCTAGCTACTCACACAGTTCAACCAGCTGCCCATAACTATCCATGACTGGTCTATCTATTACTTTTACATTAGAGTCAAGAGACTGAAAGCAAAATGAGAACAAATCAAAAGTTTTTTAAAATGTGTAGCAGCTCTTACTTTAAAAACTTTTTGTTTTTAAGCTTTTCTAAGGTGTATAAGTGTTTTTCCTACATGTATGTTTGTCCACCACATTCGTGCCTGGTGCCCACAGAGGCCAGAAGGGGGCATCGGATCCCCAAAACTGGAGTTACAGATGGTCATGAGCTGCCATGTGGGTGCTGTAAACACAAGCCAGGTCCTCTGAAAGAGGAGCAAGTGCTCTTAACCACTGAGCCATCTCTCCAGTCTATTTTTACTTTCTAATCTTGTTTTCTGTTTTACAAATGATTTTAAACAAAATTTTAAATCACTAATCAATACTAAAAATTGTTATTAGGTAAAAGGTTGATAGAAATTGACCTTGTATAGCTTGGTGTAGTGGTTCGTACATGTAATCCAAGCATGCAGAAGGCTAAGGCAGTGCAAAAAAGTTTGAGGCCAGCCTGGGCTACATGGTGAGACTCTATCCAAATCTTCACCCAAGAAAAGGGAGGTATTAAAATGACAAGAAGCATTATTATATGTACTACTTACTACATTATTTCAAGTAGCTTAGTGGTAGTGCTTACCTAGCTAACATTTTCAATGCCTAAGTTTGATCTCCAGTATCACAAGAATAAAAAAAACTTACAAGGAGTGTTAGAATTTGAATAGAAAGTATCCCAATAGGCTCACATGTTGAAGGGTTGGTCCCCAGCTGGTACTATTTTGGGAGGTGATAGAAACTTTAGGAGGCAATGCCAGGCAGGAGGAGGCAGGTCACTGGAGGCATGTCATATGAAGGGCATCTTGTCTCTAGCCTGTCTCCTTCTATCTCCTGGCTGACACAAAGCTAAGCAACTACATTCTGCCCTGTACTCCAGCCACCATGATGCCATGCCTCATCACAGGCCCATAGCAACTGGGCCAGCTGAAACCTTGAAAATCATGAGCCAGAGTATAATAAATCTTTCCTCAGTACTCAGAATGGTCCCCCGGAAGCCAGGTACGACATTGCACATCTGTAATCCCAGCACTCTGAGACGAAGGCAAGAGGACCACTCCAAGTTTGAAGTCAAACTGTTCAAATAGAGTCCCAGACAAGCCAGGGCTACACAGCCAGACCCTGTCTCAAAAATCTCTATTAAAGAATAGCTCTTCAATCTTCAGCGGAGGAAGGCAATAGCCACTGCTTCCGAGTGTCGACTTCATTCGCCTCGCTCCGTCTCATCACATAAGGCACTGTGTGACCTCAGATCACATGATGAGGAGTAAGTATGGTCCTTCTATAGCTTTGTTTTATGTATATGAGTGTTTTGCCTATCTGTATGTCTGTGTACCATGTGTCTGTCTGGTGCCCACAGAGGTCCAAAGAGGACACTGGATCTCCTGAAATTGGAGTTACAGATGATTATGAGCTGCCATGTGGGTACTAGAAATTGAACCAGAAGAGCAGCCAATGCTCAGAACTACTGAGCATCTCTCCAGCCCCAAGAGTTAATTTGAGAAACCACAGTCATATAACTTTTATTCCAGTATATTGTTAGAACTATCTGCCATTTTCTACTTTATTATTTTCTACTGTTGTTCATCTCTTGCTTTGCCCAATTCATAAATTACACTCTTATCATAGGTATTTATATATACAGGGGAAACATGCTAGACGTATTCTACTACAGAGCCAGACTTTCGGTCCAAGTCCTTTTTCTCTTGAACAATACGCATTATTTCTACATGGGCATCCTAATTACACTTTGACTTAGGTTTCTGCTTGTTTTTATTTTTAGTTATTCATTTTTAGAGAACTGAATCCAGAATTTTCTATGTGCTAGGCAACATATTTCCAATTAGATATTTACTCTCAGTCCCTCTCCTCCATCTCTGGCAATGTTTATGTGGTTTAGGCTGGCCTAAACTTGCTATGTAGCAGAGATGATCTCCTGCCTCCACCTCCCAAGTGCTAGAAAGGATTCCAGATGCATGTCATAATGCCCCATCCCCAGTTAGATGCCTAATGGACTGCGCATCTAAAACCATCTCAGAGTTTATGTTTCACAGTGCAAACTTTACACCTCGGACACAATGATATTCTCAGTCTCATAAAGTACCTCCACTCCAGGCCCCCAGCCCCCACCACCCCACTCCCTACCCCCACCATCCATGGTTCAAGCCACAGACATAACGAAAACAATGCCTGATTCCTTACTTTCATTGACTGACCCTCTCTGAAGTCATCATTCAATCTTATCTTCTCTCACACAGATGTATCCTTATCCCCTCCGCCTCTCTCCCCTCCACCTCCTCTAACCTCTCTTAAACCACATCTCAGCGCCTTTCGTTCTCCTCTCCTTTTTTTAAAGATTTTTTTCTATTTATTTACTTCATGTATGATACGTTGTACGTGGCATGTGCATGTCATGCTGTGCATGTGAGCTCAAAAGACAACTACAGCAACTTATTCTTCTTCCCATCATGCAAGATTTGAGTAGTAAACTCAGGTTTGGCAGCAAGTGCCTTTACTCCTGAACCATCTTGTGAGGTCATGAAGACAAGGCATATTTTATATGCACCAGAACATCAGTAGAGGCCTTTGTACATGGAGCCTTTTATAAATACAGGGTGAAGGCAAAAGGTCCACATAACTCATACAAGGCCTGATCCTGTCTGCAGTCTCAGGCTTCTATTTAGTGTCTAAGGACATCCCCAGTACATCATGGGATTACTCCACTGGTTTTCTTTAGCTGGCACTCAGTCTCATTCACTGTCTCACGGCGGTTCCTCCTGGGTCTGTCACATCACCAGCCTTTGTTCCCTCACTGTAACAGGGCATCCTCTTCCCTAGTTCACATTTTCTCTACTCCACCCGCCATCTGCATACGTGCTTCTACTGGGAGGTAAGCCAGTATCACATCTCTCTGCCTCATACACGCTCAGCCCTGAGGCTCCTCTACATCATCCCACCAAAGCGATACTTCTTAGCTCAATGAACTCCTTTCAAAAAAGTTATCCACTCTCCCAAAGTCTGATTTCAACTCAGCTCCCACTATGTCTTAGGCATCCTTTTATCTCGACATCTTTGTATTTACTTTAGACTACTATTATGAAAGCAGAAGTGTGTTATTAGCACACAGAAGCTCAATAAATATGCTAGTGTAAGCCAAAAATATTGCTAGTTCTTTAAAACAGTAGACTTACCATTTCAGCACCTGGAATACACAGGTCCATAATACGAAACATCTCTTTCCCACAAATAAAGTACCTACAAAAACCAATTCATAATCAGACAAGTGACTAAGAATGGCAGTGGACATTCTTTGCCTCTGACCAGAACTCCTTCCCCCTCCTTTGCTCCATCAGGAGTCAGCTTCCTACTAAGAGAACCCAAGTGTCACTCAAATAACACAGAGAGAGCCACTCCCATGAGACCAGCCTGTGCTGACAGGAACCAGGTCCCATTCTTAGCAGGAGGAAGGAAGCCCATATGCACAGCCGCACAGGAAAGGCCCAGCTATGGTCAAGTCCACGAGGGCATGGCCACCGCCATCATAGTTACTGAAACATTGCATATGAGCCAATCCGACCCCCCTTGCAGGCCACTTCCAGCACTTGAACTCCAAAGTGTTCTAACTAATAACAAGAAAACCAAATAGATGGAAATTAGATGTCAATGAGTATTTTTCATTCAGGCTTAGAAAATTTTCATCTATTTGATACGATGTTTCTGTTCTTTCTCTACTAAGTAAGCCCCCATATTACTATTTAATTGCTTTTTTATGCTTCGATGCAAATCAGATGCTTATTTTTCAGACACTTTGTTATACCTTAAACCAGCACATGGTGAGATGACAAGCAAGCAATTACAATGTGATCAAGAGAATACAGAGCACTAAGGAACCGGGAGGCGTGTGTAACCCAGTCTTGTGTCAAAGAGATCTTTAGCAGTGTTGCCCACACTAGACCTGGCAGACAAGTGTGACTTAGCAAACCAAAGTGGAGGCAACAAGGGGTGTAAAGAGCATTCAAGATAAACAAAGGCTTCTGTAGTGATGCCTGGATTTAAAGAACCTGGTGTGCTGAAGGAAAAACACAAGTAACAAGGAAGACCAACTCACCAAGGAAGACTGGGAAAGGCACAGGAGGAAGCTAATTTGAAGTTAAATTATAAGGATCCCAAAAGCTAAAGCAACCAAGGTGAGGTGATGCTAACTATGGAATGCAAGGAACACTAAGGATAATGAAATGCATCCAAGAGATAATTTGCAAAATAATCCAGTGAGGCTCAGTGACCCATCACAAGTAACACAAGGAATGGCATGCTTCTGCCAGGCAGTGTATACACACGTGCACTACCTAGTTAATCTTCCCAGAGAGATGGGATGGTCGATGATAACTATAGCTCTGAGATATGAAACAATATCTAAATGGACATGTCATTAAGACAGATGTCCAGTTTCTGGGAAGAGCTTCGGGCTAATGATTTACAGAATTACCAGCACATACATGGTAACAGCAGAAAATACTTTTTAAAAAAAATCAAGTGTCTGTCATTCATACCAAAAGTTACTTAGTATTACATTCTTCTAGAGTATTGGGAATAGTATTAACCCAAAGAAATTAAGATTCAATGCCAGTCTTCCAGAAATTCCTAGTCTATGGAGAATGTTACTCAATACAGCACTAAGAGAATGGGAAGGAGTAAAGACAACTTCACAGGCTGTGTCCCCAGGCACAAAGTCTGGGAGAGGACAGGAAGTGAAGGTATGCCAGACAGAATCATAAACTCAAAACAGAAAGGATTTTTGGTGGGGGGCCTATTGCTGTTTGGGGGTTTTTATTTGTCTGCTTGTTTGTTTTTGAGACAGGATCTCACTAAGGAGCCCTGGTTGGCCTGGAAACCACTATGCAGACTAGGCTGATCTTGAACTTGCAGTGATCCCCCTGCCTCTGCCTCAACAGTATTAGGATTACCGGGATAAGACACCATACCCATGTAGAAATGAGGGCTTAACAGATTAAGTACTATTCATGTCAATGAATAGTCAATCTCCCAAACTAATTCTTATTTTTAACAGAAGACATTAATTAAAGGTCCTATTTAAAAGATATGGATTGGGGGTGCATGCCTTTAATCCCAGCACTTGGGAGGCAGAGGCAGGGGATCTTTTTAAGCTTGAGGCCACCTGGACAGTTGAGTTTCAGGACAGCTAGGGCTATGTAGAGAGACAATGTCTCCAAAAAAAAAAAAGAAAAGAAAAAAATCTGTGCCCACCTTCTCCCTCCTCCCTTCTCCGCCTTTCTTCTTTCTTTTAATGTGTATGCATGCTTTGCCTGTATGTGTATCTGTGCACCATTGTATACTTGGTGCCTATGGAGGCAAGAAGAGGATGTCCTGTGACTGGAGTTACAGTTGAGCAGCCATGTGAGCGCTGAAAATCAAACCCAGGTCCTCTGGGAGAGGAGCCAGAGCTCTTAACTGCTGAGCCAGCTCCCCAGAACCCCGTTTCAGCTTTTTGAGGTAGGGTACCTATCTCAGGCTGGCCAGGAACTCATTATGTAGCCCAGACTGACCCTGCACTTGATTTTGTCAGTCTACCTGCCTCTGTTTCCCAAGTTCTGACACTGCAATAGTGAACCACCACACCACCTTGTTTCTGGGTTTAGAAACCCCTATTTTGATTATAGTTAACTTGTGAAACAGAGTCATTTCTAGACTTTAAGACTTCTTACTGTAGTTTTCTCATCGTCTATTGGATTCTAGCAGGTATACATTTAGTACTATGTACTTTTTATCAGGAGCAAGGCTCAGGATCATCTTCAGCCACAAAGTGACTTCAAGGTCAACCTGGGATACATAATACTGTGTCAAAAAAGGGGGAGGGGAAGATAGGAACAGACAATCCATATTTAGAGCCATGAACTGTCCACCATCAATCAGTCTAGGGATTTTTGGTAAACCTGGCACACAGGAACCAGCTTCAGTAAGAGCAACAACATGGAATTTTTGACCGGTAATTCCAATGATTAGTAACTTAAAAAAAAAAATCCATCTGACTCATCAATTTAATGTCCCATAGAAATGAATGAAGTAGTCTTTTAATTTGTAAACTTATGTGCATTCAGATAGAATCGATTAACTGCAGTCTAGGTGTACCAATAAATACTGGAAGGCAATGAGATTTGAGCTCTGGGATAAGAAATAAAAGTGCTCCCAGCTTTTATAAGGTCTTGCTTCTAACAGCTTCAAAACCTATCCTAGGCTCAAGACCTCCTCGAGGATAGGCAGGAAGATACAATAAACCTAAACAAAAATCCTTAATCAAAAAATTATGTATCGTTATTCACAGGGAAACTAAGTTGCTAGAAGAAAAAAATATCCAGGTAAGAATCCAATACATCTTATTTCATCCAGGTAAGACAAATTTGTACATGTGGACAGTTGACCCTACAATCAATGACATGTCAATTCACTTGAAGCAATGTTTTATACTGGCACATAAAATAATTATCTTATGATCAAGGATTTAGGCCAGCCATGGTGTTGTGTACCTTTAATCCAGCTTCGGAGCTAGAGGCAGGTGGAACTCTATGGAGTTTGAGGCCACCATGGTCCACAAAGCAAGTACCAACAGCCAAGGCTAGCTACATAATGAGATCCCATCTCAAAAAAAAAAAAAGAAGTTCTAGTTTCAAAGGGCCATGGAAATGTGTTAAGAGAAAAGTTTGGATCACAAAAATCTAGGTTTCCCTGAATCCTCATGTATACCTTGCTTGGGTGACTTTTAGTAATTGGAATATCTTTCAGTCTCTTCTTACCTGTAAAACAAAATTGAAAATATTGCACGCAAATTTCAGAGTGAGGTGAAATAAACTATATTAAATATATATTAAATACTATGCATGAAGTCCTTAAGACAGTACCTGGGATAAGTGATACATCGAATTTTATTACCGTGTGGATGAAGACTGTAAAGGGAATATTGTATTACTCTGCCTAGCATAGGCGTCTCCAAAGAACTTCTACCTCGATTCGATATAAAATATCTTCAATGGAATTTATAGACATATGTTGAGATTCATTGCTTGGCTGACAGTTGGTTCCTCCCCAAACTTACATTATTTTGCATATGAAAAATTGAAGGGAAGGCAAAGAAGACAGGCTTTTATTTTCTAGACTTCAGGCTGATTAATAAATTGCTCTGCTGGGTATGGATGCCCATACCTTTAGGCATTTGAGAGGCAGAGGCAGATGGATCTTTGAGTTGAGGCCAACCTGGAATATATAGGAAGTTCCAGGGCAGCTAGAGCTATATATGGAGACCCTATCTCTAAAAATAGTTTCCTTTGTATATCAAAAGGCACCAATAATCGGGATTAATCATGGAGGTTTTAAAAGAAAAATGTTTCTAAAACCACATGCACACTGATAGTAGCTAGCCTCTAATTGTGTACAAGATACATGCCTTTACCATAACATAGGCCCGTTTTTCAATGAAAACTGTCTTCCTCTTCACAGCGACTAAGCCAACAGGCGCACAGAAACCACTAAGCAGTGTAAGCCACTTTGCAGGGAAGGGAGGTCTGTTACTGCTTTCCAGGTTGAGTTGTTTTTTTGTTTTGTTCCCCCCCCCCTCATTAACTAAATCCTTGTCTCTCTTCAGAGGAGCAGCAGCCATGTCTTTCCAACTCTTCCCACCATCTCCACCACTGTAGCCCCCCCATCCTCGCAGAACATTTAAATAATACGTTGACATAGCAAGTGAAAATTGACTTCATTTCCGACCTTTAACTAAAAAAAAAAAAAAAAAAATTGGCTGAAAGAAAACTGAACCACACTTATCAAAGCACAAAAACGCATGTCTATATTTCTTAAAATACGTAAGATTTCCGTGAAAACTGAACCCTAGGAGTACAAACGAATTGCAGCTGAGAGCTAATTTGATTGGCAACAGTGAAGTGCTTTTTTTAAATGAATAAGTTAATAATGTTTTCAAAGGATAACGTATGAAAATAAATAAGTGGGAGCAGAGAGGCAGCAGCAAATCCGTCATTGTTTTCTAAAAGGCCAGGTTATCTCCGGGATTTTCTTCTCGGGGCTCCGCCAATCCCCACCTTTTCTGAGTTAACCAGTCTCCAGGCAAGCAGCGCTTCCTGATTGGCCGGGAGAAACCGAGTAGAAAAATCAGCCAATCGTCCTCAAGCCAGAACTGTGCTATGGAGACTACAACCACTGCACAGCAAGAATGTGTACAAACCTGTCGGTGCAGCAGACGCCAGGTCCTACTCCCAACAACAGTTGCGGAAGGGTTCTCTAAAGCCAGCCGGCCCTGGCTCTCTCTGATCTGGCATCGACTTTATTAAAAAAAAATTTTTTTTTAAATCCTCCGGCTCTCTTCCTGGGGGAATAAAGTGCTGTAGCCCAAAGCGCGAGCGGGAGAAACTCTGACCTCGGTATGACTCACTCTCCCGAAGCCTGCTCCCAGGGATCCAGGGGGAAAGTTATGGACGGCGGGCGCGCACGCCGGGAGGGAGGCCAGCCTGCCGGCGTGGAGCGAGCGAGCGTGCGTGCGTGTGTGGCTTGGAAGAGAGTAAATAAACAGCTCTACTAGCACGGCGTGCCCGGGCAGGCGGCCCAAGTTCCCAGAAGGCTCGGCCCGAGAAACGGCGGAGCGCTCGCAGGGGTGCGAGGTCAGGTCGGGGCGGGAAGGCGTCCGGGGAGCCCCGGGGGCTGGAGGGGTGTGTCGGGGCCTGGAGGCCCGCCAGGCGCTGAAGGCCGGGGAAGCGGCCGCGGCGCCCGCCTTCGCTCGGCCGCGGGCCCCGCGCCAGGGCCCGCCTCCCGCGATGCCTCACTCCCCTTCCGCCCGGCGCCGGGCCCGCGCCCGCCCGGGTGGCCGCGTCGCTCGCTGCCCGCCTCGGGTCCTCCTCTAGGGCTGCCCGCTCCCGGGGTCCCCCACCCCAGCCCCGTCTCCCTGGCTGGCCCCCTTCTCCCCGGGTCCCGCCGCCCGCCTTCCCACCCTCCGCCTTTACCTGCTGCGGACGCGGGGCGTCGAGGACCGGGCTGCGTCGTCGAGTGAGCGCCGCGGGTCCGCAACCCTTTCCCGCCGCCGCCACTGCGCTCTCCGGCGCGGCGCGGGGCTGGCGAGCAGCTGTGGCCGCGGGGGGCGGGGGAGAGTTGCGGGGGGGGGGCGACGCGGCGAGCGCGCGGCGCGGGGACACACTGCCGCTCTCCGTCCGGCCCGGGAAGAGCAGCCTCGCAGGAGCCCGCCGCGAGAGGGCGGGTGGGCGGCCGCGTGGGGAGGGGGCTCGCGGCCGCCGCAATGGCTGCCACGTAGCCAGGTGGATCGCCGCCCTCCGCCCCCGCCCCAGCCCGGGGCCGCGACCTCTGCCGCTCGAGCCCCGGGGCTCCTCCAGGGTGCGTCAGCCCTCGCCGCGGGGCGGGGCGGGGCGGGCCGGAGACCCGGGAGCCCACCGGTGCTAGCACCGCGCCGGCCCCCTTGAGAGAAGTGAGTCCCGGGCCTGGCGGGCGGGCGGCGCGGCCTGGGACGCGCGGCTCCGAGGGCTCTCCCGGAAGCTTGCGGCGCTTCCCTCGCCCCTGGGGCCCGGGGAAGGCGGGCGCGGGGTCCCTACGCGGCGGGGGGCCCGCTGCTGCCGCCCGAGCGAGCGCCGGGCCGAGCCCTCACCTCTCTCTCCCGAGCCCGAAAAAGCACAACAAACGAAGTCGTTCCGGCCGGGGCAGCGAGGGAGGAACTGGGAGCCGGGGCGGGCCGGCTTGCAGCTGCGAGGTCGGCGGGGCGAGGCGAAGGGGCCCGCGCTGCCCCCGTGGGGCCCGCTCGCTCGGGGCGGACAGGCAGCGGCGCCCCGCGGGAGACAAAGGGCCCGCGGCCGCGGCGACCCGGCCCGCGCCGCCAACGTGCGGCCGGAACACGCTGGGCCCGCGCGCAGAGAGCGGCCTTTGCCCCTGCGGAGCCGGAGTTTTCAGGTGCCAAGAAAAAGCAACAGCGTCCCTTCCCTCCGCGACCCTGGACTATCCGCCCGTCCCCGAAGCCCGCTCCATGTTTTCCTTGCCGGACTCTTGACTTCCTGATAAATTTGTTCTGTCTTGACATGAAACGATCGGAGCTTCGCGAGTACAGAAGCGCCTCACCCGAGCCTTCTAGTCGTTTCGCCTTTTTTCTTCGCTGTTTTCTTCCGGAGTTTCCTCTCTCTTTGCAATTACTTTGTATTCTTTCACCGCCCCCCTCCCCTGGCCGTAAAATAGCCTCTTGATAAAGAGGTTGCATCGAAGAGACAGATTATCTGTCAGTGCTGTTAGGGCAATTACTTAAACTGAATGTAAATTTGGAGAGAATACAACTGAAAAAGTTCCCTTTCAGGTCTGGTTTGAACACTCCCACACTCAATGATAAAATGGTCTAGTGGGGTTTTTTTCCTACTCCCACATTTAAGCAGAGACTTTATGATGGTAAATTTTCTGATGAAATCTTCCAAATAGAAAAGAATACAAAGGGAATTTTTTTTTTCATTTCTTTTTGTCTTTTTAGAGATCTCTTGAGTTTCAGTGTTTAAAAAATTACTATACAAACGCCTTTATTAAGGCTTTTTCTAGTTATCATAAACAAAAAAATTAATAATCCAGAATCCTAAGATTAAATAGCTTTGCTGAGAACCTAACATTAACTCTGTTTCTAAGCAGCTATTAGGAGGCTAATAACTGTAATATATGCCACTTTTGAAATGAAAGAACCTTAGTAATCTTAGTAATTACAACTTCAAACAAATCTAGCAAACGTATATTAATCTCGTTCACCTGAAGTATGTTCACCATGATAAAAAAAAAAAAACTTGTATTTTAAGTTCTTGATTTCCTTCTGAACATCTTTTAAGAATTTATTACATCTTAAGTCTGAACAATAAGAAAAGAATTCTTAACATTAGAGAATATATTTCAAGGCACAACACCACCCAAGCTGAATTATTTTTGCAAAAGAAAATATCAACCCCATAAAATTCTGATAAAGTCAGACGCAAAGAACAAAGCAATGTTTACCAGCGTTCACAATGCCAGGCTGGCTTTATGAATAGTTACAAGGGCTCCTCTTTCCTTATTGGTTCACATCCTAAGCCAATAGGAAAAGTACAACACATCTTTCAAAGGGGAGACAGCATTGGAATAAATGGACTGTTTTCACATTCATTCTCCTTCAAGCTCCTGGGTCCTGTAATTTCAAAGAAGAAATTTAAGAATCTTTGATTAATGGTTATTTGGACATAGGTGCTACTCACGATCCTCTCTCTGCAGTCTTCCAGTTGACTTTAGTATAATTGGTAATAATTCATTATGTGAAAGTAATATTTCTCTAAAATACCAGGTGAATATGAAGAATTGCAAAATGACTGCTAGCTAATACTTTTATTAATGAGGTAAGTCCTCAAATTTTAGTTAAGAGACTAACCTTTAATATTGAAGTTTGTAAATGTTTTGGAAAATAACATTGATTTTTGTAACTAAAATTGCCAATACATTACAAATATATTTGTCGAGAGACACTTGGACATATTTAATAGGTAAATTATAAACCAGCTTGTTTACATTTGCATTGAGAACCTAAGTATGATTTCATCCCAACAAAATGTAATCTGTGGCATCTTTATATTCCTCTGCTTTTGATTCTGACTTACAGCATTCTGCTTAATTCTAGATATTTACATATTTATGATCTCCCCTTACCAGTTATCAATCCTGGAAGATAGGTTGTTTCCCACTCAGCCTTGTATTCCTCACTGCCAAACCCAGAAACTTGTACAAAAAAGGCAGTGTGTTGAGTGAAAGGTAAAATAAGCATATGCTATGACAGCATATGGCAAATCAAAAGAAAATGTTCTTTTCATATTTGCATGATAGCTAATCAATTGTTTTCATTCCCAATTATACTTTGAATTATTACTAGAATGTTATTAAAAGAAAGCAGAACCAACATACACTGAAATCCTGTGTCAGTTCATTTTAAAGTCTCATAAGTGCAGGGGTGGCTCAGTGAGACTGCACTGCTCTTGCTTAGTATGTGAAGCCTGGCACTACAAAAACTAAACAAGTCCGATGGGAACTGGATAGCAGATGCTACAGCTGTTAGCTAAAGTAATGTTTCAGTGGATGTGTGTCAGATTCCTTTATCACACTACGACAATGGTAGTTCTGTGTCCTCGTCTTTCAGGTGACACAGTATCTACTCTTTGAATAATTAAATAATGAACACATGTTAGAAGCTCAATAAATTATTATATGAGTGAGCTTAGTCATGAAGAAAATGTAATTATCCACAATTATCTATAAAAGACAGGTATGAACACTTAGATGTTGAGGGGTTGGGCCAGTTGCTCAGTGAGTTAAGTGTTTGCCACGAAAGTGTAAGCCTGGATTTCAGACCCCCAGCATATAAAAGCCAGGTGTACTGGCCTCCCTATAGTCAGAACACCTGCCGGTGGCCATAGAACCCTTCTGCAAATCAGCCAGCTCTGGGTTCTAGTGAGAGATCCTGCCTCACTATGTAAGGTGGAGAGGAATGGAGGAGGATGCCTCAAGTCAGCTTCTAGCTGCAGACTGCATACACACATGTAGAAAAGACTCTGACTCGTTACTTGATACACCAACCTACAAAATTAACTTTAAAATCCCAGTAACAGGCTGCGCAGTGGTAGCACATGCTTTCAATCCCAGAGGCCAGAAGCTGGTGTTGGATTGCCAGGAACTGGAGTTGAGCATTGTAAGCCCGACATGATCCTAGGAACCAAATTTGAGTTCTCTGTAAAGCAATAAACACTCTTCAACCAATGAGCCAACTCTCTAGCCCCTGTATTTTCTTCCTTTTGAGGTAGATCCTCAATAATTAGCCCACGCAAGCCTGGAACTCACGGTCCTGTGTCTCTGCCTCCTGAATGCTGGGGTTGCCAGCAGGAACTTCCCTGCCCAGCCAGAGAAGATAACTGTTAACGGTAAGAACTCTGACATGAGTGAAACTTTATGAAAAAAAAATGTATTATGTCTGTCTCTTCAGAAACATGACACTACTCTACTGGCTTTTCTCAAAGTTGTGAGAAAATATGTAAATAAAAGATAATAAGGAAACTAAGGAGTGATTAAAAAATAGACTTTCTCAAGGTTATGAAAAAATCAGAGTAAATAGTATTTGTGTCTTCTAAACTAAAGGGTTCTTTCATAGTCCTCTGTGCTTTATCCTTAAGTTCGCAGGGCCTTTATGAGGCTCATGTGCTAATGAACTTTACGAGAAGGCTGTGGAAAAGAAAAAAAAAATTGGAAAGAATGGAGGGAAGGGTGGAGGAGGAGGTCAGGATCTATTATATGAGAAAAGAAAAATGGAAAAAAGAGAAAGAAAAGAGAGTTGTGCTAATAAATGCCTCCAAATTTATTTGACTACAAGAAAGTAGTCAAATTAATGGAAAATGTCTCTGGGTATTTCCAGATTGTATATTATTATATTTGTATATTATTCACTTAACAGTCCATGTTTCTAAATCCTGCTACTCAAGCCTGGCTTGTCAGCATAGGCCTGAAACCCCAGCTGTGTGCAGGGCTGGGACATAAGGATCTTAAGTTCAAGGCAGACAACTTTTTTTTTTTTTTTTTTTGTTGAGGTTGGGGGGTGGTGTTCAAGACAGGGTTTCTCTGTTGTAAACTCTGGCTGTCCTGAAACTCACTCTATAGACCAGGTGGCCTTGAGTTTACAGAGATCCACCTGCCTCTGCCTCCTGAGTGCTGGGATTAAAGGCGTGTGCCACCACCGTGCGGCAGGCAACTTCTTGAGGCCCTGTCTCAAAATATATGAGGGCTGGGAGCTCAGTTTAGTGGTAAAGAACTTGCCTGGGATGCATCAGACCGTGGGGTCGATCTCCAGTTCTGTATTTTACAATGATGATGATCCAACCACTCCTGGGAAACGGACCTGAAACAGGCACTTGACAAACAGACCTTTCTTTTATCCAGTTTCTCTACATGAACGGACAAGCATGCAGCAAACTCTAAACTTAAAAGTGTAGAAATAGAGTGGTAAAGAGTATAAAAACAATAACAACAGGAAAATGCCAAGGATATCTCAGACTGGAAGCATGCTGTGATTATAACACCTGCTTTAAGCAGTATAAATTTTCATACCTTGGCAGGAGCTGCAGCTCAGTACTTAGCACGTGCAAGGCCCTGGGTTAAATCCAGCACCAGCACCACCACCACTGTATCCTACATCCTATAATCTGTGACCCCCCCCCTCCTCCCCAACTCCAAGATGGAGTCCTAATATGTAGCTGAGGTTGGTCTCAAAATTATCCTCTAGGACTGGAAAGATGGCTCAGCAGGTTAAGAAAACATAGTGCTCTCACTGAGTGTAGAGGCACAGGCCTATGTGAAAGCTAGGGTGGGTCTATATTCTAGGAGTCTACATTCAGAGGCCTGTGTGGTCGGGATGGAATGTAGACACACTTTTAATCCCCATGTTCAGAAAGCAGTGGTAGAAAACACCTTTAATCCCAGTATTCAGAAAGCAGTTATAGCAAACACTCTTAATCCCAGTATTTAGAAGGCAGTGGTGGTCCACACCTTTAATCCCTAAAACAGAAACTGGAAGCAGAACTCAGGAGTCAGTGTCAGATTGGAAGTGATGTCTGACATGAGTCAGAGTAAGGACCCACCCAACTCTCAGAAGAGGAAGGAGTTAGAGTCAGTCACTGAAGAATTAGTTACAGCAGGCAGAATGGGGCAATGAGCTCACAGAGACAGAAGCAGTCTGAAGAGTCTGAGTTCAGAGGGAGCTAGTCGTGGTGGCTCAGTCATCAGTGGAGGCTTAAACAAAATTGTATGGAGGCCAAAGCCTTCCAGTTCTAGGCTTAAGAGCAGATTGTATGGAGGCCAAAATGCTCCAGGGCTCCAGTACTAAGGGTCAGGGATTTAATTAGGCAAATAATAAAAGCCCTGAATCAACGTCTACATCTGGTGTGAATCTACACCTTCAACAGAGGACCTGAGTACAGATCACAGCTCCCACACTGGACAGCTCACCCCAACCTGTAATTTCATCCCAGAGAAACCCTTCTCTGGGTTCCTTAAGCATCTACACTTGTGTGCAAACACCTACATAGACACACACAATTAAAAGTAAAAACTTGGGGTTTTTTTTGTTTGTTTTGTTTTTAGATCATGATCTTCCTGCCTCAGCCTCTATAGTCATGGGATTACAGGAGAACTGGGCTTACTTTTTTTTATCCTGGTATTAAGAACTACATGGCCTGTTGACATCCGACATCCTTTTCTCCGTTCTATCACTCATTTGAAACAGTCACAAACTTCCCAATACATTCTATTTCCAATAATCAACCATTTGCCTGTTTCATCATTCACTTATCTGTAACTTGACAATCCAATTGGAATCTCCTTCAGTAAAATTTTCCCAGATGTACCAAACCAATGAACTGCTTCTTCCTCCACTATGCCCATGCTCCCTCCTCTCCTGCCTCTCCATTGCAATGGTAGCTTTTTGTTGGGAGATATATATATATATATAATTTTTTTTGCTAAAACCAAGTTATTTTCCTCTAGATAAGATAAACCCAGAGTAACTAAAAGATGTTTCTTCTATATTGAAATGGCATGACTTTTCTAGCTCACGTTTCATTTTAATCACTTACTTTAATTGTTCCCTTTCTCTTAACAGTGCACTCCAGGGTTCTGAAAATTCCTTCTTGGCCAGAGATGATGATGATGATATGATGGTGATGATGGTGATGGTGGTGATGATGATGATGATGATGATGATGGTGATGATGGTGATGATGATGATGGTGATGATAATGATGATGGTGGTGATGATGGTGATGATGGTGATGATGATGGTGATGATGGTGATGATGATGATATGATGGTGGTGATGATGGTGATGATGATGGTGATGATAATGATGATGGTGGTGATGATGGTGATGATGGTGATGATGATGATGATGATGGTGATGGTGATGATGATGATGGTGATGGTGATGATGATGGTGATGATGATGGTGATGATGATGATGGTGATGATGATGGTGATGATGATGATGATGATGGTGGTGATGGTGGTGATGATGATGGTGATGATGATGATGATGATGGTGGTGATGGTGATGATGATGATGGTGATGATGATGGTGATGATGATGATGATGATGATGGTGGTGGTGATGGTGATGATGATGGTGGTGATGGTATGATGATGATGATGGTGATGGTGGTGGTGATGGTGGTGGTGATGGTGGTGATGATGGTGATGATGGTGATGGTGATGATGGTGATGATGATGATGACGACGACGACAGTGACAGAGACATAGATGATAATTACAATGATGATGATAAAGATTGGGTGTCTTTATCCAATTGGTCACTTCCCTGAGAACTTTTAAAATTGGGACAAAGACTATCAGTAAGCTCAAACACAACAGATAAACAACTACATTACATGGTGGTATAGCCCTGTAATCCGGGCACTCAGGAAGCTGAGACAGGAGAATCATAAATTCAAGGCCAACCTGAACTATGTCATGAGGTCCAGACCACCTGAGCTACATCATGAGACTCTGTCTTAAAAACAAAACAGTCAGGCACAGTAAATATGTAGCACTTGGGGTGTGGAGAACGGACATTAGGAGTTCAAGGGCAGTCTCAGCTGCATAGCAAGCTAAAGGGGGGCCTGGGCTATGTGACACTCTGTCTTTAAGGGGCGTGGCAGGGGCAAGGGGCATTTTGGAGATGACTGAGTAAAATCATTTGCTGTAAAAAAACAAGAGGACCTAAGTCCAAATCCCCAGTGTCCATGAAAAAGTCTGTAAACCCAGCACTGGGTGGGACAGAGACAGGCAGATCCTGGGTGTCATTGGTTGGCCAGCTAAACTAAGCCGCACACTGGTATAACTTGTAACTGTAACTCCAGTTACAAGGCTTCAGCCATCTTCTTCTGACCTGTGTGTACTAGGCATGAAGATAGTGCACATAATATAAGCAGGCAAAAATATTCATCCACATAAATATTTTTAAAAGAAATATTTTTAAATGTTTATACTCTAAAGCATATTTTAAAATTGTGTGTGTGAGTGTTTGGTGGGGGGAATGTTGTAGCATTATTTGTAATAGCAAACAATTGGTGTGGTCCTAAGTGTTCACCAATAGGGTGTTGTATTAGAAATCCTCACCCATGCACGTGTTCCCAGCCACAGCTTCCAGGCCCGGAGGAGCAGCAGCTCTGCCAGCGGCCCACTGTCTCCAGGCAGAAAGCCACAGAGGAACATGGCATGGGGGGGCCTCAGTTCTTACAGCATTTCCATCCTGTCTTTGGTGGAGCCCTGTGAGTCGTGAGTGTACAAACTTGGGAGAAACACGCATCACCGCGTGGTCTCAACTTTAATGCAGCGTTGGGGTACATTTATAGGGTGGGCAAGGAAGTGGTCATTGATCCCAAAAATGGAACCCATTGGTTGAGGCAAGGAAACTGGGAATAGTCTCGTCTGTATGTGGAGCTCAAGCCTCCCTCCGCTTCCAGCTACAGGGCAGACAAAGGCATCAGCAAGCCACATTCCTTTGCTTCTGTGAAGCTGAGGCTGACAGTATTTAATATCTAATAATAATTTAATAATCTAACTGGATTCTGGCCTGTACTAAAGTGTGGAGCAGCTAAACACCTCCTATTCTCATCTCCTGGGACATCTCCTGGGATGACTCGGGGTTCCAAAGCCAGCTTCAACACACTCTTAGTTCTAGAACAATCCCACAATAGGGAATGCAGTATTTGACATTGAAATGACAGAATCCTGTAATACAAAAGAATGATGGCATGTTCTAATGATGATACTGCACAAGCTTGATGACGCACTTCTGAGTGACAGATGTGTATATGGTAGGCTGCTGTTCATGTAAAAACAAATAGGAGATATGGATGGCTACCATAGATGAGAGAGAGATAGAGAGAGATTTTATCACATGTGTAAAATATCTCTAGAAGGAGATAGAACAGATAGTTCTACTGAATGTCTTTAAGAAAGCGCTCTGGTGGCTATAGGAGAAAGGATGAAGACGTTCCACTGAGCAGACATCCCTGGGAATTTATAGGGGATTGGTTCCAGAATCCACACACACATACTAAAATCTATAGTCAAGTCCCTCATTCAAAATGATGTAGCATACATGTTATCAGGCACATCCTACTGTGACTCTCCAGACTTTAGTACTCAATCCGATGAAATGCTGTATAAATAGTTATCACATGTTGTTTAAGGAATAATGGATATTCCTATCAATGCCTTTTTTTTCATTTTTTTTTTCTGAAATAGACTCCCACTGTGTAACTCAGGCTCTCCTCAAATTCATCATCTTTTTGCATCAGACTCCCGATGCTGGCATGTACTGTTATACTGAGATTTGTTTTTGTTTATTTGTTTATAAATTTTAGGTTTATTTTGCTTTATCTTTGGGTACTGGGAGTTGAATCTAGAACCACATGTATACTAGGCAAACATTCTATCACTAAGCTATATGCTCAGCCTTCGATTTACTTTTTATTTTGAGACAGGGTCTTGATAAGTTGCCCAGATAGTCTTTGAACCTGTAATCCTCCTGCTTTGGTCTCCTGAGTAGCTGGGGTTAGAAGCCTGTACTAAAAGGCCCAGTTTTCTCAAATATTTCTATTTTCAGTTAGTGTACATTCAACTGTACTTACTAACTCTAAAATATAAAAAACCTAGTTGCTATGTCAAAATAAATAAGAATGAAAGAATTAAGGGCTAGAGGTATAACTCACTTGGTAGAGTGCCTGTCTAGTGCAAACATGCCCAGCACCACATAACCCTGACTTGGTGTTACAACCTGCAATCTCAGCATTCAGGAGACAGAGACAGAAGGGTCAGAGGATCAAAGTCAGTCTTAGCTACATAGTGAGTTAGAAGGCAGCCTGGGATACATGAAACCCTATCTTATAGATAGATAGATAGATAGATAGATAGATAGATAGATAGATAGATAGATAGATAGATAGATAGACAGACAGACAGACAGACAGACAGACAGACAGCCTGGCTGTTTGAAAAAGTTCTTTTGTTACTGTTATAATGAATAATCACAATAACAATAGCTAACACAGAATGTCTCCAATGTGCCAGGTACAATTCTAAGCACTTTGCTCATATTTAAGAGCACAATTTAGGATTGGACAGAGCTCAGTGGTAGAGCATGTTTAAGGCTCTAGGTTTGATCCCCAATGATGAAATTTAAAAAGCAAAGTTTATTTCTATCATTTAAATCTACTGAAAAGTTAAATAACATTCTATAGATAGTAGAATCTCTTGTTCTTCATTCAAACAATATTTCTTAAAATATTATTTGGACTATTATAAAAGTCTAAGTCCCAGTGCCTTTCCTTCAGGAACTTTGCTGTAGTTTATCTGAGATGAAACATACAGATACAAAGTATCACCATTGTTGTTTTTACTAATAATATAGTAAAACAGAGTAATATTTAGATTCCTGTGTTTCATATTGGAGTTTTGACGGAGCCCCATAAATTAGTGTCCTCTTCCCCAACTAACAATAATTGACGAGCACAATGTATGTGAGAATATTAATATCTTCATGAACTAATAAAAATTGACTGGACAATGTAGCTCATGAGAAAAAAACTGATCTGCCAAAAACTCTAGGGTAAAATAGACTACTGGGGCTTGCTGGCTGAGTAGATAGGGCACCTGGTTCCATCACTGACGACCTAAATTCAATCCCGCAGAACGTACATTGTGGAAGGAGAGAACTGACACCTAAAAGTTGTCTTCTGACTGCCACATGTACACACATACACATACACACAACCACATACTAAATACATACATACATACATTTATAATAGTCTTCCCTATATGTTCTACAAGCAGCACAGAGCTTTTGAGTGACTTTCATGGAGTTGGAGGTACTTTTGCTGTTAACTTGAGCCTCTTCCTCCATTAAAAAAAAATGTACCTTTTAAGATTTACTTTAAGTGTGAATGTGTGTGTATATGTGTAAAGTCAGGGACCAAAGGAGGCCAGAAAAGGATGTTGGACCTCCTGGAGCTGGAGTTAAGGCAGTTGTGAGCTGCCTGAAGTGTGTATTAGGAATCAAACTTGGGTCTTCTGGAAGAACAAGACGTACTTTTAACTGCTAAGCCATCTCCTCGGGTCTATTTAAAAATAATTGTGTTTATTGTGTATATGTTTATGTGAGTGGATAGATGTGTGCCATAGCACATGTGTGGCGGTCAGAGGACAACCTGCACTCCTGCAACCATGTGAGTCATGGAGACTGAATTCAGCATTGGGGGGAAAACGTCACAGATAAGGTTATAGGATGTAGGATACAGTTTCCTTACTGATAAAGGATACATATCATTATTGTCATTGCAGTGGTGATGGTGCTGGATTTAACCCAAGTCTTGCACATGCTAAGCACTGAGCTACAGCCCCTGCCAAGATGCTGGGAGCCCCATTACCCTGGTAACATGGATGAAGTCTGCATGACAAAGTTCCAGACTCTCTGACCAGGAGATTTCAGCTCACCAGCCACTTTGCCCCTCCTCCTCTTTGCTGTAATGGTGACAAAGAGCCTTTCATCAATAATAATAATGTCTGCATGGCCTAGGAGTATCTAAATTAATCCCTGATCTGGCTATTGTTGGCTGAGAAGGGGAAATAGCCATTTTACTCAAAAGTAATTGTAGTTGTAAAGTACTCTGCAGGCTTCTAAGTCCTGGCATGTGTAAAGCTACCTATGCATACTAATTAGTACATTGTAAGGCTATTCCTGGGGTGGGCATTGGTCTTCCCAGGAAGAGACAAAGTCTTTAACAGAAGCAAAAAGACTAGATAGAGAAAAAAATAAGTACACACCAAAGAGCTAAAAACCAGAAAAAACCCTTCTTTGGCGCCTGCATGGCACCCTGTCCTGTTTGAGGCAGATGGAGATATTATTCAGCCAACAGTGACATTCAACCATTAATGGGTTATTGTGTCAAATGTTCTTTGATAGTAAAGAAAATAACCTTGAAGCTTGTAAGTCGAAGGAGGAAGCACACTGGCTCCTCCCCATCTGCATATCAAGCAGGCTCCTCGAGACATGACCAACATCTGCATACCAAAACACTGCATTTGGCTTTTTAAAGTTTTTGCCAGAACAGTTCTCTCTCTGGCACGGTTCTACCCTGGCAATGTGCATTGTCAGTCTTTCTCTCCCCTTTTCTCTTCTTCTCCCCTGGTAATGTACATTGTCAGTCTTTCTCTCCCCTCTTCTCTTCTTAATATATACACTGTTAGTTTCCCTATTGAAAATGCTCCTGTGTTTTATTTCTAAAAGTGTGTTCTATACATGTCATTTCAAAGCACGATTGTGTGTGCCATTTTCTGTGTCCCATAGAGGAATGAACTACCTGATTTGTTTGTCATTTTTCCTGCACTTGTACTCCCTCCTCAGTAGAGTTTCTTTGAACCAATTTGTGGAAAAGGCTGAATCCCTCCACACTAAGGTATGAATACTGATATAAAGCAGGTGTTATAATCACAGCATGCTTCCAGTCTGAGATATCCTTGGCATTTTCCTGTTGTTGTTATTGTTGTTTTTATACTCTTTACCACTCCATTTCTACACTTTTAAGTTTAGAGTTTGCTGCATGCTTGTCCGTTCATGTAGAGAAACTGGATAAAAGAAAGGTCTGTTTGTCAAGTGCCTGTTTCAGGTCCATTTTGCAGGAGTGGCTGGATCATCATCATTGTAAAATACAGACTGGGGATTGACCCCATGGTGTGATATATCCTAGGCAAAGTGCTCTACCACTAAACCAAGCTCCCAGCCCTTAGTTTCTGCTTTTTGTACTTTGGGACAGGATCCAATGAAGCCCAGCTTAATGACCTGAGTTTAAGCCCAAGACTCAACACAGTGGAAAGAAAGAACCTATTTCCACAATCCTCTGACTTCCACACACATGTGGCATGCATATGCTCACACACATCTGTATACAAACAAATATAATAAGAAATGTAAAGCTATACTAGTATTAAGGAAATATATTGATGTTACATGTTAACTTCAGGAGGTGTGGCTAGAGAGATGGCTCAGTGGTTAAGAGCACTTACTGCTCTTCCAAAAGACGTGGGGTCTCCATTTCCACAGGATTCAACACCCCATTCTGACCTCTGCAGGCTAAACACCCATGCACATTTAAAAACAAAAGTTAATGTGTTTAAGGGGAAAAAAAAAACTTTGGGAGGTGGTAAGACAGGTTCACCATGTAACGCTGGCTGACCTCAAATTTGCAGCCACTCTCAGCCTCCCAAGTGCTGGGAAACTAGCATATGCCAGCAACACTTTTCTCTAGGCTTACTAAAGTTTGCTACTTCTTCTGGTTTTATTTTCATTTTTGCACTAAGAATTACTTTTAGATGATTGTGTTTGTGTGCGTGTGTGTGTGTGTGTGTGATGAGTGTGTGATCGGTGTGTGATGTGTGTTTAAGCGTGGACACGTGTTCCTTGGTGAGTGTGTGGCAATCAAGGGGGAAATGTGGAAGTCAGTTCTCTTCTTCCACCGTGTAGGTTCCAGGGATTAAACTTAGGTCCTGATGTTTGTGCAGCAAACCCTTTTACGTACTGAACCATCACACCTGCCCTTGTTTTGTTTTTAATGCTTTAGAAAGGGTCTCATGTGTACTAACTCTCTTATGTAACTGAGACTGTCCTTGAATTTCTGGTCTTCCAAAAATCTACATTCCAGATTCTGAGATTGCAAGCATGCACCGCCAACCTATTGTGTGGTCTGCTAAGCATGGAATCCAAGGCTTTATGCATACTAAGGAAGCACTCTATTTCTTTGGCTCTATTTTATTTCTATTAAATAATTAATTGTTTAATTAATTTTAGTTAGAGACTGTCTCTCTACACAGCCCTGGCTGTCCTGGAACTCTCTAAGTAGACCAGGCTGGCCTTGAACTAACAGAGATCCTCCTGCCTCTGCCTGGAGTCCTAGGATTAAAGACATGTGCCCACCACACCTGGCTTTTTTTAGTTTTTTAAACATTTATTTTATATGTATGAGTGTTTTGTTTGCGTGTGTGTGTGTGTCTGTCTGTCTGTCTGTCTGGTACCTGAGGATGTCAAAAAAGGGTATCGATTCCCTGGAATTGGAGTTACATGTAGATAGATGGTCATGAGCCACCAGGTAGATGCTGGCTATCGAACCTAGGTCCTCTGCAAGAGCACAATGGTTCTGAACTGCTGAGCCATTTCTCCAGCCCATTAGTTTTTTGCTTTTTGTCTTTTCAAGACAAGGTCTTGCTATATAGCCCTGGCCAGAAGATACTCAATGTGCAATCCAGGCTGGCCTGGGAGTCTCAGCAAACCTCTTGCCTCAGGCTTCCAAATACTGGGATTACAGGATTGTGCCAGCACAACTGCCTTTTCTTTCCAATTTTAAAGGAAATATAAAGATTATCATGGATTCCTAAAAGTACCATAGACCCTAAATACAATGCTCTCTTTAGATGTTGGAGAAGTTAGCCCTGGCAAATTCTGGTCTCTGGGAGGGAAGTATACTCTCTGACAGCAGATTTACTCAAGGGAAAGAAGAGCTGAGACTAGCAGGCCTAGGCTGCTTTTCCAGAGTCTTACCAATTCGGTAAGCCTCTCTTTCCCCTCAACTGGAATCTGTGAAGAGGTTACAAAAAAACAGAATTTGTACCACTTTGGCTCAAGCCCCAGGAAAAATAATATCAGCAAAGAAAAATCAGTTCCCCATGGATTCCAGCGCATGAAGAGGGAAGCAGGAGGATCAAGAGTTCGGCCTACACATCAAATTTGAGATCAACCAGCCATATGAGAGAGACTGTCTCAATAAGAAGTAGGGGGGTAGCCAAGCATTTCTTAGAAATTCTATCCTTATCTCAGAGACTGTTGTACTCAGTTTTCATGATTTGCTCACCTTAGTCTTGCCATCTTGCTCCAGCTTCACACTAACCAGAAAATAGATTTTCCTACAAGAGAAGAGTGTCTCACTTAGGTGGCAAAATAAGCAATCGGCTTTACATGCTTATTATAATACAATAAATTAACAGCCTGGTTTACAAGTCAGTCTATGAGACAATATCATGAAAACCCATGAGTTTCTACAAAATATTTGTTGAGCTGATTTTTTTACATTATTGAGGAGAGAAGTTCAGGTTTAGAGTCTGAGCCATGATGGATCGATCCAAGTTCCTACAAGCCTACAAGACTCAATCTTGCAGCTAGTTTTTCTTAGCTGGGTTTCAGTTTTCCCGTTCTCTAACCACAACCTACCCCATTATCCTTCTACCGCTTCTCAAATCTCCTGCCTTCAGACTAGCCAAGGGGTTGGAGAAAGAAGCCTGCCAGCAAAACTTTTCCACAGCTATTATTTTCCTACAGTTCTATCCAATGAGAGGCAATTAAAAATACATGATGTTTTTCCTCATGGCTCCTAATTGGGACAGGATTAGTCATTAGCAGTTAGTTCTATGTAAAACAAGTCATGTCCTTTATTCTTGGCCAAAGAACAGAAGGAGCCAGGGAAAGCCCCACAGGACAACTTCTCCACTTATCCTCTCCAGCAAAGTGTCTGATGGGAATTTCTTGTTTGGTCTCAACCACCTTTGTGGCTCAGTAAGATTTCATCTTGATGTGGGAGATGCTGGCACACACTTGCAATGACACCACTTGGGGCTGAAGCAGGATTGCAAGTTAAGAGGCCAGCCTGGGCTACATTTAGAGGTTCTTTTCAGGGAAAAAGAAGGAATAAAGGAATGCAGGGAGGGAGGGAGGGGCCAGGCCTAGTGGCAAAGGCTTGTAATCCAAGCTACTTGGGAGGCTGACACAGAAGGACCCCAAGTTCAGGCATGCCTCAGAAAGTGAATTCAAAGCTATCCTGGACAATCTAACAAAGCAAGACTAATGCTAAGACAGGAAGACCACTGTGGGTTTGAGGTCTGCCTGGGCTACATAGTATCTTCCAGGACAGCCTGAGTTACATTGTGAAAATCTGTGCAAAATAACAAGAACAAAAAGGATTAATCACCAAAGTTTGTTATGGTGCATATGTGTCAATGGTTCTATTCTTTCTTCACATCACCAAGCATAGGTGAAGAACAACTTACGTGACAACTCTATTTAGATATGTGGAAATAAGAAATAGAAACAGATTTTATGGAATACATAGTAATCTCTTCCTCGACAACTGGGATAATTATCTCAGTTTTCAGAGGAAGTTGAAGTTCAGACAGTAAGAAACTTTCCTAAGGCAACACAGCTAGAACTAATCAAATCCTATTGTAATAATGATTCACATGCAAGCACAGTCAATAAACATCACTTGAGTCTGGACTCTGGTAGGCCCTTTGAGTTGGCATTGAGGGCACAGCTGAAGTCTGACCTTGAACTCTATCAGCTCCCTGCCACCAAGTCAGGAAGCCTGCCCCCATGGGCACTCATACCTTATGCCAACCCTTCTGAGGAAGGGGCATTATTCCTCCAAGGTCTCCTTTTTCCTCTATATCCAAATCTTCAGGATCACCCCTATTCTCTACCCACCCCCTTTTTCCTTTGAAATGGTCTCATAAATGCACAGGATGGCCTCAAACTTAGTTTAGAACTGAGGATGTCCTTGAACTTCTTCATGCACATGCCTTTAATCCCAGCACTCAGGAGGCAGAGGCAAGTGGATCTCTGTGAGTCCGTGGCCAGCCTGGTCTACAGAGTGAGCTTCAGGACAGCCAGAGTTACAACAGAGAAACCCTGTCTCAAAAAAAAAAACAAAAAACTACAGATTCAATGTAATCCCTACCAAAATTCCAATGGCATTCCTCACAATATTGGAGAAAAAAACCCTGCAATTCTCATGGAACCACAAGAGACTCCACAGAACTAAATCAATCCTAGACTGAAATTCTGAAGGTATCACAATACCTGACCTCAAATTATACTACACAGTTATAGTAACAAAGATAGCATGATATGGGCTTAAACAGATATGTAAACAAATGGGGTAGAATAGAGGACACAGAAATAAATATCGTCCCATCAGCCTGCTTTTGAAATGTGAGGTAGTCACCAGAGAGGACTGCTCAGACACAGGTTAAAGCCAATAGGAAGTCTTTATCAGCTGGCTGTCCAGACTACTCTGGATGTTTGGGATCTCAGTGTAGCCCTGAGCCTTTCTCAGGATGAGCTTTTAAGCACAGAAACCATGTTCTGGGTTGACATACTTCAGCTAACAAGAACAATTATCTAGAAGCAGAACTATAGAAGCTAAAACACAAAGTTAGTACATTTTAAGACTTTCCCAGAACTGTATGGACTTTGATGGATTGGGTCTTTGTTTTAGTTCTGGCAGATGGTGCTGTCTACACGCTGAGTCTTACAGCCTGAACGTACTTCCATGTGGGAGTCGAGTCCAGCTCTAGTCTGCACAGGGTTCCTCAGTCTCCACAAAGGAGGATAAACAATGAAGTTATGACAAGTGAACGCAGTACTTCACTCTTCTATGGGACTTATGCCTTTCATGCCTTAAATGACATGCATAGACACACTTTTGTATATTGATGCACTTCTTTTGATAATAAAAATAAAGAAATTAGAAGTTAGAAAAGTTTAGAGCAAAATTAACACTGTGCACATTGGGGAAAAATTACAAGACTCCCCTCCAGACAGAGAGCTGTCCTGACTGAAATAGCAAGACTGCTAACTTCTTATCTAATGGAATGCAGGTGTTCAGGCATACATCAATGCAAGAGTGTTCATCCCTTCCTAGCTGTAGGCCTTTAATCTTCAAGGTTAATTTTAGTGGGTAGTCTTAACACAATAGTCTATTAATGAATAGCTGATTTTAGGCCTATATGTTTGCTACAATAAAGGGGGCAGGCATTCAGGGGTGAATTATCTATTTGCTTTTTTAAGCTTGCTGACATACTGTCCAGACTTTGTTTCTGATCTTGACTATGGCTTTGTCTCTATGGGAAGGTCAGTTTTACCAAGAATAATTTTTATATATCTACAGAAAGCATGAATGGTTTTCACACATGCCAAAAACTTGAAGGCCAGTAAGACTGTTACAATTACTTAGAGTTGAGATGGCAATGTTCCTCTCCCAGCCAGCCCAGGAATTGATTTAAGTTTTTACTATTAGGCCAAAATAGACAATATTATTGATGAGAGGCTTTTGTCACCATACAATAAAGATGAGAAAGGGGCAAAGCAGTTGGTGGGCTTCAGATTCCTAGCAAAGGGAAAAACCAGGATCTTTGTCAAGCTGGTTACTTCCACAGCCTGGGTGCATCAGCCCCCAACACTTCCATCATGGAGTCAGTTATGCTAATAAGACCTTAGGGCCTACTAAGGTCTGGGGCCCTGTTAACAAAGCTGGCAAAAACATGCTGGAAAAAGCATTTTTAAAAAAAATAAATAGCACTAGCAAAACTTGATATTTGCCTTCAGAAAAATTAAATTAGACCCATATCTCTCCCTTTGCACAAAAATCAATTCAGGTGCTATGGAGATGGTTTGCCATGTGAGCATGAGGACTGAACTCAGATCTCCAGCAGCCATGTGAAAAGCAAGGAGCACTGTAACCCAAGAGACCCAGAGACAGAGCCAGCAGAGCCAAGTGCGCCCTCGAGCTTGTTGGGCAGAGTCTGGCCAATCACTGAGTTCCAGGTTCAAGGAGGGACCCTATCTCAAAAAATCATATTGTTACTGGCAAGATGGTTCCGCTGTGTTGTTTGTTAATGCCTATGCTCTCCAGTAGTGTGCTAAGGTTCCCCTTTCTCCAGCTTTCATCTTTTGATAGAAGTGAGGTGACAGCTCATTGTGGTTGGGCTCCCATTTCCCTGACGATTAGTGAGATGGAGCATTTTCATACACCGCTTTGCAATTTGTATGTCCCCTTTTAGAAATGTCTACGCATATTCTTTGATTGTTTGAAAAATCATGGCCATGCTGGGTGGAGGTGGAGGTGGCGCGCACCTTTAATCCCAGCACTCAGGACGCAGAAGCAGGTGGATCTCTGAGTTCAAGGGCAGCCTGGTGTACAGAGGAAGTTCCATGACAGCAAGGGCTACACAGGAAAAAACAAAAACAAAAAAACCCTGTCTTGAAGGGGAAAAAACCATGCGCCTCTTTGTGTGTGTTGCACATTTGATGATGAACACGTAGAGGTCACAGAACAACTTGATGGATATGGTTTTCCACCATGAGGGTCCTGGAGATCAAACTTGGATCAACAGGCTTGGTGGCAAATACCTTTACCCATTGAGCCACCTCACTGACCCTAACCCTTTCTTTCAAAAACTTTACCAAAACAGAAAAAAACCTCTTTTCCATAAAACTAGGAGACATCTGTACCGATAAGCCTACACCACATGAACACAAAAACAGAGGAATGGTAACTGCTAGGAGAGCAGAGGAAAGCCGCGAGACCCGGGAAGGGTCAGCTACTGAAGGCTGGAAGAAGGTATTAGAAATGGGTCACTGCAGATAGTAAGGCGTGAGCTGGCGTGGCGGTATACCTGTAACCCAGCACTGGGGAGACTGAGGCACAAGGGTTGGGAGCTTGAGGATAGCCCGGGCTACCTAGTAAATTCGAGTACGGACCACTAAGAAAGGAAAGGGAGAGGAAGGAGAGAGGGCGCCCCACATCAGTTAAACAACCTGTCCTCCCCACAAGTCTATTATTTGAGGAAAACCAAATGCGCAGCCCGAGGCAGAGAGGGCAGATCCCTAAATCCTCCCTCCCTTCCTTTCCCTGGACTACCGCACCAGAAGTCAGGTTTATTCTTCCTGGAAGATTAGAGACCTTCTCTCCAGAATCTAAATTACTACAGAGAAAATACCTACACGAACAGTCACTTGGGGGAACACCCCCACCCAAGCTGGTTAGCTCCTCATCAATCTAAAAATAAGCCCACAGGCAACAAGACCCGCCCACTCACACCCGGCTTCCAATCGGATTTGCAACAAGTCCACTAAAAACCTGGACAAACATCCTTGGATCAACAGACCTTAGAAGAAAGCTTCCAACAATAAAGACGGACACCAAAACAAACAAACTGGAGGAGGAAAAACGATCTCAGAGATAACAAAAGGACAATCCAGGTAGCAGAGGAAAATTTTGAAAAGTTAATATCCTCTGGGACGACTCAAATCCTGTCAGGAGAAAAGGGGGTAGGGAAAGAAAAGGGGAATGGAGGGATGAGAAGAACTGATGAGGAAAGAAGGGGAAAGGAGGGGATGGGCTGGGGTTGTAGCTCAATTGGTAGAGGCCTGTCAGCTTGCACAAAGCACTGGGCAGAGCCCGGCACCCCATAGCGGAGTGTGGGGGAGCACACTCACATTCTGGGAAGTGGAGGCTGGAGAATCAGGAGCACTCAGGTCGCCCCTCAGCCACACAAAGAGTTGGAGACCAGCCTGGGCTACACAGAACCCTATCAGGAGGACAATTGTCCTGGGGGGTGGAATAAAAGATACCTTGAAATTTTACTTGAGGATTGGGAGGCGTTGTTACTTGGTTTTAAGTAGGGTTCTCACTCTACAGGGCAGGCTGACCTGCAGCTCACTACCTAGCCCAACCTGGTCTCGAACAGCTCTTGGCAGGCCTCCTGATTCTCCCTTCCTGACATTACTGGTGTTACCCAGTTCAGACTTCCTAAACACAGGATAAAAGGAGCGGTGTGTGGGGAGAAGGGCGGGGGGGGGGAGGAAAGAGTTTTAAAATCTTTCAAAAAGGAAAAAAAAAAAAAAGAGCGAGCCTCACAGAAGATAGTGACTTAGAATACAACCAAACTTCTCCGTGACAGAAGACAATGCTTCATTGTTCATAAACTTCAGAATTAAGAATAACTTTAACTTAGAATATTACATACATAAAATACCGGAGACCAGCTCTGTCAAAGAGGCCAGGGGATGTAAAGGAGGTGTGAAGTCGGCGAGGAAGACAGGCACAAGTCTTCTGGTCCGGTCAGGTCAAAGCGATCTCTCCCTTTATTTTGGCTTTTTTCTTTTCCTCTCTCTCTCTATTTAAGCTTTTTCCTCTCTATACAATTCAAGCTTTTCCTCTCTATACAATTTCTTTCTCTTATTTAAACTTATTCTCTTATTCCTATAAAATCACACACACATATACACACTCATTCACATACATCTTGTGGAAGAAGCAAAGCTTCATCACATACACATCTCTCACACACACACACACACACACACACACACACATCTTGTAAACTTTAACACACACATCTTACCCATACATCTTATACACTTCCTTTTGTAAGCTTCTTCTTCCTTATGGAAGAGCAAAGCTCCAACACACATAGATCTTACCTATACATCTTGCAAGCTTCCTTCTTCCCTTCTCCTTTTTCCTGTTCTCTCTTCTTCTCCTACTGTCTGTCTCTTTTCTCATATATCTCATATATATTTTTTGACAAAGCCCGCTATGGGGAAAGACCATATTACAATCGCACCTCAATCACCAACTTCATATAATGATTACAGGTTTTACATTTCAGTGATTACAAGTTCTACATTATGAATAATGCCCATCTTCATCTCTTAATTGTTTGTATACAAGTGGTATTTAGTATATGCATTCATCTAGAACAAATTCTTAGAAGTAGAAGTGGCAGGTCAAAGGTAACTCAACTCTCTCTACTTTTGTGAGATAGTTTTTTTAAAAAATTATTTTATGCTGGGTGGTGGTGATGCACACCTTTAATCTCATCACTTGGGAGGCAGAGGCAGGCGGATATCCGTGAATTCCAGGACAGCCTGGTCTACAGTGTGAGTTCCAGGACAGCCAGAGTTACAACAGAGAAGCCCTGCCTAGAAAAACAAACAGAAATTATTTTACTTTTATTTGTGCACGTGCCTGTGTGTGTGTATGTGTGCGTGCGCGCGCGCCCACCTGAACACACACACATGGGTGTGCACATACATGTGTACAGCCAGCAGAGGGTGTAGGATCTCCTTGATCTGGAGTTGCAGGTGGTTGTGAGCCTCCTGAAATGGGTGCTAAGATCCAAACTCTTGTTCTCTAAAAGAAAAGAAAGCACTCCTCCTCCGGCTCCTCTGACAATTCCTCCTCTTATTTCTTATTTGTTCTCTTTCTTCTTCTTTTTTCTCCTCTAGACAGGATTTCTCTGTATAGCCCACTTTGTAGGCCAGGAGGTCTACCTGCCTCTGACTCCTGAGTGCTGGGTTTAAAGGCATGTCTCACCATGCCCAAAACACTCTTAACTGTGGAACCCTCTCTCTAGCCCCTTGAAATAGCTTCTTACTGGGTAGCCCAAACTGACCTCCAGCTTACAGTTATTCTACCCCAGTTTCCAGAGTTCTGAAACTACAGGTAGTTATGACTCTGGATTTAAATTAATAACATCACAGTCTTATCTGTACACCAAGGACCCATTTTAGGCCCTACCTTGAGAGCAACTTGTAAAATCAAATGGAGGCCTAGCAGAGAGAATGAAAGTTGCATTTGTGTACTGTTGGGAACAAACTGGATGCTTTATAGAAACATCAATCAATTAAAAGAATCTAAAGCAGGCAACTTGAAAGCTCCATCTCATTAGTTTCGTGGTATTCACGAGAAGCTGGTGTTTTGGTAAGTCAGTGTCTGATGACTTTGTGAAGAACAACTCAAGGCTGGAAATGATGTTTTAAAATTAAAGTCATCAGAGCCAGGTATGATTCATATCTGTCATCCCAGCACTTTCAAGGGATAGGTAAGAAGGCCAGGAGTTCAAGGCCAGCTTTAGCCACTGAGACACTGCCTCATGGAAGACATTGTTTTAGATCAAGCTTCTTGGCAGACAAAACTAAAAACCAAAATGGGATCCCTCACGCCAATTTCTGGGGAGCCTAAGGCAGGAAGGCTGCCTCTGGTTCCAGGCCGCCTGAGTTGCAGAGTGAGTTCTAGGCAGCCTGAGCTATATAACAAAATCCTATCTCAAGGATAAGAAAAGGGGAAAAAAGAAAAGAAAAACCCATGAACCTGGATTACTAAATTGAAAGAGCTACTCATCAGACCTCTTGAGAAGTCTGCATTGGAGAGATAATGGGCAAACTTTCCAAACAGGCCGGTTTCCACTGGCATGATCTGAACTATTGTTAACTTTGAAATGACAAGCTACACTTTGTTTTCTTCAAGTCCTTCTTTGTCTACAAAACCAGTGTTCTTTGGTTAGATCATGGGGACTTTTTTCTTTTTTTCCTTTGTGTTTGGCACTGGGGCTTAAACATAGGGCCTTGACATACTAGGCTAGTCCTCCATCACTGAGCTGTATCCCTCCCCTTCCTTTTACTTTCCTCCCCCCCCCTTTATGAGACAAAGAAGCACTCTTAGTCCGGACCACCTTTTGAACTTTCAATTCTTCTACCTATCTTTCTGGAGAAGCTGGGATTAAAACACCAGACATCACCCACTTATCCTGTGTTAGGGGACTAGAATGTTGCATTATTCTAGAATGGCCAATAAAATCAATAATGATCTATTAGGGGCTGGAGAGATGACTCAGTGGTTAAAAGCACTGGCTGCTCTTCCAGAAGACCCAGGTTCAATTCCCAACACCCACATGGCTGCTCACAACTGTTTGTAACAGATCCAGAGGATCTTACACCACATAAAATTAAGTTAAATAAATTATTTTTAAAAATGATCTATTTTTTTAAAAAAAAGATCTATAGACTAAAGTGTCATTTTGTTTATTGAGCCTGTGATTCCCCAGTGTATCTGGCATAACCTGGAAAGAGGGTGACTAGGGCATCCATGGTGACAAACCTCCAAAGTGACTTGATATTTGTTTCCCTCCTAATTGTGGAACTGGTAACAAGATGAAGAAACAGGTGAACAGTGAAGGAGACTTTTATTCTTGGCCAAGAACAGAACTAAAAGACATACTTACAAATCAACTTCTCAGCTCTTAATGCATTGAGGTAATAAATGCAGAAGAAAATATTTTTGGGAACAATATGCCAATAGCTGGAAGAAATAGTCATGCCTGCTCTGGGAATGAGTAGAGATTTCTCTAGGAATTTGGACTTTGTATCCTTCCACTGTCTTTATGAGTCTGGTGGTAACCATGGCAACTGGCCTAGCACTAGAGGGTGTGCCATTTAGCATGCAGGTGGAATGGTGAAGCTCAGATTGTCTTGCAGATAGTCTGGCAGCCATCTTAGCTCCTACCTTCTTGGGCTCATCCATGGGGACAGCAACTTCTAGCCTACTGGCATCCTGCCTCAAGAGCAGGGTGGGGTAAAAACTCAGCTGTCACTTAGGTAGCACTCAAGGTAACACTTTTCATAGGACATGAGCATCAGCCAATCAAACAGTGCCTGGCTATTCTCAGCAGCTACAAGCATGAAGTCTTGAAAGCTTCTGAAAAGGGTCAGCGAGGTAAGAGTCACCTGGGGGTGACTGTCAGCAACCCCACGCCCCCAAGGCTCTGAAGCCATGAGCCAGAACTTTAAACTTGATGCAATAAGGCTGTTAGATGCTCCCATTACTATGCCTGAGTGCTCAAAGAACTGGGCAACTTGGGATCTACCTAACCCCATCCCAACCAACCAAGGCAAAGCAAACACAAGACAAACGTTCTTTCCTTTCCTTCCTTTTTTTTTTTTTTTTTTTTATTTAAATACTGAGTCAGGGTCTCACGTAGTCCAGGCTGGCCTCAGATCTTCTATGTCGATGCCACTGATCCTACTCCCTGGGCACTAGGGTGACAGGCGGGCATCATCTCACCTGGTTTATACTGTTCTGGGAACTGAACTTTGTGCGCCCTAACCAAGCATTCTGTAAACCAAACTACAGCCCTAGCCCCTATGTCAATTTTTTTATTTTTTTATTTTTTTTTAGTTACAACTATTAGAAACACAAACAGCTTCAACTCTCATCAGCCTCAGGAGGAAATCATTGTAAGGATGAGGGGAATTTTCCAGAGCATCGAGGACAGCTGTGACCGTGCTCTCCCTTCTCCTTCCTCTCCCTGCCTGTCCCTCACATATTCCTTTCCATGTTCCCCTTGGATCTGCATTATTGTCATTATTGCTGACGCTGGGTAAACCTCTGCCATGTCCCCAGACCTCCTCCTCTTTTCTACATCATTTTTCTTCTATCAGCTGTTAGTAAGCCCTAAGAGCAAATGTCTCCTATTCAACTGGCCTTTCTTTAAAAGCAAACCCTCTTCCAATTCTGCGGGGTAAAATTATCTGTGGTTTCTCCTATTAGCCCCCTTCGACCAACACTATTTTGGAGAGAGAGCACTGAAACAAAGTCTCTTTCTGTAGCCCAGGCTGACCTGGGACTCACTATGTAGCCCAGGTTGGCCTCAAACTCCTGCCTCAACCTCCTAAGTGCTGATACTACAGGCTTGAAGCAAAGGCAATTGGATTTCTGTGAGGTCCAGGCTAGCTAGAGCTATAATGAGAGCATGTCTTTCAGAGAGAGAAAGTCAGAAGACAAAAAAAGATGTTAACACAAAAGACCTATTATAAAACTATAGTAAAAATTTTGGTGTTGAGAATTAAACCCAGGCCTCCTGTATCCTAAGCAACACTCTATTACTGCATTGCACCCCTGGTACTAGATTGTACCCTCATAACACATAATTCATGCTCACTTCTTGTCTCTGGTCATGCAATGCCCTGTGCTTAATACTCTGCCAGCAAGATTATCACCAGGCACACATTGTCAACCTTGTCAACAATGTCAACAATGCAGCTCCTGGACCATGAGCCAAAATAAACTCTTCCCACCCTGCTTTCTTTCCAACAGACACTCAAGCCAGTATGATCTTGGGTACAGAAGTCAACTTAAAGCAGCAGGAAACTTTCTTTGCTTGTTATTTCCTATTCGCCACACAGAACACCAAGTGAACATCACTGCCTCAGGAAAACACCACCAAATTCCTTGATCAGCTTTCTTCCTGCAGGGCTTCTGTACATTCCTATGTTCCCTGTACAGCACTGTCAGCCAGGGGCAGAAGAGATAGCTCAGTGGTTAAAAGCACCCAGAGGAACAGGGTTCCATTCCCAGCACCCACAGGGTAGCTCACAGCCTTCTGTAACTCCAGTTCCAGGAGACCTGAGAGCACTGCATATCAAGGTGCACATAAACATACACACAGGCAAAACTGTGGACCAGAGAGAGAATATCCAACGATACGATATTTATTTTGGAATAGCAGAGCACTGCAATGTCTGTGACATACCATAGTAAACTGTTGATCCACGCAGGGGAAGGGTTTTGTGTATTTTGTTTTGTCTTTAATTCTAATCTTTTTACATTTGAGACAGGGTCTCACTATGTAGCCCTGGCTGGCCTGGAACTCACTATGTAGACCAGACTGGGCTCCAACTCTCAGAGAAATGTCTGCCTCTGCCTAGTGCTGGGATTACAGGCTTATACTACTACGTCCAGCTTACATTTGTTCCTTTGCTTGTTTGTCTGCTTAACATGTGCATGCGCTGTGCTCAGAGGACAGCTTTTGGAAGTCAGTTTTCTCCTTCCGCCATGTGAGTCCTGAGGACTGAGCTCAGAGTATTAGACTTGGTGGTGAGTGCCTCTACCCGGTGAGCCTCCTCACCCACCAAGGGGAACAGTTTAAAGGCAAGATTTGGTAGGAAAGTCAAGCATTGTGGCACATACCTACTGTCCCAGCATTCAGGAGTCAGAGGCGAGAGGATCGCCACAAAGTCGAGGCCGTCCTGGAACTGCTTAGGAAATGATAGACCAGATTTTTATCTATTTATTTTTGGTCTTGTGACCTGAACTCAGGTCATCAGGCTTCTCAGCCGTCTCATAAATCCGGCATTCTTTACGTACGTTTTTGGTTTTTCGAGACAGAATGTCTCTGTGTAGCCTTGGCTGTCCTGGAATTCCATCTTTAGACTGGTCTCAAACTCACAGAGATCCACCTGCCTCTGCCTCCCAAGTGCTGCCACCACTGCCCAGCTCTTCCCCACCTACCCCCTTCCCATAAAAAACAGTAAGAGCCAGGCAGCATTCAAGAAGCAGAGGCAGTCGGATTTCTGAGTTCAAGGCCAGCCTGGACTACAGGGTAAGTTCCAGGAGAGTTAAGGCTACCCAGAGAAACCCTGTCTTAAACCCCCCCACACACCCCATTAAAAAAAATTTTTAAGTGTCAAATGACACTTTCACAGGGCCCTAAGACCATCTGCATATCAGACAGTTACATTACAAGTCATCGAAGCAGCAAAATCACAGTCATGAAAGAGCAACAAGAATAATTTTATGGTTGGGGTCAGCACAACATGAGGAGCAGAATGCAACACTGGGAGGGTTGAGAACTACTGACTTAATCAATAAAATGATTGCCTGATGTACACAAAACTCTGAGTTTGATCTCCAGTACCACATAAATCAGGCATGGTGGTGCATGCCTGTAACCCTAGCATTTAGGAGGTAAAGGAAGGAGGATCAGAAGTTTAAGGTCATCCTCAGTTACATGGCAAGTCAGAGGCCAGAGTGGGCTATGTGAAACACAATTGCAAAGAAAGAGAGAGGGGTGGGGTGCTGGTGATGTAGCTCAGTTGGTAGAGTGCTTGTCCAGCACACACGAAGCCTTGGGTTCAATCCCCAGCACCATATAAAACCAGATGTGGAAGATCATACCTGCACTTGAGAGCCGGAGGCAGGAGCATCAGAAGTCCAACGTCTTCCTCGCCTGGGCTCTCCTGTCTCAGAAATAAATAGAATGTAAGTAAAATAAATTATAAAACAATTACAACAGCCAAGTATTAGGTTTTTAAAAAAATACCTCATGTAATCCTCATTTGAGGGGGTCAATGTGGTTTTCTTTAGATATTTATTTTAGATTTGTTTTTATCTTATGTATATGAGTGTTTTGCCTGTGTATATGTATGTGCCTGTCACAGAGGTCAGAAGAGAGTTATGGACTGTTGTGAGCCGTCATGTAAAAAATGAGAGCCAAATCTGGGTCCTTGGCAAGAACAACATGTGTGCTTAGCTGCTGAGCCATCTAATCACACCCTAGTTTTTGTTTTTAAACAGGGCCCATTATGTATCTCCTGCTACCTGGAATTCACTATGTATTCCAGGCTGACTTCAAACGTGGGATCCTTCTCTCTGAAGAGAAGGATTACCTGTACTGGGATCACAGGTATATACCACAAAAGCCCAGCTTCACAGTGATTCTTAGGAATGGCAGCAGTCCAAGGTTGAACAAACTGTTACTGGACAGATGTCCTTGTGGAAGTAAGGTTGGAGCGGTCTTTGTGCACGCCAGGGTTTCCGGAGTCTCTTGTCAAAGCTACTATCCAGAAATCCTTTAAAGATACTTTCCTTCATAAGCTTCAGATTCTATTTACCCTTCCCCCAACACTTCTGGTCCCATCTTCAGACTGCCTCGTTCACCTCTGCATCTCCTTAGAGGGTCATCCCTAGGTCTCCCTGCAAAATCATGAATTCAACCATTCTCTCGTAGAAGTAAATGAAGCTTGTCCAAGCGAGCGCAGAAGCCATTTACTGCACACAGCACCTGTCACAGCGCGAGAGCTGGCCATTCACCACTTGTTTTTTGTAAAGCTCTCTAGTGAAAGCATGCGAAGGTATCAGGTGTAGTTGGATTAAAACTCAGACGCACAGAACATGAGGAAGCTGGAGCTGGGATGACTAGAAGCGAGACATCTTATCTGGTTGGCATAGAAAGCATATTTTGTTTGGTCTTGTCTTGAATTTAAATAGAGAGAGGCAAAGACTAGAGATTACAGGTAGAAATCCTGACCTTCTTGGACCAGTTGCTACAGAGGTGTTCAGCGTTCTGTTGTTACCTTTGTTTTGGCCAATGCTCATTTACATATTCAGTGTTTCACTGTTGTCGGGGATTGTGGCTTTGCTTGTGCAGTTATTCCCACTGGATGATTCATTCGTCACCTTTGGACTAACTCCTGTCTCTTTTAATGATTTTTCTACTTATCCATGCCCAGCCTTATCTTCTCTTTATTAGATCTTCTATACCTGGCCTATCTTTTCTTTATTAGATTTTCCCCTCGGTGTGCAAATAGGATGTAGTCTTTCTCATAAATCTTAATTTGTCTATACACGTTTCCAGTTGCGGATCTACTGGGAATCTAATTACCTTCTTCTCTCTCCTTTGGGTAGTCACTATTCTAAAACTAATGTGCATCTTTTTCCATGTGGATGGCACCACCTCATGGGCTGAGGTGCTACACTGAGTATATAAAAAGCAAGCCTCCTGAGTACCAGCACAGCATCCATTTCTGTGTGTGGACACAGTGTGAGCAGCCACCTCGTGTTCCCGTCACCACATCTTCCTGCCATGGTACACTGACTGTATTCCCTCCAAAGTGTGAGTCCCAGTAAATCCTGACTCTCTAAAGTTGCTTTTGGTCAGGTATCAGACCACAGCAAGAACAAAGGCAACTGCTACCCAGTAGATTTTACTATACTGTGTTTTGTTGTTGCTGTTGGTGATGGTGGTGATGTTTTTGTTTGTTTGTTTGTTTTTCCAGACGGGGTTTCTCTGTTGTAACTCTGGCTGTCCTGGAACAAACTCAGTAGACCAGGCTGGCCTCAGACTCATAGAGATTTGCCTGCCTCTGCCTCCCAAGTGCTGGGATTAAAGGCATGTGCCACCACCGCCTGGCTAACTATACTGTGTTTTAATATTTAATCATCTGGAATTAAAAACAAGCTCACTTAGTTCAACCTAACATAATATATATAACCATTAAATAATAGACCGATTTTCTGTCTCTAAACTTCGTCATTTGAGGAAACAGAGATGGCTCAGCAGATAAAGACGCTTGCCACCAATCCTAACTAGGAGAGCTCAATCCCTAGGTCCTGCACTGTGAAACTAGAGAAGCAAATCCTGCAAGCCGTTCTTTGACCATTCCTCCAGCCAAATAAATACATAAAATATAACTTAGAGCATGTCATTTTGAGAAAGTTTTATAAATCAAAGAACTCTGCATGTATCTTTTTGACATTGGCTTTCATTCAACACAGCGTCTTGAGACTCCTCCAAGTTGCTGCTTGTATCCACAACTGTCCCAGGGCTGATGAGACAGCTGCCTGTATCCACAACTGTCCCAGGGCTGATGAGACAGCTCTTTGGCTCACATGCACCCTGGAAGCTACATAAAGGTAGAAGGAAAGAGCTGTAATCGCCACATGTGCATTGTGGCCTGAGTCCACACACATATTATATACACTATATACACTATATACACCTACACTAATAGTAAGTAATAATAATAATAATAATTTTTCCAGCCAGTTTAATGCTCCTGACTGAAGCAAGAAGACTGCTGTGAGTTTGAGGCTAGTCTGGGATGCATGGTTAGTTCACAGCCAGCCTTTATTTTTAATACTGAGTATCCATGGTGTTCCATGTCACCTATTAGGCATATTTTTGGTGGTTTCCAGATAAAAGCTATTTCAAATAAAGTCATTATAAATATTTATGTGTAGCTAATAATACATGAACGTAAATTTTCTTTCTCCCATTTGCTTTTTTTTTTTTTTTAGACAGAGTGTCATATAGCCCAGACTAGCTTCAGATTCTCTAGGGAGCCAGGGATGACTTGGGCCTCCTGTTCTACCATCTAAATGCTTAGATTTTAGAAAAATAAGCTGTCAGCTGGGCGGTGGTGGCGCATGCCTTTAATCCCAGCACTCAGGAGGTAAAAGCAGGCAGATCTCCGTGAGTTCAAGGCCAGCCTGGTCTACAGAGTGAGTTCCAGGACAGCCAGAGTTACAGCAGAGAAACCCTGTCTCTAAAAACAAAAAAACAACAACAACAAAAATCCTGTCAAACTTGTCCTAAAGTCGTTGGCTATGAACATGGTGGTCCACATCTGTAATCCCAAGCATTCAAGAGTCTGAGGCAGGAGAACTGATGTGAGTTCAAAGCCAGTCTACATGTAGCAAGTTCCAGGTCACCTTGGACTTCAGAGAGAGACTTGCTCTCAAAAACAAAATACAATAAAATCCACTAGTGTCAGTTTAAAGGACTTGGGTAACATAACGAGATCTACCCTTATCTGAAAAGAAAGAAAAAGAAGTAAGGCAAGAGGAAAAAAAGAATGAAGTGATTTCATTTGGACATGAGGTGCAGAGAATCCACTTTTAATTAACCTTACGTTTATCCATGTTGCCATGTGGGTTACTTCTTAGCGTCCCCTTATACAATTGGTCAGTGTGTTTATCCTTTGCTGTCTCGGAGAAATGGTCTGATGATTTCCACAAGCAGGCTTTGGTAGACCACTCTGTTCGTTTCACTTAATGAGACATCATTTTGCACACACCACTCTTCTCCAGTCGTTCCCTGAACTGCTCTTACCAATCTGGATCGTTGCTTTGCATTTTCCCATTACTTGATTGCTCAGGAACTTTTGACTTAGGACAGCTTTCCGGGAGACATTATTTCCTCTTGGGTTTCCATCACAGCATGCACCTCTGTTTTCCTCCGCTCTGATTGGTCGCTCTTCTCACTCCTCTCCTGGAGCTTCTCTATCCAGCCTTTCAGTACTGTCACGTTCCAGACCCAGTGGCTAACCTTGCTTGTGCACGTTTGATTTTTTTATTTAAGTTTTTGTGACAAGGTCCCACACATCCCAGGCTGGCCTTGAACTTGCTAGAGTGCTAATGATAGTCTTTAAACTCTGACCCTCATGCTCCTGCCTCCCGAGTGCTGGGCTTGGATTGCAGGCATACGCATGCGTGTCTAGTTTTGTGTTCTTCCTAGGTAACTGTAGCTACTTGCACAGCTTCAGATGTCAAATTTGTATCTACACACAAGTTTTATCTTCTGCTTTCCAGATCTTTATCTCTAACTCCAATCTCCACTCCAAAAACACACACTTGGACATCTCAAAACTTACTATTACCAAACATGTACTCCTGATGAGCCTTGCAAACATAGGCTGCCTCCTGTATCCCATTCCTTGGCCAACAACCTCAGGAAGTTGCTTGTTCATGCCAGAACCTGGGCTTCTACTTCACAACGCTTTCTTCTATGTCCACCTTACAAGTCTTGCTTTGTTTTATTTAGTTATTTTTTTTAATGAGATGGGGGTCTTATGTAGCACAAACTGGCCTCAGAGTGATGTATGGCAGACAGTGACCTTGGACTTCTGACCCTCTTGCCTGCATCTCCTGATTTTTTTACCATCACGCATGCTAGGTAAAAAAACATTCTACCAACTAAGCTACATCCTCAGCTCCTGAATCTTGATTTCTGTGTTTTTATTAGTATTGTGTGCTGTACATGTACGATGTACTACTCAAACTTGTGGTGTCGGTTCTCTTCTTCCACCTTTATATGGGTTTGGGGGATCAAACTCAGGCCACCAGGATTGCAAAGTAACTGCTGAGCCAACTCACCTACCCTAAATCCTGCCTTTTAAATAATTCTGTAGTCTATCTACTTACTTGTTCCACTGATACTACTTCACCTCAAGATTCTCAACTGTGAGGTTTGATAGCACAAGCAGATGGATCTCCATGAGTTAGAGGTGTAAGAGCAAAAGTTATGTTTAAATTTTGATTACTGTGCCTAAGAGATCTATCAAACAAGGACAGATAACTTCCTGGAGTGCTGGGTGTGGCTGTTCAAGTGAGATTCAAAAAGACATAACCCTGTAATTTCCCTTGCCCAAGGACAGAAAACCTTCTGGAACGTTGGGTGGGAACTGTCTAGATCCCATTTGGTTAATCCTACTGCACCAGATGTGCTCCAAATGCAGCAGATATGCTTAGTCACTTGTAGGTGGGACATAACATAGACAGGAAGTACACCAGGATGGATGTTTGTCACTGATTGGACTTGGTGAGAAATAGGTAGCCTTATGGGCTCTGCCTTTTAAAGCATCTGTTCCACGTGACTTGGGACCATTTGGCAGGAACTTTAGAGGTGGCAGGACCACTCCATGGGAACTGCAGATTGGTCCTGGTCAGAGTCCATCTTCCTGGCCAGTATTTAACTGATTTAATTAAAGCTTGCTTCAAATTTAGCTCAAATGTGGTGATGGTTTTATTCTCAACTGGTGGGATTTACAGAGGGTTAGAGGCCGCCCAAGGCTACATAACAAGACCTTCTCTCAAAAAACAAACAAAAAATCACACACCACACCAAAAATAAGAATCAACTCATTATTTCCACATCCTTCATAAATCACTGTACTAATTCATCCCTTCATGTTCATGTTTGCTTTGTATCACTCTATAACCTGCATTGTGCTTTTTGTTCCTGTACTGGGTTTTGAGCCATGTCCCGCTATACAGCCCAAGCTGGTCTCAGCCTTGCTGAGGTCATTAGGCATCGGTCGCCTGAGTTCCGGGATTACAGATGTACACCACCACATCCAGCTCACAGCCTTCGCTTTAAAATACCAATCTAGCTGTATATAACTTATCAAGTCCCTTCACACCTTTGTAAGCCATCTTTACCTGGAATGCTTTCTTCCTGCTTCACACAGTTAATCTCTATTCACCCTAGACTTAGTTTAAGTACAATTTCTTAGGGCTCAAAGACTTCGGTTACATAACAAGACTTGCTCTTACCTCAAAAAAAAAAAAAAAAGGATAAAGTGATCTTATTTTGGAAACGGGAGGCAGGAACTACATTTTTCAGCCTCCCTTTGTAACTAGGTATCATAATGTCTCAGTTCTCCCAGTCTGTTGTAAGGAAAATAAATATTTACAAGATACACAAAGTGGTCTTTGTTGAAGCATTGCTGTCCCTTTCTGTTGGATGGAATGGGAATATGACGACTGGAGGCCAAGAACCCATCTTGGATCATGACGGGAAAGCATATTAAGTAGCAAGGAGGCTGAATTTGTGAAATAATTCTTTGCTAGCCCTGAGATACCTGCCTTGAGATGTTTTGGGTTTTTTTATTTTTTTTAGATTGAACAGCAAGTACTCTTAACATAAGTTATCTTTCTAGACTCTAGATGTACGTTGTTTTATTTATTTATTTTTTGTTTTGTTTGAAACAGGGTCTCTGTATAGCCCTGGCTATCCTGGAAATCACTATGTAGACCAGGATGCTCTCAAATTCACAGCGATCTGCCTGGCTCTGCCTCCTGAGTGCTGGAACTATAGGAATGGACCACCAGGACAACATGCAGTTACTGTTGTAACCCTCAGTTTAAAAAGCTGGGCCTACAGAAACAGTGTTTGTGTGCATGCGTGTGTGTGTTTAATTGTACAAGAAGATATATATGGCATTATAAAAGGCAGTTTATTGACTGGCCTACACCACCACTGGAGGCTAGATGGTCTAACAACGGCAATAGGTACTGTGAGAGGCAGAGGCTGTGTCTGCTCCATTCAAGAAGCTGAAAACCTCAGGACAAAGAAAAAGAACTACTGCTGCTAGAGGCCCGGAAGTTCCCTGACAGTCACTAGTTCAAGGCCTACTGAAAGACTGAAGAAGCTGCAGTGTGACACCCACGGACAAAGACAGCAGCAATAGATGACTTGCTCAGGACGATGGAGCTCGCACTGTGCTCTGGCTGGATTTCTCTTCCGCTTTTATCCCAGCCAGGCTCCTGAATCTTCAGTGGTACTGCTTACATTCAAGGGGTGGGGGGTCGGTTGATTCTTACTTCACAAGCACACCCAGAAGTGTGTTTTATTAATCCTAAGAATCTCTCAGTCCCATCCAATCAAGATTAATCATCTTGATCCCAAGGCAGGGGTTTTGCTTAAGCTTAAGGGTTCAAGGCTAGGCTGGGCAGTGTAGCAAAGTCCCACCCTAAAAATAAATAGACAGAAAGGCAGACAGACAGATAAGCAAGCAAGGTGTGGTGACAATACTTTTAATTCCAACACTCCTGAGTCAGAGGCGGGTAGTATCTCTGTGAGGACAACATCAGCCTGGTCACATGGCAACTTCCAGGCCAGCTAGGGGCTACATAGTGAGAACCTATCTCAGGGTGTGGTAGAAGGGTGGGAGATTCCACCTTGATTACATGCCACTTCAGAGCTTTACCCTGCTCTGTTTCACAGCAAACTGCTCTTGCTTCCCAGATGCTGGCTTATTCCTCCAATGGAGAATCCTCCTTTTGAGAAAAGCTTCCCTGAACCCGCACATTGGCTAGCTCTGAGAGCATCTTGATCCAAGGTTTTGTCATAATGATCAACTTACAAGTATATCATTATAGACTAGATGATATGCTTAATCTTAATTACCAGCTTGATATGATATAAATCACCTAGGAGACACAGCTTTAATGTACCTGTGAACACATTTCCAGAGAGGTTTAACTGAGAAGACCCACACTGGATTTGAGCAGTACCATTTCATAGACTGCAGTCCTGAACTGAATAATAATTTAAAATAAGGTCAAAGGGAGCCAAGCATTGGTGTTCATCTGTGGGTGTTTCTGTGGGAGTCATTAGTCAGTGCTACCAAAGAGTCAGAGAAAAACTTCCAAGGTGCAATACTTCCTCAGAAGAGCAAGGGGATCAATCTCAAGGGATTGAACCCCATACAGTCTTACCGAAGTGTTTTTATTGTTTGTAAGACAAAGCTAATTGAATTTTCCTCCAAACACAAAAGCTAATCTTACCTCTCCTGAAGAAAACAATATCACTCCTGCAAGCTCAGCCCATTATTGTGCACTATTTACAGTACTTAATAATCCAAGATTTCCTGGTTTGCCAGGCACATCTTGTAACTTGAGTATCTGCAAGGTCAATAAAGCTTCTTCATTAACAATTCCATAAGCAAACATCTTTTAACATAAGATTTATTCAGGAGCAAGGTATGTAGATGGAAATATTATAACTCAAGTGGATTCAATAAAGAACAGAAGACAATCATGGGGTGCAAAGCCTGAGCTACCTTGCAGAGGGTCTAACCTCTCTCATGGAATGACCCAGAGCACGTGGCCTCTAGGTAATTAATTAAGGAAAAGCACTGCCCACTGATACAAAGGTCCTGATTACTTAATGGATAGAACTTCCACAGTACAACAACCCCCAACTTTAGCTGGCCAACTTGACAGCTTTTTACAGGTGAAGCTAAGACCCTGGGCAAGGTATTCCCTGTCTGGTAGAATATTTAAACTTATTTTCAAATATTGTAAAGCTACATGCACTTCCGAGCAGTAATATGAACCATAAATAGCTGCTGTATCTTTCAGCAGAAGCTGCTGCCAGAAAGTCACCTTCCTTAACTATTGGAACTATCTTTCTGGGTGTGGATGGGCTGCAGCGTTTTTGAATGCAGAAAGAATACTAGTTTGGAATACCAGTAATTGTCTACTAAGTACCCTGAATGGAACAAATTCATGTTCAAATTTACCTCGTCCACTGAGACCTTCACGTTGAAGGCACTTGATTGTGTTATTGCTATCAGAGGAGCCTCCCATGGTCTCTTCCCTTAGCCCTGGACAGAGAATACCTTGCCTTGAGGTCTTGAACTGGCCAGCTAAAGTTGGGGTTTGCTGTATTGTGGAAGTTCTATTCATTAGCAATCAAGACCTTTGTATCAGTGGACAGTGCTTTTCCTCAATAAATTACCCGGAGGCCACGTGCTCTCCGTCAGTCCATGAAAGAGACTAGACCTTCTGCAAAGTGGCTCAAGCTTTGCACCCTGTGATTGATTATCTTCTGTTCTTTATTGAACCCCCTCAAGTTATATTATTTCCATCTACAAAGGTACTTCTATCGACAACTACCTCAACCAGGTACTTACAACATGCACAATGATTCTATAACTAGTAAATCTCAGGAAACATTCATAAACAATCACAGGTTGTTTACAAGGATTTCCTCAAGGCCCAGGTGCACCCAAAAACATTCCCTATACCCCGGTGTTTTTTCTCTACTCCATTCATCTCTGATTTCTGACTGTAGATGAAATATGCTGCAGAAGTTTATTTCTGGTTATGTTAAATGGTTGTTTTGTGTACCGTTGGGAAAAGGGCTACCTAGGTCTTGGCATTTTATATGGTCTGCAGGCGTTGGCTTTATGTAAAAGATGTTTGATTCCTCATGATTTTGTATGTGCAATCAATAGAACACCTGACGAGCTTGTGTGTCAGTAAAAAACCCTGAGATGAGATGACTGGGGTTCCACTGTCCAGGATGGCACTGGCCATGGCAGGTGGTTCCCTCTGCTGAGATCTGGCAGGGTGTACATCTACGAAAATGCCTCCTTGTCTTTGCTGAGCGATACAGGAGACTGATGCCAAAGAAAGAAGCTGCCTCACACTCTTGTCACCATACCTTCCCCAGCATGGTAGGTTGTACCAGCAGACCATGAGCCAAAAGAAACCCTTCCTTCTTTAAATTGATTTGTCAGGTATTTTGTAACAGCATTAAGAAAAGTAGGGAAGCTGGGTGTTGGTGACACAACTCTTTAATTCCAGCACTCGGGAGACAGATCTCTGAGTATGAGGCCAGCCTGGTCTACAGAGTGAGTTCCAGGACAGCCAGAGCTACACAGTGAAACCAGAGAGAGAGAGAGAGCTAATAAAGATAATATGTGTTAGAGGCCTGCCCCATCTTATGCTGAGAACACCTTTCTGTCACAGACTTACTTATGTTTACTGCCCTTTTACCAGACTTTAACTCAAAGAGGTCAGCCAGAGAGCTGCAAAGTAAGACATTGTCTCAAAATAAAAAAATTTTAAGGCCTAGAAGGAAAATATATATATTTCAAAATCTCTTGAGTAGTAATAAACCTTAAATACTATGTATTGTTTTGTCTTGTGCAGTGCTGGAGAGACCAAAATCAAGGCCCTGTACTTGCTAAGCAAGCACTGTCCTATTGATGTTCATTAGTTCATTCTTATGATGAGATAAGCTATAATATCTTAAGGAAGCAGAAAAGTACATGTCAACTACACAAATGTTCTCCATTAAATCCCAAACAAATGCATTCTAAATTCCACTTACTCATGGCTAAGTCCCCAGATGTCTTAAGGACTTTATAGTGCTGTCCACCATAAGAGCAGTGCTAAACAGGGGTCTGCTGCAGAGTCTTTGGGAGGGTATTCCAAGTTAATAGCTTTTTATGTCATTTAGTTCGTGGGCCAGCTGTCATTTCTTTGTGGTAAAAACATGAAATCATCAGTAGCAGTGGCACATGCCTGTAATTCCAGCACTTGGGAGGCTGAGGCAGGAGGATCACAACTTGGGGGCAACCTGAGCCATATAATAAGACCCTGTCTCAAGAAACAAAATAAATGAAAAATTTCAAAATCCTTCTACATTGAAGGAAAAAAAAAAAACACAAAACACTGAAGCATAGTATTACCTAAGTTGTTGCAAATGGAGGGACTGGTTCTTTCTGTAGCCATGGGGTAACCCACTCCGGGTGCTGCATGCTTCTTTCTCCACTCGTCAGCGCGCTGGTGGGCCCGTCAGCTGGCGGCAGCTCTCTGCGATCACCGACAGGGTTGCTGCAATGGACTCTGGGGTGCAGACGCTCCAACACAGAGATTTCATTTCCTCTGGATCTACCTCCAGTAATGGGATTGCTGGATTAAACGGTAGCTCTATTTTTACTTTTTTGAAGAACTCCCAGGCTGTTTTCCATATGGCTGTACTCATTTACATCCCCACCGACAATGCTCTCACACGTCCACGTCTTCACCAGCGTTTGCTGTCTTCTGTCTTTTTTATAGTAGCCATTCTTGCTGGGGTGGGGGGGCAACAGGCTCTTAATTGCTGCTGATTCAATTCTGCTATTTATACACAGTAGCCCAACCCACCTCACCTGTGGCCAGAGCTTGGCCCCGGCCACTCTGGCATCCAGTCACTCCCGCTGCATTTGGCTTTTCTAATTAAAACAGTTCCGGAAATAAGGTCAATAAGGTCTGGCCTGCGAGAAGAGTGATCACAGAGCTCTTCAGAGGTGCTGGGGCCCCTCCCACACAAGTAATTTTCAGAGAATTTCATTCCTTAAAAAGGTATGTGTTAGGTGGAAACTTAGGCTGAGACACATGGAGCAAAGATTTGCACCAAGCTATTATAAGTAAAGACATGTGTTCATGCTCCTAGACAGAGAGAGACCAAGGTGCTAAGGGAAATGTTGGTCCTCCATTGCTAGGGGCCAGAGTTTGTATAAGATTGAGTGGAGTTAGTAGCTGCTTCCTAGAAGTCGTCCAACTTGCACTTGCTGGCTGGTTCCAAGAAGCCGCCTGCCTGCGGGCTGGTAGGATTTCCCTCCTTTGTCTCTTATCTGGCTCAGCAGACAGATATACCAGGGTGAACGCAGTACTTTTCCACTCAGCTAACACTCAAAGAAAGGCAGTTTAAAGGCTGAGGGAAAGCCATTTTTTAACTTATAGCCATATTAAGTTTGGTCCCTAAAGTATGGCTTTTTAGCTTTCCCAGCAAAAAGGAATAATTACAGAGTTACTGAAGTTAATGTCAGAGCTGGCAGGGCTTGGCCACTGTGTTGGCTACTTTTATGTCAGCTTGATATACAGCTAGATTCATTTGGGAAGAGGGAAGGAATCTCAATTAAGAAAATGTTCCCACCAAATTGGCCCATGGTGCAGTCTTAATAAATGACTGATGTGGGATCCATCGGCCCATTATAGGTGGGGCCACTCCTGGGAAGGTTATCCTGGGGTGTATAAGAAAGTAGACTGAGTAAGCCCTGGGGAACACGCCTATAAGCAGCGTTCCTCCATGGCTTCTGCTTCAGTTCCTGCCTTGAATTTCTGCCCTGACTTCCTGGATGGTGGATTATTCGATATAAGATGAAAAGAATCCTTTCCTCCCCAAGTTGATTTTGGTCATGCTGTTTTGTTTTTTGTTTGTTTGCTTGTTTGAGACAGGGTCTCACTGTGTAGATCAGGCTGGCCTTGAACTCACAGACATCCCAGAGATCTACCTGCCTCTGCCTCTCAAGTGCTAGGACTAAAGATGTGCACCACCACACCTGGCTTTGGTCATGCTATCTTATCACAACAATAGAAATCCTAAAATAGCCACCCATCCTGAATTGGCCAGTTAAATGAACAAAAAATACTGAAAAGCATAGAAAGGAGATTTATTCAGTATGAACACACCAGGAAGGACAACAAAGAGGTGCTCCCTCTCTCCCTCTCTCCCTCTCTCCCTCTCTCCCTCTCTCCCTCTCTCTCCCCTAACATACACACATTCACACACACAGACACACACAGACACACAGACACACACAGACACACACACAAAACACTACAAGTCCATCTTTGGGGTCTTGACATAAGGTTTAAGTTTATTTTGTTTTACTTTAATTAATTTTTTTTTGGAGACAGAGTCTCATGTAGCACAGGCTGGCCTCAACTGGATGTGTAGCCATAGGTGACCTTCAACTTCTGACCCTCCACCTTCCCAGCATTGGTATTAGAGGCATGCATTAGCACACCCACTTATGCACTGGGAATGGAACCCAGTGCTTCATACTTACAAGGCAAATGCTCTGAGTTACATGCCTGGCCCAATAGTGGCAGGTTTATTATTATTTTATTATTACATTTGTTTATTTGTGAGAAGGAGCACATGTGCCAAAACAGGCATGCAGAGGTCAGAATACAACTTTCCTGGGTTGGTTCACCTCTTCTATCTTTTGCATCCTGCTATTTAACTCAGGCTTGATTGTCAGGCTTGGTAAGTGCCCTTAACCATTGAGTTCCCTCTCAAGCCCAGGTCTAGGTTTAAATGGATGGCAAGGAGTATAATTTAGCAGTACTGCTCAAGCTGTGGCCTCATCACCATCGCCTACTGGCTCCAGGCTCTCCTGCAAAGAGATCTGACAAGTTGTCCAACTGAAATCTTCCTTTGAGACAAGTTTCTCCTAAAGCTGTCACCTGGCTTCAAAGACTTTTCCTTCTCCCACCATGAGATTCCTGGAGAAATACCAATTATTTGGGGTGTATTCTTTTTAACAGTTTAATAGCCAAAGGGAAAGGCATAAACATCTCTTTAGAATATATCTTCATTCCTTGAGCTACAGAGATGGCTCGGTGTTTAAGAGGACTTGCTGCTCTTGTAGAGGACCCAGGTTTGGTTTAGGCATTCACAACTGTCTGTAACGCCAGGGGATCTGATACTCTCTCCTGGCCTCCCTAGGCACCAGGTACACATGTGGTGCATATATATATATACATGCAGACAGAACATTTATCCACAATTAAATAAGTCTAAAACAGAAAAGAAAAGAATATCCTTGGCCAGGCATAGTGTCCAGCCTGGTCTTCATAATGAGATCCAGGATAACTTTGTCAAAATAAAATAAAATAAAATAGTACCTCAGGATGGCCTTTAACTCACAGAGATCTGTCTGAGTCTGCCTTCCAAGTGCTGGGATTAAAGGTGTGCACCACCACCCCCATCTAAAAGGGTACCATCCCATAAAGTCAACAAAGTACATTGAGCCCATATGATCACATAGGCATATTAAAATATCAGGAAGACCAGGCAGGAAAACATATCAGACCCACCAAACTGAAGAAAGACACAAAGCATACTGACACCTAACCCCACAAAGAGGAAGCAGCAGAGAGCCGGGAGATAGCTTAGTAGGTCAAGTGTTTGCCATGCAAGCATGAATTCAACCCCTAGCACCCATGGAAAAAATTCAGGCATAGTGGTCCACACCTTTAATCTCAGTGCTGAAGAAGCAAAGGCAGGAGCTTTCTGGCCTGCTAGCTGATCTGGCCAGCTCCAGGTTCAGTGAGAGACCCTGCTTCAAGATAGTAACAATAATAATGAATATATATATATATATATATATATATATATATATATATATATATATAGAACAGAATATAATGAGAGAAACACCTGACATCAACTTCTAGCCTCTATACATACACACACACACACACACACACACTCCCACATGCCTGAATACTAACACACACAAGGGAAGACACCTATCACTGTGATGGTGACAGCCCCGTACTTAGCTGTCATCTGACCAACTAATATATATGTTGGGTCAAGGCACCAACAGGCAGAGGACTGACAGACAAGATCTGACTGCCCAATATCTTCAACTCAGCTTGGTCTCTACTACTGATATGGCCTATCCAAACTGCCATACATCTGTCTGCCTGTTCGTCCACCTGAACTCAGGCCTGCACCTCACTTGAACAGCTCCACTCACCCCTGAGTATTGCTTTTTGAGACAGGGTCTCAAGATGCTGCCTTGGTTGGCCTGGAATTTATTATATAGACCAGGCTGGTCTGAAACTCAGAGATCTGCCTGCTTCTGCCTCCTAAGTGCTGGGATTACAGGTGTGCACCACCATGTCCAGCTCAAAACAGAGTCTTGGCTCCAACCTGTGATGCTGGCTTTACTCTGTGATGGCAGCTCCAGCAGCTCTCCAGTAGACTTTCTTATCTAATAGCCTCCTGCTCCTGCATCTCTCTCAGCCCTTTGCTCTTGCCTATAGTAGGGGCTCTGTGAACTCCTTGAACTTTACTGTGTCCTCCTTAACCCTTTGCAGCCATTCTGTAACCAACATATATACATACAAATATAATTACTGTATGATATGTAATGTGTGATAAAGGAGTTAATATTAGTAGTGAAGAGTGGATAAAAGGGACAGGGAGATGGTTTAGTAGGAAAAGTGTCTGCTACATAAACACAATGACCTGAGTTTGGATCCCCAGAATACACACAAAAAGCCAGATGTGACAGTGTGTCCCTGTAACCTCAATCCTCCAGTGTGGAAACAAGCAGATCCCTGAATCTCATTAGCCAGCCCACTTGGCTGAATGAGTAAGTTCCAGGTTTAGTGAGAGACTGTGTGTTGCCTAGTTTTATGTCATCTTGATACAAGCTATAGTCATTTAAGAAGAGAGAACTCCTCAATTCAGAAAACGCATCCATCAAGCTGGGCATAGCAGTGCACGCCTTTAATCCCAGCACTCAGAAGTCAGAGGCAGGCATATCTCTGAGTTAGAGCCAGCCTGGTCTACAGAGCAAGTTCCAGGACATCCAGGGCTACACAGAGAAACCCTGTCTGAAAAAAACAAAGACCAAAAAAAAAAAAAAAAGAAGGAAGGAAGGAAGAAAGGAGGAGGAAAAGAAAGTGTACCTACCAGATAGGCTCGTGGGCAAGGCTGTATTGCATTTTCTTGATTGGGAGGGCTCAGCTCACCATTGGCAGTGTCATCCCTGGGCTAGTTGGTGGCCCTGGATGCTATAAAAAAGCAGGCCAACTGAGCCGTGAAGAACAAGCCATTAAACAGTATTCCTCCATGGCCTCCTGCCTCCAGTTTCCTGCCCTATTTAAGTTCCTGCCCTGACTTCCTTAGATGATGGACTGTCGTGAAAGTACAAGCCTTATAAATCCTTTCCTCCTCAACTGACGTTTGGCTATAGTGTTTTTATCACAGCAATAGACACCCTAACTAAAACTGTATCTCAAAAACTGTATCTCATTGCCAGGCGTGAGAGAATATGCCTTTAATGCCAACACTGGAGAAGCAGAAGCAGTCAGATCTCAGCGAGTTCAAGGCCAGCCTGGTCTCCGTAGCAAGTTCCAGGACAGCCAAGGATACATAATGAAGCACTGTCTCAAAACTAAGTAAATAAGCAAGAAGAGTCTGGATAGATGGCACAGTGGTTAGGAGCACAAACTGCTCTCACAGAAGACCCTCATTCCGTTCTCAGTACTCACATCAGACAGCTCACAACCACCTGTAATTGCATTTCTGTGGGATCTGATCTCTCTGATCTCAGGGGGCCCCTGCACTCATGTGCACATACAAACACACAGATACACATGCATATACCTAATTAAAAATTAATAAAAGAAACATTAAAAAGAATATTTATGTCCTGTGTATGAGTGTTTTGCCTGCATGCATATATGTGCGCCATGTGTGCACTTTGGGTCCCCTGAAATTGGAGTTACAGATGGTTGTGAGTCATCATGTAGGTGCTGGGAAGTAAACACAGGTCCTCTGCAAAGCCAACAAGTATTCTTAATCACTGAGCCATCCATCCAGCCCCAATTTAAAAAAAAAATTAAGGTAGAGAGTGATACAGGGAAACAATCAGCTTCAGGCCTCCTGAAGCTGTGCACGTAGCACAGACATATACCACACACAAAATAGGGAGTAAAAATAGAATAGGATAAAAGAATTTGTCTTTGTCCACTGCTATGAGGGAAAGGAAATCGAAACAACTTGGTAATTTTCAGCTAACAAAATCACCATAGCTTGTAAAATTATTGTTACCCAATAAATGCTGACACTGTGGAAAGACAAGCATGTTCATCTATGTTTCTGACATAACAGATTCACAATACCCAGGTTGGCCTCAGATCCTCCTGCCTTGGACTCCGGAGGACTGGAATTAGAGGCATATGCTCCTGTACCCTTCTGTAAGGGCTTTTGGAACTCTCGTGGTGACAACATTAAATGTAGAATCTCTTGTACAGTTTTATGTTCTTTTCTCCATCATCCAACACCCTTAATAGCCATTCTCACGCGTGTTCCCTGGGTCACTATATCAATGTGTTTATTCACATGGTTCTTTCCAAGCCAGTATCCCTCCTCATGGGTCTCACTCCCTTCCTCCCTGTAGGGGCCTGCTGGGACTTGATCTGGCTGCAGACCTAGGTGCAAAGAGTGGTGGTAGAGGTGAGCCTTGAGATCTTTCCTGGCTTGTCTGTGGAGAGGTAATATTATTTTCTCAGGCAACTCAGGTTTAACTCAAAGTCAAACCAGGAGGGTGGCTGCCTCTGTGTGTGTGTGTGTGTGTGTGTGTGTGTGTGTGTGTAGCAGTTCTACTGGGTATGGGGAGATCTCTCACTGGCAAAGAAGATGAGAAACCCAAAGTCCTGGGCAGCACCAGGGTCTTCCTACCCAGTCCTTTCCCTACTTTCTGGGGGGATGGTGGGGAAGACTTTATGGAGGTCTGTTTAAAAAGCAAGGATGAAGCAGCTGCAGGAGGAGGAAAACTGGACTGCCTTACTGATAGTCTTTCAGTTCTTTCTCAGTTCCCTTGTTGAGCTGTAATTTTGCACCCAGGGTCTGTGAGGTCCCCAGCTGTCTCATTATCTCCCTCTTTGCTGTCTACCTGTGTATCTCAGCTGCTGGCTCACACTAGTTACTTTTCTTTGTTCCTTACAAAGTGAACTAACAGCAATGATGGCAGAAATACCTACAGTAGTCATTAACATTTACTAAACACATAGTAAGTGCTGACATTGTGTCTAAATACTTTAGGCCCTTTATCTCATTAGATACAGATTTTGTCTATCAGTTTTATTTGGTTTGTTTTCATGGTGTTGGGAATTTAACTCAGGACCCCAAAGATGCTAGATAAATGATTTGCCATTGAGCTACACCCTCAGCCCATTGTCTGTCACTTTTTTTGTTTGTTTGTTTCGTTTTTTGAGACAGGGTTTCTCTGTTGTAACTCTGGCTGTCCTGGAACTCACTCTGTAGACCAGGATGGCCTCGAACTCACAGAGATCCACCTGCCTCTGTCTCCTGAGTGCTGGGGTTAAAGGCGTGCTCCACCACTGCCCGGCCACTTTTTTTTTAAAGATGTCTTGTTATGTAGCTAAGGCTAGCCTTGATTTCACTATAGCATGTGCTGTGATACCTGGCTGTCACATTTTATTTCTTTATTTTTATTTTTTTTATAATTTATTTCTTTTTATTTTATGTTGATGTTTTTCCTGCATGTATGTCTGTGTGAGGGTGTCAGATCCCTGTAACCGGACTTACAAATAGTTGTGAGCTGCCAGCCTGTTGGTGCTGGGAATTGAACCCAGGTCTGTTGGAAGAGCAACCAGTGTTCTTTTCTTTCTTCTCTCTCTTTTTTTTTTTTTTTTCTGAGACAAGGTCTCTTTATATAGCTCTGGCTGTCATAGAATTCCAAACCAGGCTGGCCTCAAACTCACAGAGATCTGCCTGGCTTTACCTCCTGAGTGCTGGATTCAAAGATATGCACCCGGCTTGTCTGTTACTCTTTAAAAATAAACTTAAGTGTCTTGGGCCTGGTAACATGCACTTAACTCTAATCCCCTAACTGCTGAGGACTGCCCTAAACTGGAAGTCAGCCTGATCAGCAGTGAAGGTGATAGCTACTGGATAGCTCAACAAAGAAGATAAGGAGGCATTTTCATAGATGCAAACCCTGCCAGACCTCAGCAGAGGAAACCACCTGTCATGGCAAGCACCATCCTGGACAGTGGAAAACTGATCATCTGATCTCAGGTGTTTCTATTGATACCGAAGCTCCTCAAGAGTTCTATTGATTTAAAAAAAAAAAACAAAAACAAAAACAAAACTCTGTCCTCTCATCCAAAGGCCTGGCTCTGCCCAGCAGTGAGCAGGTACAGATTATGAGCAATCAAACATCCTTTACATGACACCAACACCTGCATATAACACAAACTGTCAAGGCTTAGGCAGCCCTTTCTCCAACAACGTACAAACAATTATAAACATAACTAGAAATAAACTTCTCCAACAAGCAAGGTAAGCAGGATAGCCATGGCTACATAGCAAGATCTTTTACCAGGAACAAAAATAGAGAGCTGGGTGTATAGTTCAGTTAGCAGAGTACTAGTTCTTGCCTAGTATGCACAAGCCCTGGGTCTGTTCTCCAGTATAGCATAAAACTTAGAAGTGGAAGGATCAGAAGTTCAAGACCATCCTCCACTACATAATGAATTCAAGGGCAGCTGGGATACAAGAGATTTGTCACACACACACAAAAAAAAGAAAAACTAAAAAGAGAATTTATTTATTCTAGAATTCATTACACAACCAGCAAGGCAGATCAGAAAGTAAAATCAATTGTTGTTAAGGCTGACAACCTGAGTTCAATCTCTGGGACCCATGTTGTGGAAAGAGAGAATTGGTTCCCAAAAGTTGTCCTTTGATAATGTGGCATGAGCCCCTAGCCCATTCAGTCAATCACTCACTCAATCAATCAATCACTAAATGTAATTTTTTCAAATGTTAAAAAAATTCAACAATACCAATGCCTAGGTGGTGGTGCACACCTTTAATCCCAGCACTCAGGAGGCAGAAGTAGAGGCAGGAGCAGAGGGGCAAAGGGGCAGAGGGAAGCAGATCTCTGAGTTTGAAACCAGCCTGGTCCACAGAGTGAGTTCCAGGACAGCCAGAGCTACACAGAGAGACCCTGTTTTGAAACAAAACAAAACAAAAAAATCCAACCATATCATCAGCCAATATACGCTAATTAATATTTATAGAGCAGTGCAGAAAAGTTCCTGCTCCATTTAATTACGTTAGCCTCTAGACAAATCTCTAGTAAATGAACTCTGAGGTTTTTTTCCAAAACAATGTTTATCTAGGCAGCCCATTTTTCAAGAACTACTTAGTGTCTGGAATTATCTGGAAATATCCAGAAAGCAAAAACTGTACAAATCTTTGGCACATTCCTTGGGTAAGTTATACGGTGTTAACTACCAATTCTAAAATGGCTACTTCTCCAGGTAAACCGGAAATGTACAGTTCAGGTACTGATAATCTGCCAGTTATTATTTTAATGATATTTTGCTGACTTTAAGTAATAGAAAATATTACTCATAATAATCCTCAGTTAGAAAGATGGCTTAGCAGGTAAGAGTGTTTGTCCCACAAGCCCAGGGACTTGAGCTCGATTTTGGAACCATGTTAAGAGCGGAGGAGAGAACCAATGCCACAAAGCTGTTCTCTGGCTTCCAGATGTGCCCACCCTAACAGCAATAATAATTAATAAATTGTAAAATTTGTAGTTCACAAAGAGAAAATAAAAATTATTTGATTATTCAATGATGATCTGTAACATTTATATGATTTATTTACCTGGCAAGGTGGCACATGTCTTATCTCCGACATTTAGGAACTTAAGGCAGGAGCATCACTGGGAGTTGGGGGTTAGCCGAGGCTTCACAGGAAATCCCAGGCTGGCACGGGGTACATAGTGAGACCCTGTCTCAAACAAATGAATAAATAAATGTTTGCAAATTACTGCTTTATTAAAATGTTTCTCAGTTTTGTCTACCTTCAGTTAGCACACTATATATTTCAGCTGCTTTTGTTGTTATTTGTGGTGATGTTTGGAAACGGGATCTTCAAATGCCCAGGATGGCCTAAACTCCTTTTAAAATCCTACTTTGGACTTTTGCCAATCTGTTAACAAGTACTTTGAGCCAAGCTTTGGTGGAGGCTGTCTGCCAACCAGTTCTGTTTTTGCAGTTTCTTTGTGCTGATTGTGCAATTATTTAATGGTAAACTATTGTTTATTGATTTATAAGTATACTTTTTTGGAATTTTTGTTGTTTTGTTTTTGCTCTGTTTCCTGAGACAGTGGTTTAAGTGTTCCATAAGCCTCCTTCAAAAGCACAGGATTCGTGTTGGTGTGTACCTGTGATGCCAACTCTCAGGTGAGACCTCCTGATGAAGATGAAACACCATTGTCCGCTACAGCATGAGTTTGAGGTCAGTCTTAGCTACATGAGATCTTCTTTCAGAAAACAAAAAATAAAGGCCAGAAAGATGGCTCAGCAGGTAAAGGTGCCTGCTGTGTACCCGAGAGACCTGAGTTTGGTTTCCAGAACCCACATAAAGGCACAGAGAACCAACTTCACAAAGTTGTCCTCTGACCCTTGTACTGCAGCAAGTGACCTTTCCCACATAACTATTTGTGTGTAAAATACATAAAATAATGAATAGATTCTTTAAAAAAGAACAGATCAGGAACTTGACAAGTCAAAATAAACCCTTCCTTTAAAAACAAAAACAAAACAACAAAACCACAGGAGGCTGGAGCTATGGCTTGGTGGTTAAGAACACTTCCTGCTCTTGCAGAGGAAGTGCCACTCTCCTGTCAGCTGACTATAACTCCAGTTCCAGGGAGTGCTCTTCTGGCCTCAGTGGGCACCAGGTATGCAAGTGGTGCCCATACACACACACATAGACAAAACATTTCTACACATAAAAATAAGCAAATCTTAACTAAATAAAAGTAATCTTAAAAGAAAAAAAAAGAAGAAGGAAGAAAGGGGAGAAGGATGAATGAATGATCAAAAAGAAAGAGAAAAGAAAAAAAAATCAGACTCTCCTTAAGTTAGCTCAAGCTGAGCAAGGGGTTACTCACTGAAGTCCCAGACACTCAGGAGGCTGAAAGGAAGAAAACTTGAGATTAGGAGTTTGAGGCCCACTGTGCAACACAGTACAAACTTATCTAAATAATTAAAGAAGCAAATAAGAAGGAACTAGCTCCTACTGAATCCAAGGAGAACTGAACAAGCAAAAGATCAGGAACGCAGGTTTCCTCGGGCTATCCAGAGAGCTGGAGAGCCTGGCTGCTCTGGCACGGCTGAGGTTCATCTCACAGTTCCTCTGCCTTTGTTTGCTTGCTCTCATACGAGGGGTTGAATCTTGGGCTTTCCAGGCCGGCCAAACACCTCTACCACTGAGCTACAGCATCAGCACCCTTTTATTATTTTTTTTTCCTGTTTTTAGTCATGTAAAATGTATTTCAACTCATATTTTAAATGCTGTCGTTGGATGCCAGGTGCATTTAATGAAACGCTGCAAAAGAAAAGCACCAGGCATGTAGGCGTATGCATAAGTTACTCTCCTCATTAGTGTGACCAAGTTTTTGAGACAGGGTCTCATTAGCCCAGCTTGGCTTCCAACTCCTTATGTAGCTGAAGCTGAACTTGAACTCCTGGTCTTCCTACCTCTACTTCCCAGGTTCTGGGACTATAGGCATGTGCCACACAGGTTTGTTTTCCTCTTTTCACTGTTTATTTTGATATAGAGTTTCACTAAGTTGCTCAAGGTAGCTTTGCACTCACTTTGTAGCTCAGGCCAGGCTTGAACTTGTGACCCTTCTGCCTCAGCTTCTCAGTAGCTGCAATTACAAATTGGCACCAACCGTCCTGGCTAAGAGGTCCATTGTTGTAGAGGCTTAATTCAAAGCTCCCCTCTCGGACATGCTCTTTTCTCCCGTTAAGCCTATTGCATTTCTTTCTCATTTGCTTCCTGTGCTTTCACTGGCACTCTGGCCTCCCTCTGAAACTTCCTCTCCTTCCCTCATGCCTCTGCTTGCTGACCTCTGCAGTCAAGATTCACAGCTTAGACAAGCTTTCTCTGTTTCCCTGTTGCTTTCTTTCAAACGCTAATAAAATTGCCCCGAGCTTAAGAAAAACAAAGAAAGCAAAATACTACAGCTCCATTCCTCATGGTACTAGCATTATTGAGAAAAAGAAATGTCATGAGGACAAAGTGTCTTTGACTTGAGGGGGATATAATCTTTAATTTTTTAAACAAAATTTTCCTTTAATTTTTATGTGGATTTTTTTTGAAAATAATAAATTATACTAAAGGTTTTGCAACTCTTTTGTATGTGCAAGTATGTGGTCCCCTCCAGCCTTCATCCAACACAGGAATCACAGGTACTGGAGGTCATGTCTGGCTTTTACATGGGTGCTGGGGATTTGGTATTGTTGTTTTTCTTGTTGTTTGTTTGTTTGTTTGTTTTTGAGATAGGTTTTCTCTTTTGTACAACTCTGGCTATCCTGGAACTTGGTCTACTCTGTAGACTAGGCTGGCCTTGAACTCACAAAGATCTGTCTGTCTCTGCCTCTGTCTCTGCCTCTGCCTCCCAAGTGCTGGGATTAAAGTCATGCACCACCATGCCCTGCTTAGGGTGCTGGGGATTTGAACTAAGGTCCACAGAAAGCATTCTTGCTTACTGATCCATCTCCCCAGCCTTTTTTTTTTCTTTGTGAGGAGGGGGGCATTGGAGACAAGATCTCATGTAGCCTAGGCTGGCCTTGAACTTAATTTATAGCTGAGGATGGTCTTGAACTTCTGACCCTCCAGCATCCACCTCAAGTGCTGAGGTTACAGGCATGACCTCCCACTCTTCAGTTTTTCTTCTGAACTTTACCAAAAGGTGTAATTGTCACCACGATTCATTCATGTTGCCCCAGCTGGCTTTTAGAACAACCTGTTCTAGCAAAATACTAGCTGAGGATATCACAAGAACCACTCAGTCCCCTGAGCAGCCATGCAACAACCTAAAGACCTCTTCCTGGGTGCCACCCCTTAAAGGTTTCATCACCATATAGAGGACAAAGTCTTTAATACATGAACCTTGGAGGACACACCCACTGTTACAGTCAGAATTTGAAAATGTTTTTGAGACAGGCCCTCTCAAATTCGCAATCCTGTCAGCCCTCCCAATGCTGGAGTTATAGGAGTAAGGCACCGTGCTTACTCTACCTGAAATGTTAAGGACTATGCACACAGATAAAACACTGTTGGGTACAATTTACACAGTCTTTAAGTTACTACGACAGATAGATAGATAGATGCTTGTAATCCTAGCACTCCGAGGCTGAGGCAAGAAGACTCGTGTTTGGGGCAGCCTGGTCTGTACAGCCATTTCTAAGCCAGCCAAAATTACATTGTAAGACTTGAGTTTAAGTAATCCTAGAGTTTAAGGTGTAACATCAGGAGAATCGGAAGTTCTAGGTTGTTCCATGCTACATGCCCCCAGAAACAAACTAACAGTGTCAGCGAGATGGGTGAGAGGGTAGGGGCACTTGCCACGCAAGCCTGACAACCTGAATTTGGTCCCTGAAACCTACCTAACGGTAGAAAGAGAAAACTCACTCCCAAAGCTTAGCATCTGACCTCCACAGGAGCGCTGTACTGTGAGTACCCCTCTCATCAGTCATAGACAAATAAGTTAAACAATATTAGACAAGCAAAAACAAAAATAGTGTAGTCACTGGAAGCCCAAATGATTCAGATTCCTTATCTTTGTACAGTGCTTCGTTTGAATACACAGTCGGCTCTACACCTGCATGCAGCCTTTATACTCACATTCAGCAATGTAGATGGAAATGTGAAATATGGAAAACACATGTGCTGAGTGCGGTGCGGTCCTGTAATCATCCCACTTGGGAAGGAGAGGCAAGAGGATCGAGAGTTCAAGGCCAACTGCAGGTATACACTGAGCTCGAGGCCCAGCTGGGCTACGTGAAACTATGTTGAAGAAGAAGGAGGAAAAGGAAGAAAAAAAAGTAGGCTGGTTTGGTGACACACACCTGCACACTGGGGAGGTGTGGCAGGAGGACTGCCACAAGTTTCGGGCCAGCTTGGGTACATAGAGAGACTGTCTTCAAAAACCTAAAGAGGAAAGCAGCAGCAGCAGCAGCAGCAGCAGCAGCAAAGTGGTGTCTGCTTTGTCTGTTTCTCTGATTTCCAAAACTATGCAACAGATATTTATATAACACTGACACACTATTAGGCATTATGAGCCAACCTAAACATGATTTAAAGTACATGGGAGCCAGGCATAATGATAAACACCTGTAATCTCAGCACTTGGGAGACAGAGGCTGGGTATGGTGAACACAAGATTACAGTGTTCAAGGCTAGCCCAGTCCACATAACGAGTTCCAGGCCAGCCAGATCCACACAGTGAAACCCTGTTTCAAAACAACAGGGCCAAGGAATGGATCAGCAGGTAAAAGTCATAGCTATACTACAGAAGCCTTATGGTCTGAGTTCAATTCCTGGAACCAACATCAAGAAACCAGGGCCTGGAGAACTGGCTCAGCAGTTAAGAACACTGCTCTTCTGGAGGACCTGGCTCAAATCCCAGCAGCCACATGGTGGCTCACAACAGTCTGTAACTCCAGTCCCAGAGGACTCAATGCTCTCTTCTGGCCTTCTTGTGTACTGCATGCACCTGGTGTACAGACAAAGATGCGGGCGGTATATCCATACACATAAAATAAAAATAAATACATCTAAAGAAAATGAGTTGTTCTGTTTTTCATCTCTAATCCCATCACTCCTACATGAGGTGGGAGACGGAGATAGAATCGTGGAGAAATTCTTGGACTAGATAGCCTGGGGTATACAGTGCAGCGGCAGAAACAAGGAAGATCACTCAAAACAAGGTGGAAGGGGAGAACCAACTCCAGCAGAGTTGTTCTCTTACCTCAGTACTCAAGTTATAGCACGGACATGCCTGCGCTCTCTCTCACACAGACGTGCACACACACAAAATAAAGCAACAATGAAGTATATAAGAGAATTGCACAGAGTATATGCAAACGTTGCATTACTTTATATAAATGTCCATAGGGTGTATGCAAACATTATACCAGTCTCTAGAAAGGTATATATGCAACGGTCAAGCTCCTGGATTGCCTATTTGTTTTGATTTGCTTAGTCATACCAGGGGTGGAACCCACAAATGACAGGCAAGTACCCTAACAACTGAGCTGTATCTCTAGCCTCAATATTTTTAAAATCTAAGCCAAGATTTTAGAGACATCTGAAAAGACACTAAATTAAATTAAAACCTCATGCTTTAGTTTGATGGTGTTTGTTACATATTATTGAAATTTCTATATCTAGACATAGAGGGGTGATTCCTACTTATGTTTGTGAAAGCAGATCGGATAGATTTAATTAGTTATATTTCAAATTAAAAGGCAACTTTAAATAAACAGAATGAATATTTCAAAGCTGCTCTGGGCATCTTAAACGCTTTGTGCTTTTATTTGTTTTGTTGTGTTCCATCTCAGTTCACTTTCACTGTAACAGCTCTAGTATCTCCTATTGCCTTAATTCACCCACCTAAACTTTCTCCACATCTTCCATGGCATCCTGTAAGAACAGTCTAACTTTGTCAAAAGACAAAATCACAACAATTTTTATTTTAGACTGAACGTCTTTTTTGATGATTTAGGAATTGAGACAACATCCATGAAAAGCTTCCACTAAGCGATAGAAGCACCAAAAGTTGTTTGCTATGTTTTGTTGTTTTTTGGGAGAGAGTCTTGAACAGCCCAAGGTGGCCTCAAAACTTGTTTATGTAGCTGAGACTGACCCTTGAGCTCCTGATCCTCCTGTCTCCATCTCTCTTAAGTGTTGGGATATTAGGCTTATACCAGCTGGTATTTGTTTTGAGATAGGGTCTCTCTGTGTAGCTCCAGGCTATCTCAAACTGGATATTTCTGCCTCTGCCTCCCTAGTACCTGGCTTACAAGCCTAGTCACCTTACTGCTTTTCACTGTATTTTGGTTTTAGAGATCGACTGGCCTCAAGCTAACATGATCCTCCTGTCTCAGACTCCAGAATATCCAGGACTACAGGTGTGTTCCACTATGCCTAACAATTATCAAGAATTTGAAGTCTTCATAACCAGGGTGAACTAAACAGACTAAAACTGAATAAAACAAAGCATGAAGGTAATACCTGTTTGTTATAGTTTGAATGTTCACACTAAAACTCATCTTGAAATGTAGTCTCCATCATGAGGCCTTAAGAGGGTAGAATCCTGGGCTAGGGAGCTAGGTCATTTGATAAGACACTTACTGTGCATGCATAAGGACCAGAGCTCAGATCTCCAGCACCCATAAAGAAGTCAGAAGGACATGTAGACCCACCTATAATCCCAGTGCTTGGTGGGTACTGAGGCAAACTGCCAGCTAGACCAGCTAAATCAGACTTTCCCAGGTTCATTAAGAGGCCCTGCCTCAGTAAATAAAGAGGGGCATGGTGAAGGAAGACACCTAGTATTAACCACACAAATGCGTATATACTCTCCCACAGTGCACCCCCAAATGAGAACAGGCATACAAACAGGTTCCCACACATATACACAGAAACCACACAGAAGGAAAAAAAAAATAAGAAGGTAGAGTCCTAATCTCACTCCACTTGGGAGATCTCTGGGAGGCAGGAAATGAGGCCTTTCTAAGAGAGACCAGATCTAGGATGCTCTGTCTCACCACATGATGCCCCTGTTACACCTCTGGGCTTTGAAGAGAGGCTCCACCAGAAAGAACCAATCACCAGATGTAGCTTCCAAGACTTAAATAGTCTTCAGAACCTTGGGCCAAATAAACCTTTCTTCTCCTCCTTCTCCTTTGTTTTTTTTCTTTTTTGAGACAGGGCCTATCTGTGTATTCTAGGCTAGCCTTGAACTCATATCAAGCCTCTCGCCTCAGTCTCCTCCTGATGCTGAATTACAAGCATGTGACATCATACCCAGTACCTTTATTCTTTATAAGTCAGTCATTCTGTGATACTTGTTAATACCAACAGCACATGAACTAATACCCCCTTTTTGAGACAGAGTCCTATGATGCAGGCCAGGTACGTAGTGAGGCATGGTGCACATACTTGTAACCTCAGCATTCAGGAGGCTAAGACAGGAGGATCACAGTTTGAGCCTAGTCTGGGCTACACAGTGATTTGAGAGTATAGGGAGGGCTGCTTAAACTTTTTCCACTTATGATCTCTTTTCATCCAAGAATTAATTTTGAGACATGGTCTCTTTACATAGTCTTGACTATCCTAGTAAACCAGCTAGACTTGAACTCCCAGAGATCCTCCAGCCTCTGCCTCCAAAGCATTGAGATTAAAGGTGTGTGCCTCCACACCTGGCTCATCCAAGAAATTTTTAAATGGCCCAAGTATCTAAGCATATAAAGTTAAGTATTCAAATCAAACATTTACTCATAATATTTCATGAAAAAATTAAATAATTCTTTGGTATGTATTTTTTATTATTTACTTACTTGCATATTTATTTACTTGTTTACTTTTGAGACAGGGTCTTGTATAACCCAAATTGGCTTATAAGTCACTGTGTAGCCTTATAAGTCACAAGAATAGCTCTGAACTCCTTCTCTTGCCTCTACTTCCCAAGTGCTAGGATTACAGGTATGTGCCATCGTGCCAGGCTAATTTCAACATTTTTTTTAAAACTTAAAGCAATTCCCTCACCCAAGGCTCCCTCTACTTCTCCTTCTCTCTGAGATAGGGTCTCTCTATATAGCCCTGTCTGTCCTGGAACTTGCTATGAAAACCAGAAAGGCCTCAAACTCACAGAGATCCACCTGTCTCTGCTTCTGCCTCCTGAGTGTTAGGATTAAAGGTGTGAGTCACCCTGCCCAGCCTTGTTTGATTTCTGAGATGGTTCTTATTTCTACTTGTTTTAAATTTTATTTCATTTATTTTGAGATAGAGCCTTGATGTACAGTTCAAGGTAATCTTGAATTTGTAATCGTCCTGCCTTAGCCTCCTGAATGATAAGATTATGCAGGGGGTTGGAGAACAAGACCTTTATAGACCTAATACCCACCACTCTCAGTGACAGTACTGCTGCTCTTTCAAGTACTCCACTGAGCCTTTTGCTTGTCCTTCCTCCTTCCTTCCCCTCTGCCCAGCACCTAGAGCAGAGGAATGCTGCTGGGAAATGAGCACTACAGCAGTCTCATCTGGCCTTTGTCACTAGGATGTGGCTTTGGAGACATTTCAGTGATATGTTGCTTACAAACTCAACTTCAGGAGTCTGGGACCCACTGTGGCCCAGTAATCCCTGTGACTATAGACTTTAGCCACTATAGCTAGCTTCATTATCACCTTAAAGGTATCAGAGTTCTGGGTTTGTCAGAATGCCTCTTAAGAATTGTCTTAAATACACATTTATTTATTTATTTATTTTTATTATTTATTTATTTATTTTGGTTTATTTGAGACAGGGTTTCTCTGTTGTAACTCTGGCTGTCCTGGAACTCACTCTGTAGACCAGGCTGGCCTCAAACTCACAGAAATCCACCTGCCTCTGCCTCTTGAGTGCTGAGATTAAAGGCATGTGCCACCACTGCCTGGCTCAATACACAATATTTTTATGTTGTAGTTGCCTATTAAGTGACTTGTTTTTGTTGGTTTGCTTTGGTTTTGTTGTTGTTTCATTTTGTTTTTGTTTTTTTGGGACAAGGTCTCATTGTGTATAGCTGGTTGGCCTGGAACTCACAGAGTTCTGCCTGTCCTTGCCCAACACATTTCATGATTTTTATACCAACATACATGTTTCTAGAAACATGTATTTCTTCATGGAACAATTCTATTCTATCCACGTTTACTAACAGACCCAGACTTATTTAGTTTCTTTATACCATCTAAAAACAAAGTGTTAAAATAATTAGCATTTCAGCAATTTAACTTATAGATAAATGATTTAGCCAAGTTGGACCTGGTGACAGTCTTCTAATCTCATCTAGTAGGGAGGCTGAGGCAAGGACATTTAAACTGCAGAGTGATTTAAACTTAGTGAGATCTTGTCTCGAAATAAAATGCAAACAAGAGAGCTTAGCATGGTGGCACACACTTTTAGTCCCAATACTTAGAGGAAGAAGCAGGAGGATCTCTGGGAGTTTGAAGCCAGTCTGATCTATATAGAGTTCCAGGACAGTCAGGGCTACATAGAGCGAGACCTTGACTCAAAAAAAACAAACAAACAGAGAGGCTGTAGAGATGGCTCAGCAGTTAACAGCGCTGGCTGCTCTTCCAGAGGATCTGAGATTCAGTTCCCTGCACACACATGGCAGCTAAAAAACATCTATAACTCCAGTTCCAGAGGAAACCACTCTGGCTTCTCTGGCACTGCATAACATGTGGTGTAAGATATTCATGCAGGCAAAACACTCACACACATAAAATAAATAAAATCTAACAAAAAGACAAAAAGATTAACAATGGATCTGAAAATGTTCTGTCACCCAGTGACAGCAAAGCCATCACGATGCCACAGCCTAGACATTCTCAACCTTGTAGTGATGCTGGTATATTTACCGAGCTTAAGTCATGTAAAAGTTTTGAACACACAATTATGTACAGTACAAAATACTTGATAATTAATGACTCTGTTATCTGTTTGGATATTTACTATGCCACAGTTTTATTTATTTATTGAACTATACTTTTTATCATTATCTTAGAGTATATTCCAACTTACTCCATTTTATTTTACTTTGTTTTTTGATACAAGATCTCATTTAGCCTAGTCTGCTCTTGGACTCCTGATCCTACTGCTTCTACCTCAAAAGTGCTAGGATTACAGGAATGCACAAATATATCTACACTCACCTCATTAACAAAAGTTTGCAGTATATAACATGTTACATTGGCTGGAATCTCATTGATTCTCACATTTTCCCAAAGCCATACCTGAACCAAGAGGCCACGTCAGCCCTGTTGAGATGGCTCAGCAGGTACAGGTGCTGCTGACAAGACTGAGGATCTGGAACCCACATGCTGGAAGGGAGGAACTTACCCTTGAAAGCTGTCCTCTGACCTCTAGTGTCCCATATACACGCATGCCCATACATACACATTCAGACAATAAAAAAGAAAAGGCCATGTCAAATGACTGACCTATATACCATCTGGGTTTGTGCAAATATACAGTGTTTGAATAAATACTCAACAATGCATCTCTCAGAAGGTATCCTGTTATGGAAGTTTATTTTTAGTTGTGCTTAAAATATTGTTTTGTGCATTGTTGGGTGAGGGTCTACCTAGATCTTGGCATTTTATATTGTCTGCAGGTGTTGGATTTCTGTGGGGGATTGCTTATGATCTGCACCTGAGGAGTTCTGAATCCATAAAAACACCTGAGCTCAAATGCTCAGGGTTCCACCGTCCAGACTGGCACTGGCCAGGTTGATGGTTCCCTCTGCTGAGGTCTGGCGAGTTTACACTTACGAAAATGCCTCCCTGTCTCTTCCTTGCTAAGTCACAGCAATGTACAGCTATCTTCATTAGCAAGCGACATGTGGTTAGAGTTTATTTACCAAAGATTTACCCAAGTCATAGGAACTAAAATATAATTCAGTCCATTTCTGTTTTTCTGGGATACTTACATTACTACATATTTTTCTTCAACTACCCCCAACTTAGTTTTTTTTGTAGTGGGGCTAGAAGCAATGTTACAGAGTCTCATGTAGCTAGACTCTACCTCCTAAATGCTGGTATTATATACATGTATCTCTGTGGGTTTATTTCTTCTTTAAACCAATGTTTTGTTTCATTTGGCATTATTGGGATCAAATTCAGGGCCTTGGGATGCTAGGCAAGAGTTCTACCACTGAGCTACTTATTGAAGCTGCTTAAATTTCATTTAAATCCAATAAAATAGTTTTTCCTAAATTTTTCACCACTAAGGTAGAAAAATACCATCTATATAATACATATACAGACATATAAAGACAGTCAGGTTTTACAGCATGTTTCTCTTCACCTTTTAGGGTATCAGTCTTCCAATCACCTGCTCATTTCCCTAAGGCATTGTTAGCTAGGCAAGTCTAAATTCGCACCTCCAGAGTGATGACTCCTAAGTGGAGCATGTACAACTCAGAGGCACAGAGAAAGAATTCAAGTCCTTCCAATAAAGTGCCTAGGGCACCTTGCCTGCTACCTGAGGTCAATTTTACATAGGCTGCAGCACTAACCCTTGATCTAAGTGGCCCCAAGGTCATCTGGTGGACAAAACACCCACTTCCACTCAAACTGGATCAGAAGAATTTTCCTCTGATTTCCTTGAGCTTTCTCTCTAAAGAGGGGCTCTGAACAAGGCCCCCGCAGTGAAGTGAATCCAGGAATCTGGCACATGTTTCTAGTAACCATTCCCAGAACTTCTTAATCCTGTGGTTATTTATGCAGCCAGCCTAAAGCCTAAACCCATAACAAGTGCTTCTCTCACAGGACTTTTGTTTATACTGGCAAATGCCCTTGTGGGGTAGCCTGTGTCTGACTTGTTCCTATCCTGATAGCCACACTTTAGGGGAGTTTCCAGTAGGAGAGTTGTTTGTATGTTGGCCAGGCTGGCCACAAGAGAGAGTTCAAAATGGACACAGAGACAACAGAAATCAACTTCATTACAAATTTTACAAGGAAGTGCACAGATGGGCTTCAGAAAAAATTCAAAAGCCTGTTCAAAGAAACCAGCTGTGAAGGCATATTTGGAGACCAATTTAGTTAGATATGGCTTTCCAATTTGGCTTCTGTTTCTTAACTAGATTATTACTGAGTTCATGGTGGATGGAGTCCATTAAGGAATAGGGCACACAAAGCATTTTCTATGTCTGGACTCAGCCTGCATATATGTCTCTGATCCAAGTATGTTTCCTGGGGTCTACAGAGGCCAGAAGAGGGCATCAGAGTCCCTGGAATGGGAGTTACAGACAGTTGTGAGCCACCATGTGGATGCTAGGTAGTGAACCCAGGTCCTCTGTAAGAGCAGTGTTTTTAACCACTGAGCCACCTTTCCAGCATTTTAAATGCACTTACTAGTGTTAGTCATCTGGAACAATCCACAAAATAATCACACTCAGTTATTTACAAATTAAGGCTCCTGTGCCAGTGAGATGGCTCAGCATTTGCCATGAAAGCCTGATAAGTTGACCCCCTCAAACGCATGGTGGAAGGAAAGAAATGTCTTCTGAAAGTTGTCCTCTGACACGTGCATGTGTGCTGCCATTTGAACATGTTTGCATTACACATCGCATGCACACACACACACACACAAAATGATAATACATTTCAATTTTCCTTAAAATTAAGAATTTCATTTTTTTGCAATGAATCTAGGGTCTCCTAGAGCCAAGACAAAACCATAGGAGAGAAACAGAGTTTATGCTATCTAATACTTCCACGGTATACCTCACGCACAAACATTTTCTTGATGTTGGCCAGCACTATCCCATTCTGTGTCCATCTTATCCTCTCATGGTGATAGTGGATAGCAAAGTGTGCGGGAATGGTGGAGAGATCTCCAACCAGTGTTTACTTTAGGATTCTTGTAACTTGTCAGGAAAGAACTCAGATATAATTCAAAATAAGGAATTGGGGTGGGACAAAGCAAAGATATATACTTAAGAAGTGGGTGTAGGCATCCTTTGTAAGTCACACTCAACAGAGTTTGAGGGAAATTTGTTTTTGCCTATTGGTCTTACTGTGTAGCCCTGGCTGGCCTGGAACTCATTAGACCTACTCATGTAGACCAGAGAAATCTATCTGCCTCTGTCTCACAGAGTGAGCTGCTGGGACTAAAGAGAGGAGCTACCACACCAGACATTTTTTTTAAGATGGTGTCTTACTTTGTAGCTTTGGCAGACCAAGAAATTGCTATGTAGATCAGGCTGGCCTCAAACTTAAGTTGTTCCTTCTGCCTCAGCCTCCCAAGTAGTGCTGTAATTACAGGCATGTGCCACTACACCTGGCTTGGGGCAGCATTTTTCATAGGTCAGCTTAATGGTGGTCAGTTAAGGTGGCAAAAAGGTGGTGTATTTCCATGACTATTCCTCGTTTTGTCTTTATATGGGTGTGGTGGTTTGAATGAAAATGGCCCCTCAAGGCTTACAAGCAGTGACACTATTAGGAGGTGTGGCCTTGTTGGAGGACGTGTGCCATTGGGGGTGGGCTTTGAGGTTTCAGATGCTCAGGAAGTCCATTGTCATTCTCTCTTCCGCCTGCCAATCCCAATGTTGAACTCTCAGCTACCTCTGCAGTTTCATGTCTGCCTGCACACTGCCATGCTTCTCACCATGATGATAATGGACCAAACTTCTGAGCTGTAAGCCAGCCCCAATTAAATGTTTTGCTTTACGAGAGTTGCCATGGTCATGATGTCTCTTCACAGCAATAGAAACCCTAAGTAAGACAATGGGGGTTTTCATCTGTTTCATGGAGTCAGATCCATGATGGTGTAAGAGCAAAAGTTATGTTTTAAATTTTAACTATTGTGCCTGAGAGATCTATAAAACAAAAAGACAGATAGATTCCTGAAATGCTGGGTGGGGCTGTTCATGTGAGATACAAAAAGACATGATCTTGTAATCCCATTTGCCCAAGGACAGATAACCTGGAATGTTGGGTGGGGACTGTCTAGATTCCATTTGGTTAATCCAACTGCACCTGATGTGCTCCAAATGCACCGGATATGCTTAGTCTTTTGTAGACAGGAGATAATCCAAATAGGAAGTACATCAGGATATATGTTTGCACCTGATTGGACTTGGTGGGAAATGCATAGCCTTATGGGTTCTGCCTTTTTAAGTTTCTGTTCCATGTGATTCAATGCCATTTTGTGGGAACTTTGGAGGTGGCAGGTCCATTCCGTGGGTACTGCAGAATGGTCCTGATCAGAGTCCATCTTCCTGGCCATTATTTAATTACAGCTTGCTTCAGATTTGCCTCAAAAATTGTGGTGATGGTCTTATTCTCTACTGGTGGGATTTACAATAGGAACATTCAAAACTGTTATGTTAATACAATATGAAAAAACTATTATAATGAAGCAAATAGGAGTTAGTAGTTGACTGACATGTTGGTGTCGGCTGGTTTTGGTGAGATCTTGTTTTTCATGTTTGTTACCTGATGTCCTGCTGCAAGGCAGCTCTGCTGTTGCATCAGCCCTGGGCAGCCAGGCAGCTGGCTCTTCATGCTGGCTAGACGGCTTCAGTGGAAGTCTTGCTTCCAGCCTCTGCAAGCACCAAGCATGTAAGTGGCACACATACAGACATTCACATATACATGTAAAATAAAAAATAAATCTATAAAGCAAAACCCTATTGTACAACCCTTCCTATCTCAGTGCTAACTTTATTGCTCTGGTTACCCATCCACCCCCTTCTTCATCTATCCTCTCCAGTCTTCTCTTCTTTCTTTTTGGGAGTTTGTTTTATTTTAAAGATTTATTCTTATTTTATGTGTATGTGTGTAGTGGAATGCTTGGAAGAAGTTTTTGTCATTTTGGTTTCTTTAAAAACGCAAAATGATGTTTGGATTAGGTTTGTGTTCCTACCCCAGGTGTGGTAGTTGTTTATGAGTTGGACTTAGAATGCTTGAGACAGGTGGCTATAATTTGGTTAGTTGTTGTGGCATGTGTAGCTTGTTTGGGGGAGTGTGTGTCGCATGGGTTTATGGGAACTTTGGGCTTAGAGTATAAAAAGTCTGAAGTCCAGAAAGACAGTGTGGGCTGGGCTTTGGTTGGTGGTTCGTTGGTTGGGTTGCTGTCGTTAGTGTGTTAATTCTTAAAAGAATAAGGGTTAGTGATTGAGTTTACAGACTGTGATCTGAAACACTAGTCTGACTCACTGTCAGTCCTTTCAAGCTTAGGACAGCATAAAAAGAGGCTGTGAAGACTTCCACCTTTCTCTCATTCTATATCAAGGCCACTTTCAAAAGCAGGGAAAATTTCTATCCTTCCTTGCTCTTTCCCTAAATAGAGGGTAAAAGATTGTAGCTTACTGCTACATATGTGTGAGTGCCTGAACGTATATATGTGCACCATATGCATGCCTAGTGCCATCAGGGACCAAAGAGGGCACAAGTGCTGGAATGGGTGCTGGGGACCAAACCCAGGCTTTCTGTAAGAGCAACAAGTACTATTAACTACTAAGACATCTCTCTAGTTCCTGCTTTGTTTTATTTGTGACTAGATCTCATGAAGCCTTAGCTGGCCTTGAACTCACTATGTAGCCCAAGCTGGCTCTAGTTTACAGCAATACTCCTGCTTTAACCTCTAAGTACTCTGCCAAATTTATACCTTTTTACTTTTTATTTTGAGACATGGTCTCACAAAGTTGCCTAGGCTGGTTTTGAACTCAATCTGTAGCCCAGTCTGTTCTTGAATTCTTTTTCTTCCTTTATCTTCTTTTCCTTTTCCTCTTCTCTGTGTTTGTATATGTATGTACATGTTCATATGGGTATGTGTACATATGCATAGGAGTATATGCATGTATAAGCCAGAGGCCAACCTCCTGTGTCTTCACTTGTATTTCTGAGATCAGGTCTCTCATTGAACCTAGAGTTTGTAGATTCAGGGAGGCTGGCTGCCCAATAAGCTCTGGGGATCCACCTGTATCAGCTCCCTTCCAAAAACACACATATAAGCATATAATCAATGTAAAAAAAATGGTATCTAGTGCACCCTCAGGACAGACCTCTGTTTTCTACATATTACTAACCACAAACTTTTCCTATATCGAAATTCTAGTTTATTGAGTTATTTATAGGAATCTAGATGAGGGGTTATCTACAGGAGCATGAGTGTCCCAGAAGGACTGTCCAAGAGAAGCTTATAGCAATAGGAAGTTTTGTTTTACATTGTCCAATATGGTAGCCACTAAACAAGATCTTATAGGAAACTGACTTTTAGCCAGGAGGTGGTGGTACACAACTTTAATTCCAGCTCTCGGGAGGCAGAGGCAGGTGGATCTCTGAGTTAGAGGCCAGCCTGGTCTACAGAGTGAATTCAAAGATAGCCGACTTTGAATAAAGAAACTCTTGTCTTGAAAAAACAAACAAAACAAAATAACAACAAAAAAAATCACTTTTAATTTCATCTAAAATAATTTTAAGAGATAGGATCTCACCCTAATGTCCAAACAGGCCCTGAACTCCTAGACGCACATAACCTGTTTTTTCTCAGCCTCCTTTAGCAGCTTGGACTTCAACATGCTTTACTGATTATTTTTAAATATTTTTATTATAAAGTGATGGGGATTACAGTTGATACAGTGCTTGTCTAATAAGTCCAGTAACATATAAAACTGAGGCTAGTGCCTAGGCCTATAATCCCATCACTCTAGAAATAGAGGCAGGGGGGTCAGAAGCTCAATGTCATCCTCAGCTACATATCTAATTTAAGGCCAACCTGGGCTACAGGAGAATCTGATTCAAAACAAAACAAAAGACAAACAAAAAAGAGTAGGAAAGAAAGAACCAAAAAAGCTAGTCTACCTTCTACCTACCAGTCTTGTACGTATGCATGTGCATGCTCATACACCTATATGTATGTTCCCAATGAGTTTGATTAGGGCTGTATACAGGAGTATAGATGAGGATTGTGTACAGGAGCAAGGCAACTTATCAGTGACTCCACCACTGTAGCAAACATCTCTCCTTCCCCTAGTAACTACTACTCATACAGATCTCAGAGAAAAGTGGAGCTTTGTGAGCACCTCTCCCTCAAGAGACAGGATGATTTCTGGAGCTCAGCAGTTCCAGACTGGTCTGCAACATAGACTATCTCAAGGGGGAAGGAGAAGGAACCTAACATAGTGAGTGATTCACACCTTTGATCCCAGCACTCAGGATGTTGAGGCAGGTCTGAAGGGAGTTTGAGGCTAACTTGGAATACACAGTGAATTTCAGGCCAACCTGAGCTACAATGAGATCCTGCCTCAAAATATCAGAACCAAGTCAGACATGGTGACACACACCTTTCATACCAACACTCAGAAGGCAACGACAGGTGAAGATCTGTGCGTTCCAATGACAACCTGGTCGGTAAAGCAAGTTTCGGTCAGCCAGGGCTACATAGTGAGATTCTGTCTCTACAAAAATAAAAACAAACCTATCAAGGAAAATTGTCAGGAGCTGGCAAGATGGCTCACAGGCAAACGGCACCTTGTGCCCAGTCTGACAACCTGAGTTTAACTCCCCAGAATCCATCTGGTAGAGAGAGAGAACTGACTCCTGCAAATTATCCTCTGGCCTCCATAGAACTGATTGCTGTGACATGCTCAAACCCACTCCCCATACAAATAAAGGAAGGAATGTAAAAACCAAAACAAAAAAATTAAAAAGAAACAACAAAAAATTCGGCAGGTGTTCTGGGTATGTATGTTGTCCCAGAATTTGGGAGGCTGAGGCAAGAAGACAGAGCTTGCGGTTGGCCTGCGCTACACAGTGAGACAAGGTTTCAAAAACAACAGCAGCAGCAAAGCAATAAACCACTTTAGGTGGGAGGCTGTTTGTTTGCTTTCTTAGAGCATCTCCTTGGAACTTACGTTCTATCTGCCTTGGGAATTTGAGTAGCTAGGATAACAGGGTAGCCACAATTCTGTGACAAAAAACAGATACTTTAAAAGAGTATTGCAATTTGTTTCAATTATGTTAACAAAACTCAGGGTTTACTATCTTTTGAATGCTTACAAAATTATACAATAGTATGGTGGTTTGAATAAAAATAGCCCCTATAGGTTCATACATTTGAATGCTTAGTCCCCTGGGATGGCACTATTTGAAAGGATTAGGAGGTGTGGCCTTATTAAGGAAGTGTATCTCTAGGGGTGGACTTTGAGGTTTCAAAAGTCCATGCCAGGCCCAGTGTCTATCTTCTCCAGCTCCGTGCCTGCCATGTGTGCCTTCATGCTCCCCAACATGATGATAATGAACTAAGCCTCTGAAACTGTAAGCCCCCAATTAAATACTTTATTTTCTAAGAATTGCCTTGGTTATGGTGTCTCTGTACAGCCGTGGAACAGTGGCTAAGACAAATAGTAACAAAGTAATGCATTGTATAAAGTTACATTTCAGCAGCATATACAAAGTACCATTCAATAATGGGGAAGTTGTGGGTGGGGGTGGGGGTAGCAGAGGCAGGGCAAGTCTGTAATCCGAGCACTTGAGAGGCAGAGGCAGGTGGCCTCTAACTCTGTGAGTTTGAGGCCAGCCTGGTCTACAGGGTGAGCTCCAGGACAGCCAGAGTTACAACAGAGAAACCCTGACTCTAGAAAAAAAAGGAGGTGGGGGATTGAGGGACATGATGGTGCCTATCTGTAATCCCAATACTCCAGAGGTGGAGACAGGATTGAGAAGCCAGATATATATATATATATATATATATATATATATATATATATATATATATATATATAGAGAGAGAGAGAGAGAGAGAGAGAGAGAGAGAAAGTTACAGGGTGACCTCAGATATACAGTTTGAGAAACCCTGCTTCAAACAAAAATAACTCCCCCCACCCCACCCCCATTTTTATTCTTTGGTCTTCCAAACGTTCTACCTCACTCTTCCAAGTACCAGGACCACAGACATATCTAAGGAGACCTGCCTCCTCCCTACCTCATATGTTACTGGCTAGTTTAGAAGTCTTTGTTTAGATAGCTGAAGTACTATGGCTATTTTAAAAAACATGTTTAAAAAGATATAGGGGAAAAATAGACCAAAGCCTATTAATCAACAGTAATTTAGATAACTGTTATTTTCAAGTATGGTAGAGGTCAGTTTCTAAAAGCAAATGGTACTTCATATTATTATTATTTTTAATTTCTTCCCTGAAATTATGTTTGTATTGTTCAGGTTCATTCGCTTCAATGTTTACCTTAAATTGCTCAAACACTGCTGCACTGACTTTTCCTTGGCAATCCTTTCCTTTGGATGAAAGAAAAAAAAATTAAACTTTGGTGTATTTATAACTTAAAAAAAAATGAGGTCTCACAAATTCACATGACTCGTCTTTTTTTTTTTTTTTTTGGTTTCTTTCTGGGTTTCACTGTCAGAAACTGATTCTGTGCTTTCAGCCTGTACCCGAAACAGCGTGGAGACTAGAAGCCCAGGAGCCAAGGCTTGAGGGCGGCTCGATGCCAACTTCCTATTTTGCATCAACATTAAAAACGTTCATGTTAGGAGTCTCAGGTCCTGGGGTGCGAGCTCGGGGCGACTCTAGGAAGACACAAGGAAGAGCGGCCCCCGCGGCGCCCTGCAGTAAAACTTTGCCTCGGCTTGCAGACCTACATTTGGAAGGGGCCTCAGCGGTTTCTCCGAGGAGCTAACCATTTTCCAACCAGGCCGGCTCACGTCCCCACAAGACGAGCCTCCGAAAGTCCCGAACTCCGCGCGGGCGGCGAGCGTCGCAGGCCGGCGCCTCCCGGGGTCCGCTTCCCGCCGCCGCGGCTCCGCCTCCGCGCGCCCTCTCGGCCGCGGGCCTCCCGGAGGCGCCCGCGCGGGCAGATCTTGGCGCCAAACGGGTGGCGGCGCTGTCCGCCCCGCGCGCGGCCGCGCCGGGCCCGGGGGAGGCGGGGGCTCGGCCGGCGGAAGGAGGGCGGGAGCGAGGCGCGCGGTGCTCTCGCGTGCTCTCGCGCCGCTCGCGTGACGGGCCCTGGCTGTGCGCGACGCTCCGGCTCCGCGGGGCACGGGCGGCCGGGAGCGCGCCGCGGCGAGAGGGCGTCGGGTGCGGGTGGGCGCGAGGTGCGGGCGGGCGGGCGCGGGGGGCGCGCGGGCGTGCACCCGCGCGCGGTCTCTCGGAGGAGCCGCGGCCGAGGCTGCGCTTCCTCAGCCCGACGGAGAGCGGCAGTGTCGCCCCGGCCGGCGCACGCTCGGCCCGCGTCTCCCCCCGCGGCGGCTGCTCCTCGGCACCGCCAGCCCCAGCGCCGCTCCGGGGCGGGCGGGCGGCGGCGGCGGGACCCGCGGAGCCGCTTTGTGTGCAGCCCGACGAGGGGCGGCGGCGGCGGCGGCGGCGCAGCAACCACCTGACAGAGGCCCGGCTCTCGCTGCACCGTCCGCCCGCATGAGGAGGAGGTAAAGCGGCGGCCGGGCTCGCGCCCTCGGCGGCGGCGAGGGAGGGACGGAAGGGGAGACCGCAGGGGAGGGTGCGCGCCGAGGCCCGGCGGGGCTGTTCGGAGCGGCCGCTCAGGCCTCGGCGGTGCCGGGTGGCGCCGGGCGGCCGACGGGCGGGACGGGAGACGCCGCCGGGCTCGGCTGCTGAAGTTACGGAACAAAATGCGAAGTGCGGAGCCGCGTCCTCCGCTTCCTGGCGCGGGGCTCGGGTCGCGGGCGGCTGGCGGGGGTGGCGGGCTGGCCGGGGAGGGGCGGCCGCGCGGCGGGGACGCCCGGGCCCGGGGCTCGGCGTGGCCAGGGCGTTCTGCTCCCGGGCCCTGGCGCCGCGCGTGGGTCCTCTTGGGTACCTAGTTTTGCGGCCTAAGCTGAACCCTCTAGGCCTCGCGTCTCCTTTCCTAGAGGGGACCGTCCAGACGGGGACCCGGCCGCTTCTCCCGGGCCGACCTGGGGCCTTTGGGTTCTCTTTGGTCCCCCGAGGCCACCAAACTTCCGACCTGGGCGCTCGTGGGTGCATTTCATTGTGAAAAGAGGGCTAGGAAACTCCGGGCGCTGCTCGGCGCCTCCCGTGGCCGCAGCGGCTGCAGCCGAGAGCCGGGTGGCTCCGGGGCCGGCTCGGGTCGGGGCGGCGGACGCCTAGCGGGGTCCGAGTCCCAGGGAAGGGGCGAGTGTGCGGGTCCCCGGCCTCGGGGGAAGAAAGGGCCCTTTCCAGATTAGAGATTTTTGAAATGAAAAAGAGGTTACAAAGTCTCCCCTTTCCCGCTGAACTTTGGTTTTCTGACCGATAGAGGCCGGTAGAGGACTGTGAAAGAAAAGTTATCCCCCAGGATGGACTTCACGCAGCCGAAGCCTGCCGCTGCCCTCTGTGGCGTCGTGAGTGCGGACGGAAAGATCGCTTACCCTCCGGGAGTAAAGGAGATCACCGACAAGATCACCACCGACGAAATGATCAAGCGTCTGAAGGTAAGCGTCTCGGTCGATGATTGCGCTCCGGGTGGCTCTGTGACTCTTGTAGTTTGACTGGACTACTCAACCTGGCCTTTGGAGTTTTTAGTGCCAAGTTTTTAAAGGTAGTTTATCGTCTTCTCTCTTAATCCCCCCTGGAAAGTATTGTTCTAACATCATTGGAAAAGTTCTTAAAGGACAAAAGTGTCACGGGAAATTTAAAAGTGATTATTTTCTATCCTGTTTATTAAGATTAGAACTCATGTTTAATACCTTCCCCCCCCCCCCCCCATCATTTTACTTAATGAATGTTGTTTAAGTAGCTTGTACTCTTAAATGTAGACAGTGATTTGCCCCGGAAGGTTCCTATTTTCATCAGCTCCAAAAAAGGCTGATTTGAGTGCAAGCAACCTTTTCCCCCTGGTTTCTCACAATTTCCTAATATTTGGAAGCTTAACTATGTATACAGTGTGACTAAACCATATTATAGAGTGCACAGATTTTCCAAAATTCGAGCTTAAAGTAAAACGATGATTTAAGTAGATGCCAAAGAAATTTGTGGACTGTATTGTTATTTCTATGGGGTTTATCTTATTTGGTGTAAATGTGGTCCTTAACATCAGTACTGTTCGATTCAATCTTGCATTGGTCAATTTGGGGCTTTCTTTTCGGTGGTCAGAGTGTTACCAATTGCGGGTGGGGTTTTTTTTTTGTTAATGGAATCAGCTTCAAACAGTGATTGCCTCTTTGGGCAACTTTGATTCACAAGGGGGATATTGTAGGCAATACCAGAGGCTGGTTGTCAGAGTTGGGGCTAGTGTGAAATGAGGGGCAGTGAGTCCTACTAAGAAACTTAATAGTGGTCTAGGTGAAAGATCTTAAACTTCTGAAGTAGTGCATTGACAGTGGCAATAGACAAAGAATGGGTCAGATGAGGTGTTTGAGAGAGAATCTTATGTAGCCCTGCTGGTCTTGAACTTACCATCGTCCTTCCTCCACTTCCCAATTGCTAGAGTTATACCACATCCTGCTAAAAGATGCTTCAGAGTTAAAAGTCAGACATGATGGAAGGCTAGGCAAGAAACATTGTTGACAACTTTCCTACCCTGTGCAACTTTATAAAATGTATTTTGAGGGCCTTATCTTAGAATTGAGTATAGTGCCTAGTAAATAAATGTTGCTCTCAAAGTATCCCTGTTTAGTTTCCATTTGGTGCCTTTTTTGAAAGACTTGGTTTCTTTCATTAAAACACATCTTTTCTGTTTTCTTTCCATTCCTTTTTAGGAGTGGGGGGTGTGTGTGTGGGGTGGGGGGTGAGTACATGTATGAGCAGTGCATATTAAATCCAGGCCCTGCTCTACCACTGAGCTACACTCCAGCCTAAAGCCAATAATCTTTTTGTTGTTTTCAAGAAGGGATCTGGTCTAAAACTTGCTATGTAGACAAGGCTGGTCTCAAACTTTTCTCAGTTCTCTCTGCCTTTAAAGTGTTGGAATACAGATGTGTGGCACTGTGCTCAACTACAATCTTTTTCTTTTTTTTTTTTGTGGAAATGTATGTATATATGGTGTGTGTGTGTGCGCGCATAAATGTTTATATGTAGCTACATAGGCATTTTTGTATACATATTTGAGGCCAGAGGACAATCCTGGGTATTACCCTCAGAAATGCTGTTCCCTCTCCTTTGAGACAAGGTTTCTGGTTGACGTGGAGCTCACCTATTAAGTTAGGCTGTCTGGCTATCCACTGAGTTCTGCTGAGATTACAATTGCCTGAGACCACATGGAGTTTTTTGTGTCCGTGCTGGAGATTAGAGCTTAAACTCAGGTTCTTAAACTTGGGAGACAAGCACTGGTCACTTAGCTATTTCCCCAGCTCCCTAAAAGGAATCTTGATATTAAAGAATATGCATGTTAATATACATTAACAAATTAACACTTTGTTAATGTTTCCTAAGATTGAGTATTTTGAGTAAGAATCTGAACAACTAAGAAAAATAAAGGTGTTCAATAAAATTAGTATTGAATATGTGTGTGTTTTGTCCTGTATATTTTACCTTCCACCCCAGATTGGTTTGTGTGTGTGTGTGAGTGTGTTTGTATGTTTGAGATAGGGTCTCTCTATGTAGCCGTGGCTATTCTGGAACTCATTATGTAGACCATAATATTCTCTGCATTCTCTCTGCCTTTCAAGTGCTGAGATTAAAGAAATGCCCAGCAACTCACTCCAGTTTTGAAACAGGTCTTGGTGTTTAACCCAGCCTTCTGATTTGGGGTGTTGGGATTACAGATCTATGTGACCAAACCAGCAATCATCTAGTTTCGATCAAGTTTGCAAGTTAAGAATATTGAAATAAGTCAGAAAATGCTGTTGCATGCCTTTAATCCCAGCACTTGGGAGGCAGAGTCAGGTGGATATCTGAGTTTGAGACCAGCCTGGTCTATAGAGCGAGTTCCTAGACAGCCAGAGTTACAACTGAGAAACCCTGTCTAAAATAAAACAAATCAAAAGAAAGAAACAGCCAGGCATAGTAGTGTTTACATTTAATCCCAATACTCAGGAAGGAGAGGCAGGTGGATCTTTGTGAGTTCTAGGCTGGCCTGATCTACATAGTGAGTTCTTGGCCAGCTAGGGGTACACAGTGAGACCCAGTCTCCAAAAAAATAAGTAAAATTAAATAAAATATTGAAATATTGAATTCCTAGTGGTGAACAATCTTTAAAACAAAACAAAATATTGTTTTGGAAATATTGGGGCCAGCTAGATTCATTAGGTAAAGGTGCTAAGTCTGGAAACTTGAGTTGTGTCCCTGGGACAATATAGTAGAAGGAGAGAATGGATTCTCACAGGGTATCCTCAGACCTCCACATGCATAAACACACACACAATAAATAAAATGCAATAAAAAATTTAAAGATAGGAAATTATGACTTTATACATTTTTCACTTAAAGATAGATTGAATATTAGAATTATTCTTATCTGTGAAAGGTTAAGGTCTACACCAGGTTAACTATCCACTTATTCTGAATTCTATTGCAAGTTAAAGTTGGCACACATTTTTATCAATTTTAATTTCCTGTTTTTTTGTTTTTGTTTTGTTTTGTTTTTCATTTAAAGACACAGACTTGCTATGAACCCCATGCTGCTCTCAAACCTGATTTTCCTGCCTCAGCTTCACAAGCTAAATGCTAAGAATTATGTGTGTGGTAACCACACTGGGGTTTTTCACACCCTCCCCTCTTAAAGACAAGATAACATAGCCCATGCTGGCTTCGATTGAACTTAAGATCTTTCTAACTCTGTGTCTGAAATACTGTGATTACAGGTATATTCCATCATGCCTGATGATTGTATCTAGGGTTTCACGCATGCTAGACTGGTACCCTACTCCTCGGTCTCTGTTTCTTTTTTCCTTCATATTGTCTCTTTTTGAGAGAAGATCTCATTATGTATGCCTAGACTAACTTCAAAATTCTGATTCTCTTATATCCTAGGGGCTATAAACACATACCACTACATGAATTTGATTCTATATTAAAAAAAAAAAAATGTGAGTGGGTGTGTGCATGTGGAGGTCAGAGAACAACTTGAAATAGTCAGCTCATTCTACCATTTGGATCCCAGGGATTGAACTCAGATTGTCAGACTTGATTGCATTTTATTGCTAAGCATGTTTACTTACTACTGGCTCTATAATTTTAAAGTTAGAAGGATCCTAAAGAAATTCTGGAATGTCCTTTTAACAGATGAGAAAAATTAGGTCCACGGTATCTAAATGACCAAGTTGCATTCATTATCAGTTATAAAGCAGATTAGTGGCAGATCCGGGGCACTGGCATTGTGTTTGTTTTAGTTCTGATGTAGCTTGCCTCTGAGGCATCTTTACTAGATATAACTAAAGATTTGTGATTCAAAAATATTACATTTAATGGTTTGTTGTGGGGTGGTGGGTGCATGTCCACAGCTCGTGCGTAGAGAGGTAGGAGAGCAATTCTGTATAGTTGGTTTTCTCCTTCAACCTCTATGTGGGTTCTGGGGCTCAAATTCAGGTTGTTAGGTTTGGCAATTGTTTTTACTCTCTGAGCCATCTCAACAGCCCAAGAGTTGTGATTTGACAGGGGGAGAAGGCAGGCAGATAGATTGACTCATGTAGTGCAAAACTGACCCCAAGCTTCTCATTCTTCCTGCCTCCACCTTCCAAGTACTGGGATTTCAAGCAGGCACACCTTTTTGCTGGGGTTATGCAATGTACCCAGGGCATTCCCAATCTTACATAGTTAAAAAAATTGTTTTGTTTTGGGATATAATCTCTCTACATAGTCTTGGCTGTTCTGGAATTCACTATGTAGACCAAGCTGACCTCAAACTCACAAAGATTTGCCTGCCTCTGCCTCTAATGTGTTGGGATTGAAATCATGCACCATAGTGACTGGCCACAGTAAATGTTTAATTTATGCATTTTATTAGGTTTGGTTACACTTGCTTTCCTTTTGGTCCCCTTGAATATACTGAGTTCATTTCTGCTTATATTTCACATTATATAGCCCTAGTACATCTTTTTGCTGTAGGTCTCATTTTTTACTAAGGGAAGTGTCTTAGCTTTCCTATTAGTTTCAACTCCTTCTGGTCATATAACCGAAGTTTTGATATTATATTGGTTCGTTTGTTTTTTTGATTTGTCTTCTGTGTGTGTCTTTTTTGAATATATGCACTAGATCAGGTTTGGTTCACTTTTGATTCTCACAGCATATTCTTCCATCTTAATACCTGGCAGATAGTTAGATATACAACAAATATTTGTTAAAGGACTAAGCACTTTTCGTGTGTGTGTGATTTTAAATTCCTCCTCTTGATTTAGATTTTTAAAACAATAACTGTGTGTGAGTTCACTTGCAGATGCCAGAGAATATTTTTGGAGTCAGTTACCTCCTCCCACATGGCGAAGGCCTGGCTTCTCTTGATTTTGCTATCCTGTGCACTCTAGACTAGCTGACCTGCAAGCTTAAGCAACTGTCCTGTTTCCTATTTTATAATAAAGGTACTGGAAATATGTTGGTTTTGGGGGAGATTAAGATGGTAGAAGTTCATTTTCCCCCTTTACCTTAATTCTAATATAGAGTTATACACATTTGTGATTTCTCTTTAATCTCTTTTAATTTTGGTCATTTCAACCTCCTTTGATTCTAGTCTTTTATTCGTTCATATTCATTTTATTTATTTATTTGTTTATTGGTTTTTTGTTTTGGTTTTTTTTTTTTTTTTTTTTTGGAGACAGGGTTTCTCTGTAACTCTGGCTGTCCTGTAACTCATCCTGTTGACCAGGCTGGCCTTGAACTCACAGAGATCCTCCTGCGTCTGCCTCTGCCTCTTGAGTGCTAGGATTAAAGGCATGCACCACCAACACCTGGCTTCATATTTATTTTAAAACTTTCTTTTCTCCATGTACTGGGGTTTGAACTCAGAGAATTAATTGCCCATGTTTGGCCAGTGTTCCATCACTACGCTACAGCCTCAGCCCTGACATAACCTTTTTTTATTTATAGATATGTTTATTTTATGTTTATGAGTATTTTGCTTGCATGCATATCTGTTTACCATGTGCATACTTTGTGGCCTTGGAGATTAAAAGAGGGCATCTCCTGAAACTGGAGTTAAGGACAGTTGTGAACTGCCATGTTGGTGCTGGGAGTTGAACCCTGGTCTTCTGGAATAGCAACCAGTGCTTTTAACTGCTGACTCCAGCTCAGCATAACCTTTTTAATGCATTCTTGCACTGTGTCTTAAAGTTTTAAATTTTAAATTTTAAAGTTTTTTTATTTCCTCCTACTTAGATTTAGTTTAAAGTTTTATGGCAAGTACACTATTTAGGGAGAGCTGTGTCCTTTGTTGCATTATATTGGGAAACACATGTCATTTGTTCTTTTGGTTATGCTTTTTTTGTTGACATTTGGTCAGTTCTCTCCATTGTCAACGTAAGTTTCTTTTCCTTTGCAATGCTTTGGGGGTTATTTGTTAGAATGACTTGTTTTTCCAGGTGTCTTACTTTGCTTTGTTTTTGATGTGATCAATCACTGACCTAAAAGCAACTTAGAGGAGGAAAGGATTTATTTTGATTATAGGTTACAGTTCATCTCGGGAAACCAAGGAAAGAACTGAAGCAGAGACGAAGGAGGAACTCAACTTACTGAGTTGCTCTTTATAGCTTGCTCAGCTATAACCCAGGACTACTGTCCAGGAGTGGCATTGCCCACAGTGGGCTGGCCCTTGTAAATCAATCATTAACCAAGAAAATATCCCCAGCTCTCCTGAGGCAGGCAAATCTCTGTTGAGTTCCAGGCTAGCCAGAGCTACCTGTCTCAAACAAAAAGGCTAAAGCAAAGAAAAGAAAATGCCTCACAGACATGCCTACAAGCCAGTCTGGTGGAAGCAATTCCTCAGTTGAGGGTTTTTCTTCTTAGTGACTCTAATTTGTGTCAAGTTGACAAAAAATAGCTAGCGTGATTAACCATGCTGAGAAACAAATGTCTAAGTTGAGATTTAGATTGTCCAAAATGAGTATGTTGGCTCTGATATCCTTTTTAAAATTAGTGTCTTTTTTGAGATAGTGTCTTGCTATGTAGTCCTAGAATTTGCTGTGTAGACCAGGCTGGCCTGGGACTTACATTTATTCTCCTGCCTCTGAGATTTTATGAACCACTATGTCCAGTCAAAGAATCTTCCCTCTCCAAACAGAATTGAACCAAGGGAAGTGCCCTTCTACCTTAATGTCTTTTGTGTTCATCTTTTACTTCTCCTTTGACAGGACACAAGTCTTTGTTGGCCACAGCTCCTTGAAGGGAACACTGTGGGAGGACTGGGTGGCACCAGTGCAGTCCAGCCATAGTTCATGAGCTTGTATAGGTGATGGAAAAATCACATGGTTGAAGGTCTTGTTGTACAAGATGATGCTTCCCATCATCTCCAGCAGGATAATCATGCCCCCAAACCTCGGGCTTCTCCCTGTGTAGTACCTCCTTGGCCTTGCAAGCTACTGACTGCCTCCTCTGGCCAGTGCTGTACAACTGCATCAAGTTGCTCACAGGGCATGTCCAGCAACTGGCTCAGGTCCATGCCACAATATATGAACTTGAAGAAGTTCTGCTTCTTCTGCTCTACTTCCGCCATCTTGCCAGGTGTTCAGAAAATAATGCATTACCTACATCTATGCAGTTGTCTTTCTAGGAGTGAGCCCTTTACTTTCTTGTATAAGGTGTTACTTATTTTGTACTTCCTGGTCCAGATTTGGGTAGCTCTTTTATTCCAGTGACCCTGTTTCTAGTTTTAGTAGAAGATGGTGTTTATAAATCAAAATCTAGTCATTGTATTTGCCCATAAGATATAATTTCTGTAAGTTCTTTCAATATACAGAGCTAGAAAATAAACTTAAGTTTATTTAATCAGTAAGTCAAATGCTTATTTGTTTTTGTTTTTCAAGACAGGGCTTCTCTGTTGTAACTCTGGCTGTCCTGTATACTCTGTAGACCAGGCTAGCCTCTGACTCATAGAGATCTATCTGCCTCTGCCTCCGCCTCCCAAGTACTGGAATGAAAGGCATGCACGCTACTACCGCCCAGCTCAATGCTTGTTTTGATAACTTCAGTAGAAGCTCACTACATAAAATTCTTCCTAAGCTTCCTCCATTTCATATTTATGCTCTTGGGTTTTTTTGTTTTGTTTTGTTTTTAAACGAGGTAGGCCTGGTTCCTATTATTCATACTGTCCTACCTTAAGCACAAAGGAAATTCCTATCTTTTTTACCACTTTCATTTATAAGGTGCTGGGGATTGTCCCAAGAGTCTCTGAGACAAATACCTGCCTATAAGATTCCCTGAAGTTTGTTTTGTTTTGAAATTTTGTTATTACTGTGGATGTATCTGTGTGATGTGTGCCTGGGTACCTAAATGCCATGGCCTGTGTCAGAAGACAACTTTGTGGAGTTGGTTCTCTTTGACCTTTATGTGACTTCCTGGATGGAACACAGGTTATCGAGGTTTCGTGGCAAGGCATCTTGCTGGCTCTGCAGTTTTAGATTTTTATTTTATGCGTACCTACTTATCTAGCTATTTATTTTATATTATTATATTATGCATTTGTGTATATATTTATTATTTTATGTGTATCATTGTTTTATCTGCATGGTGTACCATGTGCAGAGCATTGTATCCCCTGGGACTGGAGTTACAAGCAGTTGTGAACTGCTGTGTGCATGCTGGGAATTGAACCTGGATCCTCTGGAAGAGCTTCTGGTGTTCTTTCTCCTGACCCTTCCTTTTCACTTACAAAAAATAATCCCCCAAGTGATCTTTTGATAAGAAGAAAATAATTGAGAACTCTAGAAATATACTTTTTAACTTTTTTTGTTAAGTGTCATTTTACTTTTCTCAGAGGTGCTGTTTAAAAGGTTTAAAAGGTGATAATAATAACTATCATCATTATATAATTATATAATGATTGGTTATATAGCCCAGGGTGACTTGGAACTCAAAATTATTAAGTACAGTTTTACTAGTGATTTTTAAAAATGAAATTTAACAGTAGTCCTCAAGCTATTTGCTTGTGAAAGCAGACATTCTAGGTTTCCAAATGTTTTTTCATGCCGTCCTACTCCTTCTCATTTGAACCAATGGCTACAAGTACGCACTTTAGTATTTAAAAGCTGTCAAGTTGAAGTGGCAGTTCCTACACATTTCACCAAAGAGAGCTTTACTTTTTTGTTTTGTTTATTTGACACAGGCTATGATACTGTAGCCTAGACTGGCCTGAAACTATAGAGTACAGACTGGCTTTAAACTTTGAACAATCCTCCTGCCTTAGCCTACTAATTATATGATTAGTGCTGGCATTAAAAATGGAAACCCTATGCCATTTTTAGTTTCACTTTTTCTAAAACAGGAGGGTCAATAGAAGACCTGTTTTTCATTATTGTATGGCATTTCATAACTTAATTGTTCTTATTTACGTATTAGATGTGATCCTAGTTGGACTTCTAAGTCATCAAAAATGAAATTGTTAAATGGCTTTATCACTTTTTGATTCATTTGCAAACTGGAAATACTTAATATTGTTATTTAACAGAATATTGGGATAGCAGATTACTCAAGCGAGAGAGGCCACAGCCAGGGATGTGGTCTGTATGGAATTCCAGCACTCAGGAAGCTTGGGTTACCCACAGCAAAAGACAGACAAGGAGAGGAAAGAGGCCTTACTTCTGTGGTTGTTTCCAATTTTTTTCTTTGAAGTAGTTTGTTTGGGGTACCCAGTTATTGTGTCTATAGTTTATCGTGTGTGTGTGTGTGTGTGTGTGTGTGTGTGTGTGTGTGTGTGTGTGTGTGTTGTTTAGCAGGGTTTTTCTGTGTAGTCCTGACTATCCTAGAACTTGCTGTAGCCTGCCTCTGCCTTCTGGAATTGAAGGTGTAGGCCTATCTTGTTATTTTTGAGAGACATTGAACCATTACCTTTTCAAATGTTAATTCCTTATTTTTTCCTTCTCTCATATGCTTAATGTTGTTTGACAGTTTTTCCATTTCTCTGTCCAAATTACCCTTGCTGATGTTGTTTTCATTCATTTTCCACTATACTTTTGTGTGTGTATACATTTATGTGCACATGGCAGCAGGGGTAGTGAATGCCTTTATGCACACAGGAATGGAGGTCAGTATTGGGTATCTTCCTCATCCCAACTCCACCCCCACCCCTCTTTCTTTTGACAGAGTTTCTCTGGCTGTCCTGGAACTCCTTCTGTAGACCAGGCTGGCCTTGATCTCACAGAGATCCAGTTTCCTCTGCCTCCTGAGTGCTAGGATTAAAGGTGTGCACCACCACTGCCCGGCTTCCACTTAATTTCTTAAGAGAGGGCTTCTCACTGAACTTGGGGCTCGTCTTTTTGGATTGACTGTCTGGAATACAAGCCCTCAAGATATGCTTGTCTCTACCAGTTCCCCCCACCTTCCTTCCTGGGATTATAAGTCTGAGTTACCATACACGGGCACTGATGATCTGAGTTTAGGTCCTCAAACTTATTCAGTAAGCACTTGACCAACTGAGGCATTTCCCAGGTCCTCTCCCCTCCTCCCCTCTGCTGCTCTTTTTATTTTGTTTTGTTTGTTTAGACATAAGCCCTAGAACTTGCAGGCCTCTTACTCAGTGATCGCATTCCTTTGTATCCTGAGTTCTGGGATTAAAGGCACTCACCACCTTGCCTGGCATCACCTATGAGCTTTCTATTTTAAATCAATCAATCTGTCTGTCTGTCTGTCTGTCTTGCCTATTCAGTGTGTATAGGAGCTTTGTCTGCATGCATGTTTGCACAGTATGTGTGTGCCTGGTGCCTACAAACGGCATCGGGTCACCTAGAACTGGGTTATAGTTGTGAGCCTCTATGTGTTTGCAGGGAGTCAAACCCAGGTCCTTTGGAAGAGTAAGTGCTCTTCGCCACTGAGTCATCTCTGCAGCCCATTTCTCTACTCCACTTAGGATTTGAGAAATGTGTCTTGACTATTTGATTTCCAGAGCTGTAACCTCTCACTCCTCTGTCACAGCCACCTGGTTTTCTTACATTACTCATTCGCCTGAGTTCCTACTGTGAAATCCTCCTTAGTGCTCAAAGCAGTTGGGTGACAATCTCAATTTCAGTGTGTGGAGCAAGTGCTGTATTCTATGGCAGACACATTTCTTCTCATGAAAACCAAAACCAAGTGTTAAGGTGGAAGCAAAAGGAAAAATAAGAGTATGGTCTTAGGTTTAATAGTGAAAGGGACATTCTGATTTCTGTTCTTCAGTTTCCAGACTCATGTTCAGTGAGAGAAATAGCAGTTTGTCGCTAGTTCAGAGCATACATTACAGTTTAAAAATAGAACCTTACTGTTTCACGGGTGAGGTCATGGATCTGACACTGTAACCATGAGCCATTCTGCTGGACTACCTCCCCAGTGATTATTATGGGATTGATGCAGACATCACAGCATTCTAAGACTTAGCGTTCCTCACTAATTAAATTCTATCTCTATTCTAATATTTAGAAAATCTTTTTTGGTTTGGTTTTCTAGTTTTTTCAGGAAGAGTCTTGCCCAGACTTGGCTTGACCTCCCAGATACTGGGATTAATACGTATGCCCCACCATGCCCTGCAGTTTTTTTATTTTATACTAGTTAAAAAGACACTTGTAAATAATTTACTTAGATTTTTTTCTATTAGTATTTTTTCCTATGTAAGATAAAATTGAAATAGTTGATCATTATTCCTAAAATTATTCACATTTGGATTTTGAGAATTTGACTCTCCACTGTGCCACTTCGATCTTTGAAACAAGGTGTCTTATAGCCCAGGCCAATGTTGTACATTATGCAATCAAGGATGACTTTATCAAGGATGGTCTTAAAGTCCTGATCCTCCTGCCTCTACTTCCCAAGTGTTGGGATTATAAGCTTAAACCACTTTACTTAGTTTTTCTCACTTAAAAATCTTTAATTAATTTTATTTTTTGTGTATGTGTCCCCATGAAGACAACTTGTGGCAGTCAGTTTTCTCCTTTTACTGTTTGGAAGCAAGTGCCTTTACCCACTGAGCTATCTTGCTGCACTCTCATTTTCTGTTTGTTTTTGGTTTTTGAGACAAGTTCCATTTACATAGCAGCCCTGACCTTCATGGAACTCTCTGTGTTGATGCAGAAGTTTATTTTTAGTTATGTTTAAAACGGTTGCTTTGTGTATTGTTGGGAAAAGGGCTGCCTAGGGCTTGGCTTTAGTATTATCTGGAGATGTTGGCTTAAGGTAAAAGATTTTGATTCCTAGTGATCTGCATGTGATATCAGTAGAACACCTGCCTGAGGAGCTTAGGTATCAATAAAACCATTGAAATGAGGTGCTCAGGGTTCCTCTGTCAAGGATGGTACTTGCCATGATTGTGGTTCCCTCTGCTGAGGTCAGTGTTTGTTTACATCTACGAAAATCCTCGATGTCTTCCTTGCTGAGCTGCCACAGTAGTTGTACTGCTGTGGCACCTGCAACGTGGGGCCTGAAATTACGCCAGCTACATCCAAGGTGGAGACAAGGAAGAATGAGAAAGAAACTCCAGACCTCACAGAGTCTGGTAAAGTACTCTCAGGACAGCTCCCAGAGAACAGAGATTATATATATATGCAAAAATAATGAGTAAAAGTCTTCCAAAGGAAGAGGAGAGAAAGGAAATAAGACTCTATGAAGAGAAAAGGCTGTGAAATTAATAAATGAGAAAGAAAGCTCCAAGGTGAGAGTCAGAGAAAAGAGTTCTTTAGAGAAAGAGAAAGGAATTTTTATGGTAAAAAACAAATAATTTGGCTGGGACCAGGGAAAAATCAAGGTTTCAACCACTTTTCCATCATGGAGCCAAACTCTAGCGCAGGGAAACTGGTGTGGCTAGCTGCTGGAGACTGAGCATATAGCCATAACTGCTGGAGCATGTGCACGTAGCCACCCGTTTCCCTGTGCTATGTAGACCATGCTGACCTCATTCACGGAGATCCATCTACCTCTGCCTCTGGTCCTAAAGGCATGCACCTATATGCCTAGATTTCTTTTTAAAAGTTTTTGTTATTGTTATATATGCATTTTTCCACATAATATCATCATCAAAAGCGTTAACTGATACAGATTTTTTTGTTTGTTTTGTTTCGAGATAGGGTTTCTTCTGTGTCTGGTTTCAAACTTGCCTTATAGTCAAGATGACCTTGAGCTCGTTATCCTCCTGCCTCAAGTGTTTAAATTACAGATAAATGCTGTGTTTACCAGCACAGGGTTTTCATGGTAAAATTTTGCATAAGGATAAGCTACAAGTTTTCTTGTCCTTGCCTCTGCTACCATTTATTATAATATTGTAAAACACATCTTGATTCAAGAGGTATTAAAATAGCTTTAGAATTGATGAAGTATGGGAATTTTTGTCTGCTAGTACTAGAACTGACTCTTTGTTCCTATTATGTCTAAATACCACAGTTTTACATGGTTTTATGTTTTAGTCTTTGTCTTACAGTTACAGAAAGAATAACATTTGTAGGTTAACTGTTCATTAAATAGCAAAATTGAATTTATACCTGGTATCTGAGTAAATCCAAAATATATCTTGTGCCTTTCTGTGCTGTAAGGAAGAGCTTAATTTTGGAGACTGGAGTAGGATGAGGACCCGTATGTTGCACAGTGTCCTGATTGACATGGTGCATTTAGCCAGTAGAAAGTATCCAGGGTGGTGATGTAGGGTAATGGTAAAGCATAACTGAAATGACTATGTTTAGCTTCACATCATTAGGAAGTAAGTAAGGCAAGTGATTGGAGATTTAGAATTCATATTAAAGGCACAAAAATGGGTTCACTAAGAACAAATAGAAGAGTTCATATGTAGACTTTTTCTTGAAATTGTGCAGTTAAGAATGCTGGAGCTAAAACATTTTTGAAGTGAGAGTTCCAAGTGCTACTAAGGTTGAGAAAGATGAATAACGCTGATAAGATAAATTAATGAGAGCTGCTTTCAGTAATTAAGCTGAGACCACAAGTATGAATTTGGTCTTTCTGGAACAGATTGAGGCACATATTTGTTCTATGAAGAGTTATGAAAGCCAAAGTATTAATTGCGCCCTTGATCTCCAGTTAATTGGAAATCCGAATTCTTAGTTTGGGAGCTCTGGATTTAGAAATTTTCTGAGGATTTGCATCTATTCCTGGATTCGATATTTAACAATATGAGATGTGGATTAAAATTTTCTTTCCCAGAGGTCACCTTTTCTCTTGTAAAGAAGTGTTCTATTCAGTTTCTCTTTCCTCTTCACATTAAAAATAAAAGCTACTATTTATTATTAATAGCTGAGTTTTGTGGTATTATAATACTGATATTTGGAGAGACGACTCAGTGGTCAAGAGTTCTTACTTATCTTGTAGAGGACCTGAGTTCAGTTTGTAGTACGCATGTTGAGTAGCTACAGCCACCTGCAACTGCAGTTCCTGGATAGATACCTTTGGTGGCCTTAAGACACCTAAGTTTACATAAACATAACCTGTTGTGGAAGTTTATTTTTAGTTATGTACAAAATAATTGTTTTGTGCACTATTGGGTGAGGGGCCGCCTAGGTCTTGGTGTTTTGTATTGTCTGCAGGTGTTGGATTTCTGCAGATGTATTTCATTACATAAGTAATGTTTGATTACTTATGATCTGTACCTGAGGAGTTCTCAATCACCTGATCTCAGATGCTCAGTATGACGCTGGCCATGACAGTGGTTCCCTCTGCTGAGGTCTAGCAGGGTATGTACCAATGAAAAAAATGCTTCTCTGTATCTCTTGGTGAGCCTCCGTAGCAGCGAATAGTACACATACCCACACATGTAGGTATACATATGTATACATTTATATGTATAAATACATAATTTAAAATTTGTGTTTAATATTTAAAAAATACTGATGCTTCCTTGACACTTTGTTTTATTTGTTTTTGTTTTGTTTGTTTGTTTTTCAAGACAAGATTTCTTTATCCTGGAACTCACTCTGTAGACCAGACTGGCTTCAAACTCACAAAGATCCTCCTGCCTCTGCCTCCTGAGTGCTGGGACTAAAGGGGTGCATCATTACCACTTGGCTTCCTTTTTCACTTTTAAAAGGAATGTACAGCCAGATGTGGTGGCACATTCCTGTCATCCCAGCTCTTGAGAGGTGTGACAAGAGGATCAGGAGCTCAAGGCCAGCCTGGGCTACATGAGACCCTGTCTTAGAAAAGGAAAAAAACATATACTAGGTTTACTGAAGGGTTATCCCATCTTTGAGCTTTACAGTCTCCCCTAGTTCCGTAAGTGACTCTGCTTCTCTCTTTGTCCTAGAACTTATTAAGGTGTGCTAAGATCGTCATTCAGCGGGAGAATCATTGTGTTGAGCCCATAGTTCAATCCTTAGACACTAGGGGAAAAAAGAAACTTGTTTGAATGATAAATGCTAAAGAAGTCAGGCCCTAGAGGCTGGAGAGATGGCTCAGAGTTTAAGAACACTTGTTGCTCTTGCATAGGACTAGGGTCCAATTCTCTGTATCTACATGATGGTTCACAACCATCCATAACTTCAGTTCAAGGAGATTCAACTCCTTTAGCCACACACGCGTGTGCGTGCGCACACACACACACACACACAGATACGTACATGTATGCAAAACACTCATACACAATTACATTTTTAAAAACAAAAGTCAGGCTCTAAAAGTTTTTATAGATGTCATAGTATAGTTTGTTTTGCTTACATGTTCCAGGACAATTATTCCTTATTTTAGAAAATGATTTATTTTTATTTTGAGGCAGGGTCTCACTATGCCGCCCTGGCTGTTCTGGGACTCTTTGTAGACCAGGCTGGCTTAGAACTTGCCTCCCGATTGCTGGAGTTAAAGGTGTGCACCACTGTCTTTTTGTTTTTGTTATGTTTTGTTTTTGTTCTATTTATTTTTTCTTGAGATAGGGTCTCACTGAGTAGGTCTGTCTGGCCCGAGACTCAGTATAGAACAGGCTGGCCGTGAATTCACAGAGATTTGACTGCTTCTGCCTCTTCCAAGACGACTGGGATTACCTGAGATAATCTCTTGCTGGAATCACCACCATAGCCCAGGACAATGTATTTTATATCCCAGACTGGTGTGTTCTGTGTAGCCAGGCTGGTCTTGAACTCCTGATTTTCCAGCCTCTGCCTCTTGAGCCCTGCTCTGTAGTTTTGATTTGCTTTTCCCTGGTTGAGAATCTTTGTGTGTTGACTAGTAACATACATCTTTCTTGGGGAAAGAAAAGTTAAATCCTTTGCCTATTAGCAACATTTAAAAATTAAATTTGCTTATTTGTATGGCGCAGAGGTGGGGCACACATATGTTATAGCACACATGTGGAGGTCCGAGGACAGTTTGGGAGAATTAGCTCTCTCCCCTTCCACCATGAGTCCTGGAGCTCTCACTCAGGTCGCCAGGCTTGGTGACCTGCCCTTAGACTCTACGTCTCTTTCTAGCCTCCATTGCTCATTTGTAAGTATGTTTTTTTCTTCTTTTCTTCATTGAGTTATAACTTATTTATATTTGTTATAAGTACACATATATGTAATGCAAGCACCTTAATAAAAGCGTGATTTATAAAAACTTCCACCTATGCTTGGGGTTTTTTCAGTTAATAAAGTCCAGTTTCTTTTATTTTTCTAAATTTATTTATTTGGTTCTTCAAGACATGGTTTCCCTGTGTAGCCTTGGAATTCCTGGAACTCGCTCTGTAGACCAGGCTGGCCTCAAACTCACAGAGGCCCATCTGCCTCTGCCTCTCAAGTGCTGGGATTAACAGTCTTAATTATTTTTTTGAAAGATTTATTTTATGTGTATGAGTGTTTGCCTAAATGTATATATGCGCACCATGAGTATCTGGTGGCCAAGGAGGCCAGAAGAAAATGTCCCCTAAAACTGAAGTACAGATGATTGTGGGCCACCACTGAGTACTGAGAATCAACTCTGAGTCCTCTCTAAGAACAACCCATAACTCCAGAGCCATCTTTCCAGCCCCAGTTTAAAATCTTAAATCCTTAATCCATTTTAGACATTCCTGTATATTAGTTTAAGGCCTCTTTCGCATGTGGACATTCAGTTCTTACACTATTTCAAAGATTTTTATTTTTTCCTTGTACCATTTATTGAAAAGCCTCTTTCCTTCTCCGTTGTTTTAGCACTGCTGTTGAAAATCTGTTTCTGTTGAACAGAATTCACATTCTGTTATCTTGATCTGTATGCCTTTGTTTGTATCATACCACACTGTCTGGTTACTGTTGCTTTGTAATATACTTTGAAATCAGTTTGAGACCTTGTACTTTCCTTTTTCCCAGGATTCTTTTGACTCCTCTGAGTCTCTTGCAGTTGGTCAGTGTGTCAGTTTCTGCAGTGCAGCCAGCCGCCCAGGTTCTGGTGAGGACTGTGTTGAATCTGTAGATTGGGAAGTATTGTGGTCTTTTTGTTTTGTGGTTGGGTTTTTTTTTGTTTGTTTGTTTGTTTGTTTTTGAGACAGGGTTTTAATTGTGTAGCTCTCCTAGAACTCAATATCTCAATAGGTAGACCAGTGTGGGCTTTAACTCAGAGATCTACCTGCCTCTGTCCCTGAAGTGCTGGGATTAAAGGTGTATACCGCCAAGCCCAGCAAAAAGATTTTTTTCCTCCAATATACATCTTTGGCATCGTTGTCAGAATTAGATCACTGTCCTTGGACTGGTTTATATTTGGTGGTTCCTCTGTTCTGTTCCACTGGTCATCACAACTATTTTTGTATCAGTGACATGTTTTGTGCATGCGTGCGTGTGATTTTTGAGGTGTAATTTGAAATCAAGGGTTGTAATATATCCACAATTATTCTTTTTTGCTTGAATTTGCTTTGCTGTTCAGTCTTTTATAGTTCCATGTGGGTCCTGGGGGTTAGAATCTTTCCACCGCATGCATGTCCCTGCCAGTGGCTCCTGGCCTGTAGTCCAGGTCGCCCACAGAATGGGCTCCAGGTCAAGGGCTTTACCTCATCCTGCCATGGCCTTGGTGGGCCTCCGTGAGTCGGGGAGTGGACAGAAATCACTTGGGAGCACGCTTCAGTGGGCATCTCTCACTTTAATCGGGGGTGTAGGGCGTATATCAAGGATCACAGGCAGGGATGAGCCCATGACCCTGAGAATGTCCATTGGTTAGGACACCCTATGTGGGAGTGGCCTTGCCTGTGTGTTTGAGTCTGTGTAATCCAGCCCGCAGGGCAGAGCGGCATGTTTGCTTATCATATCTAAATTTGGCTGGGTTTTGACCTGGGCTAAAAGGTGAGGAGCACCCGAATTCTGTCTGTTCTCACTCTCTAGGGGTGACTCATTGTTCAAGGTGAGCTTCTACTTACAACTAGCCCTTGGACAGTCCTGCAGTTCCATGTGAATTTTAGGGTTTGTTTTATATTTCCGTAAAAACCAGTTACTGGCATTTTGGGATTGCATCGAATATGTAGATCACTTTGGGTGTAACATGACCGTGCCACAGCATCACTTCTGATCCCTGATCTTTTCATTAGGTTTATTTGTAGACTTGTTAAAAATATGTATTTTTTACATTTTTTTTTTAAATGTGTGCTCATGGATGTTTGAGGACAACTTGTGGAAGTCTTCTCCCCTAACCCCATGTGGATCGCAGGGATCAAATTCAGGTCACCAGCCTGGCTGGCAGCGCATGCTCTATCTTACCCATTGAGCCATCTTGCTGGTTCCTATTTCTAGGTGGCATTTTTTTCTTTCTCTGCTTTTCTTTTTCTTTCTTAATTTTTTCTTTTGTCTTGTTTTTTTTTTCAAGACAGGGTTTCTCTGTGTATCTCTGGTGGTCCTGGTACTGACTCTGGAGACTAGGCTGGCCTCAAACTCAGAGATTCTACTGCCTCTGAGTGCTGGGATTAAAGGAGTGAGCCACCATTACCTGGCGTTGTCTTTGCTTTTTTAAAATTTTATTTCATGTGCTTAAGTTTTTTGTCTGCATTTACGTATAATGTAGTGCAAACTGGCCTCTTAACTGTTTAGCCAGGAGTGACCTTGAAGTGCTTGTCTTCTTCACTCCTTGGTACTGGGATTACTGGTGTTTAACACACACACACACACACACACACACACACCCCTTTTTTTTTTTAATGTTGCTACTTTGCTGAAAGTAGTTATCACATTTGTTCTAGTTTGTTTTCTATATTTTGATAAATACCATTGACCTAAAGCGACTTGAGGAATGGAGATACTGTCTTACATATCACAATCACAATCCATTACTGAGGGAAGTCAAGGCAGGAACTCAAGCAGAAGAGAAGGCAGAAATCACAGAGGAATGTTGCTTGTTTGTTTCTTTCCACTCAACTACTGTTATTGTATGGTCCAGGCCTTTCTGCCTATAAATGAGCACAGTGGCCTACATATTAACACCTAAGAAAATCCAACATAGGCTAATCTAGTTGAGGAAATTCTTCGATTGAGGTACCCTCTTCCCAGGTGACTCTAGTTAGTGTCAAGTTGACAAAAACCAATCAGCATGCTACATACTTTTGGGTTATGGTCCTTGGGGGCTACAAGCAAGCTAAGGACTTGTGGGCTGGTCAAGTTCTCACTGACTCCTGAGTTTGCTCATTGTTGTGTGTAGGGGTGCACAACAGATGCCCAAGTTGAGAATGTGGTTCTCTAGGTACCTCAGGGTGGTAAAGCAAACAAAGTACCGAGCTTCGCACGGAAGCAGATCTGAAGGACCCAGCACTCAGTCTGCTAGTCTGGTGTTTTCAGACCTTGTCTAACTGTAAGACATTCTGTGAAGGGAAGAAACTACAGCAACGTAGTGATCCAGATTCACCAGGCTTGGGCTTGGGGGTCTTAGTCCTGACTTACAGCAAATTGTATTTAGTAGTAAGGTAGTGCCAGAGCAGAGGCTGGGCTATTAAGTCCAAAATTGCTCAAGTAGACACAGAGAGATAAGTATAGCCATCCAAAAGCAGCTTATTTCGTGGAACACAGCCCAGCATGCTAGGGTCTACCACTCAAAAAAATGGTGATCACGAAATGCAGGCACACGAACCTTTTAAGCAAAACGGGCAGTCATTAGAGATCTCTTTGATTGGTCAGGACCTGAACATGGGTCCTTATTGAATTGGCTTGTTACATCTCATGTGGAAGTGAGGAGCTTTCAGGGGAGTGAGGAGCATGAGAGACTTGCAGAACGTTCTGATTGGCCGGCAGCCAGGACTCTCCGAGAAACTAAGGGTGGAGCCAGGTCAGCACCCAGGAAAGATAAGGTGGAGTTAGAAAACAAAATAAAGAAATAAGAGTCATCCTGGTCCTCTCAGGGCAATATTCTGGACAGGGGTTCCGAGCTCAGTCTCCATAGCAGTCCACACATGATTGCCTCACTCCTTGACACACAGGGCAGATCACCGGCAATCTAAACTCTGATGTTCCAGCTTCTCAGTGGGTCCAAGCGGACCCTTTCCTTCTCCACAATTGCTTCTTGTGTTTTTTCCCTATCTGTACATTGTGGCCTGCTGTCCTTAGGATCTCTGACTTGTTTCTAGATTTCTAGAATAGCTCAGTCCTCAAAAACAAGTCAAAGCAAAAACTGAAGGTCCCCTCATGGTGGTGCTGAGCTGACACATTTTGAGCTATCAGGGCACAGCAAATTGATTTCTTCAGTGCTAGTCTGTCACACACAGTTCCTGCACTGGATTTAAGGCTTCTGAGAACTGTGGGTCTCTGATAGTTAAGGATTGTCAGTTTGTGGTCATCAGAACAGCAAGTCTTAGCTTTTGGTTTTGTCTTTAACCTCCTCATCCTATGTTGGTACACAGAGTTGGAATAGTAATTTATGGACTACTTCCAATTTTCTTAGGTTGCCTTTCTGTTTTCCCAAGCTTTTGAGCTGTCTTGTTGTTTCCTTGTTGATTCCAATCTATGCCTTGGAAAATAGTTTTTCAATTTTTACCTTGGTTCTTCTCACTCACAGAGTCCTACAAGGGACCTCATAGTTCTTAAGTACTTTTTACTTTATTATCAAAAAGTATTAGATTTTGCGAGAGACTCTTTCTGCATCTTGGCATGATTTTGTTTTATATTGTAATAATACATGATATTGCTTGGTGTTACCAATATTAAACCAACCTTGAATTACTGATATGACCAAGTAGGCTTGATCATAGTAAATAATTGGGGTGTGTATGTGTAAAATGTATGTGTGTGTGTGTGTGTGTGTGTATATGTATATATTTGTTGTTGTTGTTTTGTTCTAGTTTGCTTTCTAAAGGACCTCACAGTGGGCTAGGCCTTCCCAAGTCAATCAGTCAAGAAAATGCCCCATAGACTGCCCTACAGGCCAGTCTGAAAGAGGCATTTTCTCAGTTGAGATTCCCTTTTCCTAAATGATTCTAGCTGGTGTCTGAGAGACAAAAACTAACCAACAAAGTTGCTGAATTTGTTCTTGTTTTTCCAGACAGGGTTTCTCTGTTTTAACTCTGGCTGTTCTGGAACTCACTCTGTAGACCAGGCTGGCCTTAAAGTCACAGAGATCTGCCTGCCTCTGCTGAGTGCTGGGATTAAAGATGTATGCCACTACCACCTAGGGTTTTGTTTTTGTTTGTTTGTGTGTGTCTGTGTGTGTGTGTCTGTGTTTTTGAATTTGGTTTGTCAGTATTTTGTTGAAGATTTTTGTATTTATATTCATAAGAGATACTAATTTTCTTGTGATGTCCTTGTTTAAAATCAGATTAATTCGTCATATTGATCTGGAAATGCCCTTTGCTTTTTTAGAGAATTTTGGTAGAATTGATATTCTTTAAGCACTCAGCAATATTCAGTGATAACAAAACCTGGGCCTTATGTAGTTTTTTCATTACCTGTTCACATTGTGTTTCTCTTGTTAATTTCAGTAGTTTGTGACTTCCTAGGAATTTGTCCATTTCGTCTCAGTTATGTAACTTGTTGGTATTTTATAATTTTTATTTTTGTACAATCAGAAATTTCATTCATTTAAATCTGAATTTACTAATCTAGCTGGAGTTGTTAATTTTGTTGAGCTCTTGGAAGAGCTGGTTACTTAGTTTCCTTTTCACCAGCTGCCACTGAAATTGACAGCTGGTATAGGAAAGCTTTGCTTCTGTTGTTTGGCCACTGTCTCCCTTCCCTAATAGTCTCCTTAATTTTTCTTGCTTCTAGGGAAATTTCCCTCTGTTGATTTTCCCCCTGGCTCTCACAGCTTATACCATAATTAATTCCATCTGTCTTTTTCTACATATACATACTTGTCTACTAGAATCTTAATATTTTCCTTCCTCTAATTCTTAATCCATTTAACAACAGCAAAAGAAATTAAGAGGATGCCAGTCCTTCAGCTTATGGTGAACTTCTCCTTCTCCCAAGTGCTAAAATACAGATGCAGGCCTATATACTTTCTTAAAAGTAATTTCCAGTTTAAATGTAGTGAAAGATATGATTAATTTTGTTATTTAGCTTTAGGCTTAAAAGGTGCTATGATGTGGTAGACTCAAAGTTAGAATGCATGTTAACTAGGCCTAAATTTTTTTTGTTACAATGGCTTTTGTACATTAACAGTGCTTCTGCTTTACTTGCCTGTCTTAATTTTCACCTCAAATGTATATTAGATAAAAGGATCTTTTTTTAAAGTTTTTTTTTTTTTTTTTATTGCTATGGTTTGGATAGGACTTGAGTATGACTCCTAGTAGTTCATTCATTGAAATCTAATCTCCACTATGAGGTAGAAACAGCAGAGTAAGGTGTTTGGAGGTGGGGGTCTTTAAAAGTGCATAGAATTGAATGGGTTCATTCAAGTAGAGTCTTCATGCTTGAATACTGGTGGCTTTCTATATAAAATGGGGTGGAGAGAGTTAGAGGGTAAACCCTACACAAGTATTCCCTGTCTTGTCTTAGGATTCTGTTTACTAGCAGGCTGTCACTAGATGCTGATCTTTTAACCTTGGACTTCCAGCACTGAGCCAAAATAAATCTCTTTAGTTAGAATTTACCCATATGGTGGTATTTGTGTTATTGACAACAGAAATCAGACTAATACACAAATAATGATATAAAAGGAAACCAGAAGACTGGCAAACAGCTGTTTCATTTTAATCTGGCAATCCACATATATAGTTTTTCAATAAAGCAGTGTTTTAATATACTAATTATAAGATTTTACTTAGGAATTCATGTTTATATACCTGAAGGGCTAATACACGTAACAAATTGTTACAATTTGTTAAATGTAAGATTAGCATATGTGTAAGAGTGTCCGAGTTTTTTACTTTAAAATTATTGAAATGAACTTGGGTCATGATCCACTCCAGAACTTCCATATGCTAGGCAAGCTCTCTGCCACTGAGCCTGCATCCAGACTACTTGAAGATATTGCTTTCAAAGAATCTGCGAGTCTATTGCAAGAAAGACAGCAAGCTAAAGCATGAAGGGAAATTAAGAAAAGTAAAGTCAACTAGAGATAGCAGTGTATGAGTTAAAAGAATGTCCTGAAGAGCTGGAGAGATGGCTCAGCAATTAAGAGTACTAGTTGATCTTCCAGAGGATCCAGGTTTGATTCTCAGCATCCAGTGTCAGGGGATCTGACACTCTCTTCTGGCCTCCATTAGCACCAGGCACACATGTGGTGCACAGATATGCATGCAAGCAAATTATACCACATATAAAATGAAAAAATTTTAAAAAGCGCTCTGAAAAAATATTAGGTGTTAGTCCCGAGACCAAGGATATAGTTTTTATCTTTATTTTAAGGACTTATATACTTTAAAAAGTTACTTATTTTATGTGCCTTAGTGTTTTACCTTCATCTGTGTCTGTGTGAAAGTGTCCCATGCCCTGGAAGCCGGAGTTACAGACAGTGGTGAGCTGCCATGTGGGTGCTGGGAACTGAACCAGGGTCCTCTGGAAGAGCAGCCAGTGTTCTTAACTGCTGAACCATCTCTCCAGTCCCCTAGTTTTTACTTTTAATTTGCCATTAACTCATTATGTTTCCAAGACCAGACTGGCCTTGAGGTCATGTCAGTCTTTCTATCTCTGCCTCTGAAGTGCTGGGATTGCAGGTGTTCATAGCCAAACTTGGTTTCCTTATATTTCTTTTGTTAATTTCTCTTTCTTGTTCATTCCTATTTCTCACTATTTCTTACTCCCTTTAAAAATGACAGATTTGGTGTTTCTGGTCTTTAATCTATACGGTGATTAGCTTAGATGAGTTAAAAGGAACCTGAGATTGTTTCATGTGAAGATTTTAGTTTTTATACTTTGTTGCTTTTAATAATACAAGGAAAAACAAAAACTCCTAAATAAAGCAAATTCTAGATTTCATTATTTCAGAGTGTTTCAAAAATAGAAATACTGCATTAAAAACACTAATGATGAGACTTTTTTTAAAAACTTCTGTTATAGGACCACTCTGGTCCTTTTTTATTCAAATTTCATTGCGCAGTGTATGATTGTGTTGTCTCACTGCCTATATATACAGTTCTTAAAAGAATGGGTTCTTTCCCCCCCTTTTGTTTTGGGTTTTGAATTTTGTAAGAAGAGACATGCTTTTGTTTCTTATGTCTTTTCAGTGTTATTTTTGAGATGTAATTATAAATGTATTTCTTTTTTACAGAAATATTTTACTATTCTTATTTATTGTATGTGTGTGTATGTGAGTGTATGTATGTATATGTAAGTCAGAGGACAGTTTGGTGGCTATTTAACAATGTTTGGTGCTTGACACAAAACTTTCAGTACATAGAAATTAGCCCCAAAAGAAATGTATGGATCAATGTACTAAAATTACAAAACGTAATTAGGAAATTTATACGAAACTATTTGCAACTTGATTAGGCAAAGATTTCTTAGAACACGATGAACAAAAATGATAAAGTAAGAAAGGTAATAAACTGAACCTAGGCAGATGAACCCACCTGATATGGTGGTGCTAGGCTTTCATCCCAGCACTGTAGGTCTGAGCTATTTCTCCAGCTGCCTCAAATTCTTTTGCTGAGCCTTTCTGTTCTGTGTAGAGCACACCCACACACATGGTGCGTGGGGAAGGGGGAGAGAAAGAAAAGAAAAATGTACAGTAATCGAAACTATGGTACAGACCTAGAAACCATGGGAATATACTAGAATGCTGTCTTACAGCTTAACTTTGGATGGATGGGCATCTAGGTCACCCTGTTTTTCTGTACATGGTCTTGTGAGGTCTCATTTCTCAGGATACTACATGTGGCTTGTCTGTCTTAGACAGAGAAGCTTAATGACATTATGAGGGTTGGGCTCCCATAGGGAGTGTTGCAGCCTCAGTATGCTAGTACTTACAAGCTCCATCAAGCTAGCTAATGTCCCTGTAGTCAGATACGTCATATGGCCATACCCAGAGCCATTGTGGGAAAGAACTAACTACATTAGATTTCAAGATGAGGAGGGATTGATTGTGTCTTAGGGTTTCTATTTCTATGATAAAACACCATGACCAGAAGCAACTTGAGAAGGAAGCTTCCAGTTCCATATCATAGTCCCTCATCAAGGAGACATCAGGGTAGGAACTCAAGGCAGGAACTGAAGCAGAGATCATGAAGTGCTGCTTCCCAGCTTACTCAGCCTGCTTTCTAATACCATTTAGGATTGCCTGCCTAGAGGTGACACCTCCTCCAGTGAGCTGGTGTTTCTATATCAATCAGGAAAATGCCCTACAGACTTGCTTACAGGACAATTCTATGGAGGGTTTTTTTGATTAAGATTTTCTTCCCTGGGGTGGAGAGATGGCTTAGCAGTTAAAAACACTGAACACTGGCTTTTCTTGCAAAAGATCTAGTTCCCAGCACCCACATGGTGGCTCACAGCTGCCTGTGACTTCAGTTCCAGGGGATCCAATGCCCTCTTCTGACTTCCGAGGGTACGAGAGACTCATGTAGTATACAAGCATATGTACAAGCAAAACACTTATACACAAAGAATAAATAAAAATTAAGATTCTTCCCCAGATGAACCTACTTTGTGTCAAGTTGACTGGAACAGTATGGTAGTTAGTCTTCCAGGTTCCCTTATATTCCTTCTGTATTCTTTTCCCGCAGAGCAGGTCTGACCTCAGTAACAGAATACTGCAGAATTCACAGCACTTGTCTATTTTGTAGCTACCTAGAGAAGCTGTGGAGAGACCCTCATTTCTTTAAGTGGTATAGTACAAATTATAACCACATGAATATGGGGTACTACTGAAATACCCTGCACACTGATTCTAGGCTTCAGATAATATCCTTGTCGTAGTGCAACCTCTTGAGAAATTCCAAGCTTCAAACCACTTGATTTAAGCCATATTTCCAATTTTAACTGCATGATAAATACGTAATTATTGTTTGAAAGTGCTTCATTGGGAGGGCATTTTGTTAGATAGCTATAGATGAAAGATATACGCCTATTGTGTACTTTAAAAAAGTAGAGACAAGACTGAGTATTGCTATGTAACTCAAACTGGCTTCCAACTAGCTCTATAGTTCAGTTTGGTCTTAAACTCAGCATAAGTTATTTATAATTAAAACTCTCAGTCAGAAATACAACTGCAGGAAATAAATATGATTTTTATTATACAAAGGCCAATAAAATTTCAAGTGAAGTAGGTTTAAGGAGCCTATAAAATGCAACTTTCGCTGGGCAGTGGTGGCACATTCCTTTTAATCTCAGCACTCAGGAGACAGTTTCAGGTTAATCTCTGTGAGTTCGAGGCCAGCCTGGTCTACTGAGTGAGTTCCAGGACAGCCAGAGTTACAACAGAGAAACCCTGTCTCAAAAAACAAAACAAAAAAGAAGTTTGATTATAAAATAGAAATGATATGAAGATGCTAAATATAGATCAGTTCAGTTGTGTATGTGGTCAAAACCTTTCGAGTTAAGTTACATGTGAGTGATGAAAGCCAAGCATGTTGACATAACCTGCAGTTCCAACTGCTTCAGAATCCAAGGAAGAGCGTGGTAGAATCACTTGAGGCCAGGAGTTGGTTCTTCTCTGACAGCTTAGCAAAATCCCATCTAAATAAATAGTTCAATACAATCACTAATGGCAGTTTTTAAGTTCTTACAAGAAAATTTGGTATAAATACAGATAAGGTGTCTCGGTGCTCTGCAAGTTGACACTTGTTATTTTAATAGGTTTATTTTTTACCATACTTTTTATGAGTTTGGTCCTTTTGGTGTTTGTGTGTGTGTGGTGGGGTGTAGCATGCTTGTTTGGTGATTAGGAATGAACCCAAGACCTTGCACTCTACCACCGAGCTATACCTCCCTTTCCTCAGATTTATAAAAGGAAGGGAAGGAGAGACATCTCTTACTGATTACTAAGTATTATGGGCTGATTTTTTTTTTTTTTAATGCAGCTTGTAGTGAAAAATTTTATGGATATGGATCAGGATTCAGAAGATGAAAAGCAACAGTATCTCCCACTAGCCTTGCATCTCGCATCTGAATTCTTTCTCAGGAACCCTAATAAAGATGTGCGCCTTCTCGTAGCGTGTTGTTTGGCTGATATATTTCGAATCTATGCCCCAGAAGCTCCATATACTTCCCACGATAAACTTAAGGTAAATACAATGTTTACAAAATACTTTTGCCACACGAGCATGGGTTTTGACCATGAGTTTCATATAATTATCTACGGAAATACTGAGTACAGAATGAAGTTTTGAAAGGTAAAGATCAGAACTTGTTCTGGTCTGCTCTTATTTAACCTTCCTGCTAGTCCGCCATAAAGCCCAGTTGGATAGACATAAAGGATAAATAGTGGCTTAATGATAATTTGTAAAACAGTAATATTCTAGAATTTACACATTCAAATAACTTTCCCCTTATAGATTATTAAACACTGAATATTAAATACTCAAAACTATGCTCATTTTGGTGGCTCTTTGTTCAAAAAAATTAAAAATTATTAAAATGATCTCTTGAGCTGGGCGATGGTGGCACATGTCTTTGATTCCAGCACTCAGGAGGCAGAGTCAGAAGAATCTCTGTGAGTTCAAGGCCAACCTGGTCTACAGAATGAGTTCTGGGACAGCCAGTTACAACAGAGAAACCCTGTCTTGGAAAAGAGAGAGGGAGAGAGAGAGAGAGAGGTCTCTTGAACTGATTTTATTTTATTTTTGAATAATTCTTGGAAATTGTAAACTGAATTGCCTTTTTTAAAGATTTATTATTTATGTGTATGTATGTGCTGCATGAGTTTATGTGTATTGCATGCATGTACATGTCTGTAGAGATAAGAGGATGTTGGATCTTCTGTGAAATGAGTTACAGGTGGTTGTGAGCCACCAGATGTAGGTGCTGGGAACCAAACTCATGTTCTCTAAAAAGAGCAGCAAGTGCTTTTACATGCCCAGACATGTCCCCTTTGAGTACATTTATCACCTTCCCATCCCTTTGGTTTTTCTTTCCATCCTTTCTGTCACTTGTGATCGACTTGCTTAATGCATGTCAGAAGTAGTAATGAAAAGGTTCATTAAATTTCTTAAAAATGAAGATAATAGTTTGCCTGATGCACTGTGGAGTCGGCGAGTGACCAGAAGCTCTACAATAGAAGAGAGTGTTGTGAGATAAGGAATGTGTGTTCTCAGATTAGAAGACCTGCTAAAGTGTGCAGTAGAGGTAACAGTCTTTAGTTCTACTTCCAAAAGATATTTTGGATGTTTTGTTTGTTCTAATCTTTTCAAGGCATTGAAAATAATGGAATAGGCTGTCCCACAGCATTCAAATAAAGGAGAATTTTTTTAATTGAAGTTTGTAATTACTTTCATATATCTCTATTCTATATGTAGATATAGATATGCACTTAGTGTATTGGAAAACTGACAAGTAATAATGTCTAAGTTAATATATTTTTCATTTTTATTTCTTTAACAGGACATATTTCTCTTTATTACCAGACAATTAAAAGGTTTGGAGGATACAAAGAGTCCACAATTTAATAGATACTTTTATTTATTAGAGGTAAAAATAATATTTTATTTAATAAGTATAGTTTCATATAGCTGCAAATTCTTATAACTCTGTAATGTAAAATGAAACTTATATAACTTATTTAATAAAACTGTCATATATTTTATAAGGAAAATATCTCTGTTTCCTCCTGTCTTAAAAAGATAAAAGTATATCTACCGAAAAAAAATTTGACATTTCATTTTCATTCATAATCAAAAATGAATTTTTGCTGCTCCTGAAAGTTTATATGTGTATATGTTATTTGTAATGACTCCTTTAACTTTTTAGTAATTTTCAACTTGATAAAGTTGATGGTGCTGGTAATGTCTTTAAAGATTAGAATGACTTGTGATTGTGTACATTGAGTCTTTGTAGACTTTACTATTATGAATCCTAGTTGTAAAAGTTAAATTGTACTAGTATGCTTTTGTGTAATAGTTCTACATATATGTGTTAACCAATTATTTTTATTTATTGATTTAAGAATTTAGCTTGGGTTAAATCATATAACATCTGCTTTGAGTTGGAAGATTGCAATGAAATTTTTATTCAGCTTTTTAGGACTCTCTTCTCAGTAATCAAGTAAGTTTTTTTAAGCTTTTTTTTCATATTGTATGTATTGTAGTGTCATGTATTCTGATATGTAAATTAAACTCCCTAGATTTATAAGGAATTAATTTTCTAAGGCGATTACAAAGGGGAAAATAAACAACTTGTTGTTTGAGAGTTGTCCTTACTATTGTTTTAATTATTTATTGTTATTTCCTTGAGATAAAGGGTACTTTACAGCTCTAAGACCTGGAACTTCCCTGTGTAGCCAGGTTGGTCTCCTTCCTGCCTCAGTCTACTAAGTGATGGGATTATTAGGATGAAGCCAGGATGCCTGGCTTTACACTACCTCTTTAAATTTATGGTATAGATTAGTTGATTGACTTTTCTGTGTCTTTGAGGCTAAATACTATTAGAGGACCATAAAATAGAGTCCTTGGGGTTTTTAAAAAAATGCTTATTGGACAATTTTGTGTGTGTATATACATTGACCATATTTACTGTTAGGGTACACACTTTTATATCCTCCTTTTTAATTTTTTTCCTCCTTGTTGATCCACTGAGTCCTGTTAGTACTTCCTGCTGGAATACTGCATGATTCTGTTATCTTGATAGCCATAGAGCGGTGAGTTCATCAGTACAACGACCATGCCATGCCCAAAGCGCTTCCCCCTCCTCTTGCTCCTATATCCATCCTATCCTTCCATGATGTTCCTCCAGTTTTGTTGGGCAGTGAATGATACAGGTATTTCATTTAGATCTGAGCACTCAACCTTCACTTATTCTCAGCACTTTGACCAGTTATAAATCTTCATTAACTGTTGCCTATTTTAGAACTTCTCCCGAGGTTTAGAGCAGTGCTGATCTATGGGTATAAACATTTAGGACACAGTTTGACTACATGTACATTTTACAAAACAACAGGAGTAGGTTCTCATCACCAGTCATCCCCAGGGCCCATGAATTTCTGAGTCATGGCTTTTGACCAGAGTTATTGTACTAGGCATTTATTCTCTCCTGTGAAACAGACCTCAGATCTAATCAGAAGTCCTTGACTACTTTCATAATTTTCATGCTACTATTGCCTGCAATTGGTTGAAATAATGGAACACTAAAATCACATGTCTTTCATCACCCAGCAGGCTGGTCCCACCATCTTCAGACACTGAGTAGGCTTCAAAAGTGTCAAGAAAGGCAAGCTCTATCATACTAGAACTTTGTAATCCTTTAGTAGCTTCTGTCTTATTGGCTAAGCAGGATATATAGGCAAACCAGGATTAAAGGATTGGTCAGATAGATTCCATATCTTCATGGATGGAACATCATTGTAATGTGACACACAGGAACACTTTGTGGGGAGATTTCTTTGTCAGTAAAGTGCTTGCTACACAAGCATGAGGATCAGAATTTGATCCACAGAACCCATGTAGAAAACTAGGCTCAATGACACACCCTTATAATTCCAGTGTTAGATAAGCAGAAACAGGTAGCACTCAGGGCTCTCTAGCCAGCCAGCCTACTTGGTGAGTCACAGTGAGAGAGACCCCCCCCCAATCCAAAAAAAGAAAGAAAGAAGTCAGTGACTTGTGGAATTGATACTTGAGTTTGTCCTGTCTTCCACACACGCTTTAAATGATTATTTATACACATACAGGCTTAAAAAAATTTTAAAAAGAACAATTTGTACCAACTGTTTGCCTTATATCACCATTTCATAAGCTTTCCTTTTGAAATTTATGATTACTATCTCCAATAACTTGTGAAATTATTGATTTGTCCCTCCTGTAACCTTATCCACACAAAATCTACTCCAGCTACTTCAAAGCCTTTTTCTTTGTTAATTAATTTCAGGAAATTTGATTATAGTGTATTGTGGGACTTCTGGCTCTTGTTTGGTTTTGGTTCTGTATTTGGGGCTCCTTGAATTTCTAGACTCTGGGCCTATTGTCTTCTGATTATTCTTCCAAACTCTCAAAGGAAGTCCAAAATTATTCATTCTCCAGGATGCACGGAACATCCGTACATGCATGTGCTGATCATTAAGCACTTGATTCTGTGAGTTTGATATCTGAGTAGTTCTTTGCTCACTGATACTCAGCTGTCTACAAACTCTATTCTGTGTGGACGCTGGGGAGCGCCATTAGTGTGCACTAGGGCTGTCTTCCTTGGGCTGACAGCTTGTTGGCTTACTCAGAACTTGGAAAGTTGTAAAGTGGTCATGATACCCAATATAAGAACACCTGTTTCTGTATTCTGGGTTTTAATTGTTTCATATACAGGGCAAGTCATGGCCTTATTACTGCATCTGGCCAGAACTGAAAATCTTAAGTTTACTGATTTGGATTGGTGAAATCTTTGGAATAATATGTTTGTTTTTGAGACAGTATCTCACTGTGTAGCCCTGGCTGGCCCAGAACTCACTCTGTAGACCAGACTGGCTTTGGATTCACAGAGATTGGCCTCCTTCTGCCTCCCAAGTGCTGGGATTAAAGGCATGCATCACTGAGTTTGTCCTGGAATAATTTTTAAAGTCTCTTTCATCTGTCTTCCCTGAACTCTCCTTCCCTTGAGGATACATGGATCCAAGAACCAAGTACTCAGATTTTTGTTTTGTGTCATTTTGCATCAAACTGAATATCTACATTCTTCTCCTACTCATTCCCGTCACACACACTGGACACGCATACTGAAAGCTGTGCACTCAGTAGTCCTTCACAGCTGGCATTTTGTAACGTGTGTAAGGTATTTTGGAGAGGACATATGAAAAGACTGTTTTTCTAAGAGTTATAGAAAACTGTTAAGTGTGACCACCCCCCCCCCCCCCCAAAAAAAAAAGACTTTTAAAAGTACATATGCTTTCATTCTTCATTAAATGCTAGGTGGGCCAGTTGTTTTGTTTTTGTTTGTTTTTTCAGGAAAAACTTTGAAACACTTTATATAATTCAGTCTTTCAATTTTATTTTAAACTTCTATATTTCTACTATAGAATATATGTTCATTCTATAGACTATACTTTTTAAAAGGATATCTTTAGTGTAAGTACATGAAAACATACTGACAAAAGAATTGTAGTGAGTATTTCATTATAAATTAGGGTGATGTTTGATTTGGTAGAACACTTCATAGTAATATGGTTCAGTTATCACAGTAGACCTTGCTGGAGAAATAAATATGACAAAAAATGACAAATAAATATGAAATTTCTTTGCCATTGTCAGTGTGGTTGCCTCAGGTAAAAATCCTTTTACACCTGAGTTTGTTTATGCTGTACTATGATTAAATCTAGGGCTTCATGTGTGCAAGGCAAGTGCTCTCCTACTGAGCTACATTCCCCAGCCTTATTCTCTCCCCTAGACAGAATCATGCTTGTTTGTTCAGCTGGCCTTAAACTGTGTTTTACCCTCTCAATCTCCTGTGTGACTAGGATTACAGATACCAAGATTATTGCTTTGAATTTTTTTAGCAGGGATGGTGGCCCTTGAAGGTGAGGAGGTGCAACATGAGTCTGAAATCAACCTGGGTTATGAAATAGCAAGACCTTGTCACCAGTAAACAAACAAGTACATGAAAGAAAACAGACCTCTGGGAAATTTGTCTTTCTATATGCCTTAAGTTTTCTTCCTTCCTTTTTAGCAATAGCCACAATAAGAAGGTACAAATGCACATGTTAGACTTGATGAGTTCTATCATCATGGAAGGTGATGGAGTTACTCAAGAATTATTGGATTCTATTCTTATTAACCTCATTCCTGCACACAAGGTCTGTATAGTAAATAAATTACTGGCTTTTTCCATTTATATACTTCCTTTTCTGACCCTAGAGTGAATAACATTATCTTTAGAAGATGCATTTGATTAAAATATTTTAAAAAATTTTAAATGTGTTTGAGTCTTTTACCTGCATGCATGCCTGTGCACTATGTGGGCCTGGAGTTACAGACAGTTGTAAGGCACTATGTGGGTGCTCCTATCCTCTACAAGACCAGCCAGTGCTCTCAATTACTGGCCTCAAAAGTGTAGTATTTCTGGCTTCTTTTTGATAGGTACAAGAAGAATAAAAGTGAATCTATTTCTTTTTCTTTTCTTTTTTGTTTCTAAACAGAGTTTCTGTTTGTAGCCCTGGCTGTTCTGGAACTCATTCTGTAGACCAGGCTTGCCTCATGTTCACTCACAGAGATCTGCCTGCCTCTGCCTCTGCTGAGATTAACGGTGTGAGCCAACACCACCCAGCTAAGAGTAAATCTATTTCATAGTAGTAAGATGTTAACGGGTGTTCTTTAAAACTATAATTGCTCTTTTTTTTTTTTTTTTGTAAAACATAATAACTTTTTTTCAATAAATTTTTAAATTTAAACATACGCCATTTCTACTGTCTTTCTTAGATCTAATTTATTATATGCATTGGGACTTAAGGGAGTGTAGTATTCATTTCAGAACAGGTGATCTGGGTGTGATGGCTCACACCTTTATTACAATCACTTGGGAAACAGAGGCAGGTAGCTTGTGAGGCCAGCTTGATCTATATTGTAAGTTCCAGGCCAGCCTGTGATATCCTGCCTCTAAAGGGGGGATGGGATAAATAAAAATACAGTTGAATCTAAGGCCTCAAATGTTATTGATCTACTGTACCACTGAATCACATCTCCAGAACTTTTCTTCAAGCACACATTGATTAAACAATGAAATATTTAGCATGGTGGATTGGAGTTGGGGTGGGAGTGTGTATTTAGGATAATGTGTTTAATAAGTTCATACAAACTAAAAAGCCTTGACATCTGTTTTAGTTTAGAAAAGATTTATATAGGTTGGACTTTTGGCTGCCCGTCTAATATATTGCAGTGTTTGATTTGTTGAGTTCATTTGGTATCTTCTGTGTAAAACCTTGAATGGAATTCACTTAACTTTTTTCATATTTTGGTAGATTTGAATACTTACTATTCAAATAATGCTGTCTTACCAGTTCCCCAATTAATTTGTAGCTTTGCATGTTTTGTTTTTCAGAACTTAAATAAACAGTCCTTCGACCTTGCAAAAGTCCTGTTGAAAAGGACAGTCCAGACTATTGAAGCATGCATTGCCAATGTATGTATTTCTGTGTACATTTATTTTAGAACTCTGAGTCTTGGGATATTATGGAATTTATTAGAATCATCCACCTATAGATACATTTCTCATAAAGACAGTTTTATTTAGATAAAATATGAAACTTTAATGTAAATATGACCAAAATTGAAAAAATGCAGCATAACTTTATAAAATGACTTTAACCTGACACAAGATAGATATGACTTAAAATCTGACTGCATTTCCAATTCCTTCTGCATCTTTATTCATACTTATATTACCTCCCAAATATGTGAAACTCACTTTGTCTGTGTGTCCCCCTCCCTTTTGAAAAAGGTTTCACTATGTAGCCTGGCTGGCTTGGAACTTGATCCGACTGCCTGTGCCTCTTTGTATCTTCTAGGTCATTCTTGTGAAAACCTGTTTCTTCTTCTTTAGTAGATGTTTATATATTTTAAAAGACAGTGTGGGAGTGGGGAGCTGGGATCAGAAGATAACCTCTAGGAATCCATTCTGTCCTTCCACCATGTCTTGGGGATCAAACTAAATTATCAAGTTTGGCAGCAGGTGACTTAACCTTCTGAGTTGTCTCTCTAGCCTTTTAGTGTCTTTAAAAAATTCATTGACATGTATATCTCCCACATATATAAGCATGTGCGTAAATTAATAACTTAATTCTTATAATGGAAAATTTTTAATTAATCGATATTGAATTTGTTGTCGTTGTCAAAAGTAGAATTTTGTAAAAACTTACAATTTTATTATCTTCAAATAGCAGTACTTTTACAAATTTGCTCATGCACATCTATTGTCTTTTATGTCTAGTTTCATATTTTAAGTTTTTGTTAGTAATACATATGACTGTAGACTGACACATACTCATTTCCCTTACTGCCTTATATTAAAAGTTTTATCGGTATTTTCCTTTACATAGCACCTTTGGGAATGCAATAAATAGTATCTGTTGTGGTATTATCTCCTTATTTAAAAAAGGAAGGATTATTCATTTAAATTATATAAAATTACTGTATCTGTTACTAAATTGGACATTAGTAGGTTACCTTAAATATCCTGTTGTCAGTTCTCAGAAATAACCATTACTAGGTTCAGATGACCCTTCCATAAGTATCATCCCATGCTTATTTGTGTATTGGTGTTTTGACTTCATATATGTCTATGTATACCATGTGTATACCCGGTGCCCATAGGGGCCAGAAGAAGACATCAGATCCCCTGGGACTGGAGTTAAAGATGGTTGTGAGCTGCCATATGGGTGCTGGGAATGGAACCCGAGTCTTCTGTAAGAGCAGCCAGTGCTCTTAACTGCTGAGCAATTTCTCCAGCCACATTTGTATATTTTAAAATTGTTTTATTTTTTTCAAATGATGAATATGATTTTTCAGACTCGTAATTCATGTTCCTTTCAAAAGAAGTACGTATAACTTTATGATGTCAAAAGTAAATGCTTATTTGCATAGAACTGTTTTTATAACATTTTGAAATCTAGAACTTGGCTGGAGAGGTGCTTAGGGGTAAAGAGTGCTTGTAGGACCCAAATTCAAATTCCCTTCCCAACACCAATGTCTAGTAGCTTCACAACTGGCTATAACTCCTACTCCAGGGGATTCAATGCCCTTTTCTGGCCTCCATGGTCGCACATGTATCATATAATCAGAATACACACACACACACACAAATGAAAATATTTATATATATATATATATATATGTATATATATATATACATATATATATATATATATATATATATAGTGACATTCTCATCTATGTATATGGGAGATATATACGTGACTAGTGATATCTTTTGTACTCTTAATATTGTACATATTTTTTTTCTCCAGCATTTTTCTTTAATTATTGTGTCCAAATATCTCTGGGGGTGGGATATGTACATGTGAGTGCAATTAATTGCCCTTGGAGGAGCCTGAAGACTGCATCACCTGAAACTGGAGTTATAGGCAGTTGTGAGCCACACATTGATTTGGGGAAGTAAACTTGGGTCCTCCCTAATAGCAGTGCATGCTCTTAACTGCTGAACCATGTTTAAATTACTAACTTTTGCGTCTTCAACAACTACCACTTCTTCTTCTCCCCCTCCTCCTTTTTCTTCTTCCTCTCTCCTTCCTCCTTCTTCCTCCTTTTCCTCCTCCTCCTCCCTCCTTCCCTCCTTCCTTCCTTTCTCTCTCCTCCTCCTGTTCTTCTTCAAGAGAACACAGAAACCTAAAGCCTACCTTAAAAGTATTATCACTAAACTCATAGAAAAAAAATAAAATAATTTTTACTTATTTATTATTGGTTTTTCGAGGCAGGGTTTCTCTGTTGTACCTCTGTTGTACCTCTGGCTGGTGGGAAACTCACTCTGTAAACCAGGCTAGCCTTGAACTCATAGGGACCCACCTGTCCCTGCCTCCTGAGTGCTGGGATTAAAGGCGTGTACAACCACTGCCCAGCTAATAATTTTTAAATAGAAATCAGATTAGACTTCAATTTTTTTTCATTGCTGAGTGATTGCTTTATAAATGTCCCAATTATTAATTATGCATGCTGTCTAAATTGTTTTATTTTAATAAAAATTAAGGTTTTTCAGAAATGTCATATACCAATAATCTGTGCTTTAACTTCTCCCTGTAATGTTCTTGATGTGATACTATTTGAAAGCTTGTTTCTTCTCATTTAGATAACTCCTCTTTCTTTCGTGTTAATAATTTAGTGACTAATCTGTATCATTCCTTTCAATTGTATGCATAATGTTCATAGTTTTCTTGACATGCATGTTTACTGAAAGTTGTTTAGGTTTAAGTAAAATAACAAATTTTGTTGTACTGTTTTCTATAGTTTTTCAATCAAGTCCTGGTGCTGGGAAGATCATCAGTCAGTGATCTGTCCGAACATGTATTTGATCTAATTCAGGAACTTTTTGCTATAGATCCTCATCTGTTGTTATCTGTCATGCCACAGCTTGAATTCAAACTGAAGGTACCCTTTAAGCTTTACAGGAAAAAAGTGTGTTTTGAAAATTTTTTTCCTCTAATTATAAAGAAATGAAATATGGTTTTAGTTTTTTCATTTAGCTTTATGCAACATGAAATCACAATGTGCCTAGTTGTTATCTACTGATACAGTGATACAAGAGATTAAAAGTAGTGTTGTCTTTGAAATTTACAATATTCAGCATTTTAATATTAAATAATATTCATATACTAAGTAGTTTAGTTTTATTAATTTCTAAATTCTATTTGCTGTATAATGGGTCTAATATTTTTATGCTGATTCCGCATATGAGGATGCGCATATAGCCATACACACACTAAATGCAATATTAGAAAATATAGTTGTTAAGCCATTAATGCAAAATTTTTAAGTCTTTGTCCTACTCATTCATTCATAAGGATATTGTCAGTTCAACACATGTCTTCATGAGATAATACTTAACTGTGACTGAGATCTACATCCGTATGTCAGTGCTAACAAGCCATTTTATACCCAAAGACCATTCCAACTTCACTTGAAGAGCATCAGAAATCTTAACAATGATGAAAACAAGGCTCTGGGTCAACTTAGCAGTTTCTTTCTAGTAGTCTACACATGTGAAGTCTCACGTTACTGGAATAATCACGGATCTGCAACTGTAGTCACTCACAAATAATATAAAATATACACATAGTCTACTGTTTGACATTTAAAGACAGTAATTTTTCCTTAAAAAGTAAGTTGGATTATACAGTTTAAACAGTAATCTTCCACTGAATAGAGAACATGACAGGGAAAAACAACTCTATTAAAGAGATTGAGAATTCAAAAATCAAGTTAATCACTCTCAGAAAGCTTTTGGGCAGTGGGAGTAAAATATGCACATTTGTATGAAACAAATGTAAAATGACAATTATGTAAGACTTTAACACAGTAATAACAAAATAGGTTTTTTTTAAACTTTTTTCTCAAGCAAAATAAAACAGTGCTGAGCAATACCAATGTTTAGTAGGTCCAGATTTAGTAGGTCCGTAAAGTGGCAATAGGGAAGATGTGAGATATGGTCAGAGAGCCATGTAGTCAAAGTTTTCCATAGTAAACAAGAGCATGTAGTAGTTTACATTGTTCATTATATAAGCAAAATAAAAATTGTTTCTGGTTGGGAAATAAAGCACAGGCTACCTTCATTGTGTCTTTTCTCTTCATAGAGCAATGATGGGGAAGAACGGCTAGCTGTGGTTCGACTACTAGCTAAATTGTTCGGCTCTAAAGATTCAGATTTAGCAACACAGAATCGGCCTCTTTGGCAGTGCTTCCTTGGGCGGTAAGAGAACATGACTTTTGAGTTTTGTATGCGCTGAGTCCACGTGATAAGGACTACAAATACCAAAATACTGATGCTTGTTTTGTTGACATGTATTACAATTTTCCTTTTAGAATAAATTGTGGAACAAAGTGTTTATGAAGAAAGTTTACTCTTTCGTGTAACACTTCGTGCATGAGTGTATGGGTATATAGTATAGTGTGGTGTGTGTCGAGGAATTTTAAATTTTTAGCAAAATTTCAAGCTTTAGTAATTTTATGTCTGCATAATGTGTTTGAATTGAAGAGTATATGCTAGTTTTTTTTTTTTCCAGCGTGGTAAGCGCATACTATTCGCAAAAATGTTTCTATAGAATTAATTATCTTCTGTTTCTTTTTTGTTTGTTTGTTTGTTGCACCATTGTCTCCTGTGTAGCTCTGGCTGCCTGAAACTCATTGTGTAGAACAGGCTACCCTTGAACTCCCAGATCCCCTGCCTCTGCCTCTTGAGTGCTGAGATTAAAGTCGTTGGCTATCGCTCCCAGTTCTTCATATTTTCCATAGACCACATTAGCTGTCAGTATACTTAACACAGTTTCTAGTCAGTAACCATTGTTGTTTATAAACACTTTTGTGTTATTTATTTGAAAATAAGTGTTTTTACCATATTAATATTTAGTAATATTTTCTATTTAGATTTAATGATATTCATGTTCCTGTGAGATTAGAAAGTGTGAAATTTGCCAGTCACTGTTTGATGAATCACCCAGATTTAGCAAAGGACCTCACAGGTAAGCTCTTCGTCTGTTACACATATTAATCACAAAAACATTTCAGATGGTGGCTTGTGCCTAACTCTAGTTTCTGAACAGGTTTTGATTTTAGGATGGTTTGATGTCTGCTTCATGGATTAGAAAAAATTTTCCTGATTATAAAATAAAATTCCTCTTCAAACCTTCATGTGTTGATCATTTGGAATTTTTTAGAAACCATAAGTTGAGATGACGTTGGATTTAGATACACATCACATCTACTATATTATTAAATATAGTAACATACCTAAGGTGTGCTGAAAAAAAGGGATTATCTTCTAGATTAGATTGTAACTTTTCTTTATTCAGTGTAAAGTATTTAACCTACTTATTTGGCAGTAACAAGTAAAAGGCTTTGTAAACATGCTACTATTTATTAAAAACAGAAGAAATAACTTTTTAAAATTTTGTTTGTATTATAATTTTTGTTTGTATTACTAATTTATTTAGTAATTTAAAAGGTCATATTCTACATATTTTACATTATGTAATTATATATATTGTTTTGTGAGCATTTGTACTGCTTAAGTCTTTAATTTATAAGTGAAATTTCAGACTGTAAAACAGGCATTAACTATGTTGTCATTTAACCTTCCACCAAAATACATTCTCTCTTAAGATGTGCTTTGAAGTAGTAAGCATAGTTTTAGGAATAGTAAATTGTACTTAGTGCTATCTTAGAGGTGATTTTAATTCATCCTGTATTTTGCAAACATTAATATGCAATATGTAAAGTTTTTGTCTTTTAATTTTGAATCATGACAGTTTACATAGCTAATGTTTAGTTTAACTCTTCTTTTTTATTCACAGAATATTTGAAAGTTAGATCACATGACCCAGAAGAAGCCATTCGTCATGATGTCATTGTTACTATAATAACAGCTGCCAAAAGAGACCTTGCCTTAGTAAATGATCAGTTGCTTGGCTTTGTCAGGGAAAGGACATTGGATAAACGGGTAAGACTTGAGAATTTGTTCTTCCCTGTTTTACTGTGTTCAGGTTGTTTTCTGTTTATATCTGGTATTACAATACCAGTTACAGCTTCTCTGTGGAAACCAAAATAACACTAAATATAGAACCATTTATTTTTAATACACACACAATTTTTCAGGGAGGGAGGGGCTGTCTCTCTGTCCTGAAACTTGCTATATAGAACAGGCTGGCTACAAACTCGCAGATGTGCATGCCTCCATATATATACTCTTTACTTGTGTTTATGAATAAATATGTTGGATTCTGAATCTTCACATTATGGGAATGGGTGTTTCTTAAAGCATTCCTATATTAAAAAATACGTACTGAAGTAGTTTAATTTTCTGCATGTTAGTTTGCAAAAGGCAAGTAATTGATTATATTTACTTCTTAATTTTACTTATTACAAATATAAATATGTTAATAAATTTAAAGAATATTGAATTTTAATAGGTTTTAAGTATAAAATGCTTATATTTTTACATAGCTTAGCTGGATCTCTCATTCATTCAATTGGAAGAATATCATACTTTCTAAGAAAGTACTGTTTCCATATGCCTGCTAAACAAGAGCAGAAATAAAATGGTTGTGTGATTAGTTACTTTTTTTTGCTGTTTTGTCATTGGATAGCCTTAGAAACATGGATTGATAAGGAAAAGGTAATGTTTTGAACAGTAATAATAGTTACTAAAGGGGAGTTGAGTCAGTCTTGAGCAAGAACCAGACTTGTTTTAAACAGAAATTGCCTTACAGTGTGTACTGATTCATTTGACATTGCTGAAAAACTACTGTTTTCCAGAAATGTATAATTTTACGTGTAATTTCAGGGTATATTTGTACGTCTTGATGTACTATGAGAGGTGGTCTTTACCTCCTTTTTTAAAAAATAGTCATGTGGCAGATGTTGAAAAAAAGAAAAGGACATTAACTTGTTTGGTTTTGGTCTTAAATTCCCATGTAGTGGTGAGTTCACTTGACTGAATCTCCTCTTAACTTGTTATTACCTTTCAAGGCCATGGGTGGTTAGTGTGATATTTTTTCCTTTGAGAAAAATACTGCTCTTATTAATGTTTATCTCATGTTTTCAAAAAAAAAATGAATAAGTTATTCTTTCTGTTTGCGTGATCTGATCATATCATTTACTTCACATATTCCGTTCAATAATTTTTGTCTGTTAAGTTTTGTATCCATTTTAACACTTTTCTCCTCTGGAAGGCGGGGGAACAGGAATTCACTTCACTGCTCACATTTTGGAGTTTCATTCCATACATTCAGTAGACTAAAAAAAGGTGCAAAAAAAGTACTGGCTTCATTCAACTAGAATGTTTTTATTTTCTCCCTTCTCTGTCTCCCCCCTCCTCTGTCTCTCTCTTTCTCACTCTTTTTATGAGATATCCTCTTACCCGTGGCTTTGACTGGCCTAGAGCTATCTGTAGACCAGACTGGCTTCAAACCTACAGATACCAGCCTGCCTCTGCCTTCTAAATGGTGGAATTAAAAGTTTTCACCACCATGCCTGGTCTTTTTTCCTTTCAGGCTGGAGAGATGACTCAGTGGTTAGGAACACTGGCTGTTCTTCCAAATGTTCTGAGTTCAAGTCCCAGCACCTACATGGCAGCTCCCAACTGTCTGATCTGTAGACCTATGGGATCTGAGCCCTCTTTTGGTGTGCAGACATACATGCTAAAAAAAACACCCATTTATGTAAAGAAATAATAAAGTCAGGGTCTTCTATAGTCCAGGTTAGCATCCAGCTTACTATCACAGCCAAAGAGGACCTAGAACAGTTCTCAGCCTGTGGGTCTTGACACCTTTCAGGGTGGAACAACCCTTTCACAGGGTTGTGTAAGACCATCTCAATATTAGGTATTTACAGTACAATTCTTAACAGTAGCAAAGTTACAGTAATAAAGTAGCAACAAAAGCAATTTTATGGTTGGGGTCACCACAACAATAGGAACTGTATTAAAGGGTCGCAGCATTAGGAAGTTTGAGAAATACTGAGCTAGAGCTTCTGGTTCTCCTGTCTTGATCCACTAGTGTTGGAATTATGTGTGTGCACTGCTGGGGATCAAATCTAGGGCTCAGTGTACTCTTCTAACTGAGCTATAGTCCCAGTTCTCAAATACCATTTTGGTTGTAGGATTAATTTTTTTTTAATTTTGAATTATGTGTACATTTGAAGTTTGAGGATTCTATATATGTGCCGGGATTGAATTCAAGTCACCAGGTTTAGCAGCAAGTACCCCTACTTGCTGAAACATCTCATTAGTCCCATTATTTGCTTATGTCTAAAAATGAGGAACTACAAAAAATACAAAAAGGTTCTCATCAACGTTTTTCCAGAATTCTTGGTACTGAACTTTGTTCTTATTCAGTTAAGCATAGAGGATATATAATTAAGTGCTAATGTATGTAGCCTTTGTGTACAGAGTGAATTATATAATTTACAGTTTTTATTTTTACCTTTTGTTCACATCAATATATATTTTAAAAATTGAATAAATGAAATCTGTACTTTGCTCGGTTTGAGGGGAACTGAAACTGATGTCTTACTAGGAATAGATGCAAAATGGTTCGTAAAGCAATTTGGCAAAGCTGCTTATGAGAAGATCCACTGTGCTGCTGTGAATGTACACATTAACTACCTAGTGCAGCCATTACAGGTGTGTAGATTTGAGTATAGTTCGGTGTCTTCTTCATCTCATAAATGCTTTCCTTTCTAGTGGCGAGTAAGAAAAGAAGCCATGATGGGTCTGGCCCAGCTTTACAAGAAGTACTGTCTTCATGGTGAAGCAGGAAAGGAAGCCGCAGAGAAAGTCAGCTGGATAAAGGACAAGCTTCTGCACATCTATTATCAGAATAGCATTGATGACAAGTGAGTCTTTTTTGTTTTGTTCTGACTTTTTGAGACAGGGTTTCTCTGTTGTAACTCTGGCTGTCCTGGAACTCATTCTGTAGACCAGTCTGGCCTTGAACTCACAGAGATCTGCCTACCTCTACCTCTCTTGTGCTGGGATTAAAGGCATGCACCACCATTGCCCAGCCGTAATTTCTAAATGTAGAAATAAATTTCTGCATATTTGTACATATGGTGCTTAAAAAATGATTTTTTTACAAGATTATAAAGTAGCATAATAGTAGTGAAGTAAAAGTGCACTTGTGAGTGCGGCAGGGCAGAGACTGGGATCTTCACTCTGTCTCTCGTCACTTATGTTTGTATACTTACAGAAGAAGGAGGAATAGTAGTACCTTCCTCATGGTTGGACATGTGTATTTAGGTATTAAGTGTATAGCATTCAGGCCCAGTGTCTGAATAAAACGCTGTTTGGTAAGCTGTCAGTAGAGAAATTGTTCTCATTTTTTGAATGCTACTTTGTTATTCATTTTTGTAGCATGCTAATACTTGGATCTTGTATAATACTTTGCATTGTTTTGCTGAATTAGAGTGATAACTTTACTATCACTAAATAATATATATTGCATTGGTTAATGAAGAGCTGTGTGGTTTTTTTTTTAGTTCTTGGTTTTGTAAAATACTTTGTTTTTTGTAAAATACTTTGCAGTGTTTTGTTGAATTAGAGTGATGACTCAGGTATCACTGAGTATATCTACACACACACATTGCATTGGTTAATGAAGAGCTCTTGTGTTTTCTATTCTAGAGATACTAAATAATAGAAGAAAAGTCAGATGTGCAATTTCAGGAAGTAATATGATGGGGGAATCTTCCTGTTTTTATGACATGACAGCATGGGATAGGAGCTGAGCTACAATCAGAGGAAATTATTAAGTTTCTTGAGATTTAGTTATCCTTGGTATTATAGCTATGTAATGCTACTTAATATCTGTAGTCCCACTTTGCTGAAGTTTAGCTGAGTCAGCCAGATACCTGTGTTTAGGAATGACATTTAAGAAAAGGGTATGGTGGTACACACTGTAATCCCAGCACTTTGGAGGTGCTGGCAGAGGTTCAAGGGAAGCTTGGCCTATACAAAACAAATTTGAGGCCATCCTGGGGTACATAAGACTTGGTCTTTGCTATCCCCCAATAAATACATAGGCAAATAAAAGCCACCAATCTCTCCCTCCCCAAAAACTGGCCAAAAGAAAGAATAAGCAGGATCAGTGCTCGCATCTGTAATCCCAGTACTGGGAAGAGCTGAGACAAGAGGATATCCATGGGTTCAAGGCCTGCTTCTGCTGCAGTGTGAGACCCTGTCACCTTGGAGTGATTTTCAGGTGTTCTAGAACAAATGTTTCGTGACAGATTATAACTTCTGAAACTCTCCCAAGGAAAGGAGTGTTCTTAAGCTTCTTATTATTTGTGTGCACAAAGCTCTCAATCATTGGTGGAGTAACTGTATACAAAATGGCTAAATTCACTTATCACCTCTTAACTGTTGTGTTTTTGTGTGTTTGTTTTCCATAGACTATTGGTAGAGAAAATTTTTGCTCAATATCTTGTTCCCCATAATCTGGAAACAGAAGAGCGAATGAAATGCTTATATTATTTATATGCTAGCTTGGATCCAAATGCTGTAAAGTAAGTTACTTTTTAATGTCTCATATATTTCCGAGGTAGGTTTGATATTTCTATTTAATTTAATTTTAAAATACATTGTGTATGTGTGTGTCTGTTTGCACAAATTTTTGATAATGGTTTCAACCATTCAGTTAGGTCAAAATTGATGTGTATGGGTATTTAAACTGTCAGCCTTGGCTTCATAGTAAGTTCAGTGCTAACCTAGATACGGAGATCTTGATTGAAAAGAGACAAACATACAAGTAGACTAGGCACCGGGCAGGCATAATGGTGCATACATTTTGTATCAGCTCTTGGGAGGCAGAGGCCGGTGAATCTCTTGAGTTCAAGGCCTTTCTGGTCCAAATAGCAAGTTCTGTAGAGAAACCCTGTCTCAAAAAACAGAGACCACAAATAGAGGCGAAATACAAAACTCTGGTAGAGCTCTTGCGTGGTAGAGCTCTTGCCGCAAGGCCTTGGCTAAATCACCAAACACATACAATGCATAAAACGATGTAGTTTCTTCAGTTCCCTCCTCCTCTTTCTCCTTTTTTTAAAGATTTATTTATTTATGTATGTGAGTACTCTAGCTGCATGTACACCTGTATGCTAGAAGAGGGTATCAAACCCCAATTACACTCAGGACTTCTGGAAGTCCAGCTAGTGTTCTTAACCACTGAGCCATCTGGCTCCAAACATTGTAATTTCAAACTTATAAGAAAGTTGTGGAATTAGGAGAGCACATGGTAGTATCATTTTTTACTCTCTGCTCATTTGTATATTCTGTCCATATACACATTTCTTAATGTTGGAGAGACATTTACAAATATGTAGCTCTCTTTACCTCTAAATATTTTAGAGTTGTTTATTAATGAACAAAGGTTCTCTTTCATTCTCTTTCATAGCCATTTTAAAATTCAAATTTAAATGAATTGAAAATTTTAAAATTTGGGGCTAGAGAGATGGCTCAGTGGTTAAGAGCAGTCGTTGCTTTTCCAAAGGACCTGAGTTCAGTTCTCAGCACCCACACCTGGCAGCTCCCAACTGCCTGAAACTCCAGCTGATCTTTGAGGGCACTTATACACACATGGCATACTTTTACACAGACATATATACATAAATAAAATTAATCTGAGAAATAATAAATTTAATATTGTACAATAATCTCCTGAATTTAAATATCCCCAGTTTTCCATATGTTCTTCAGGGATAAGTTTTTCTCCATCTCAGATTTAATATTATGTATTTAGTTTTTTACATTTTTTCTTAGAGTGTTGCATAAATATTGTATCCAGTTATTTTGTAAAATTTGGCCTCAGTTTGGGTTCTTCCAGTGTTTTCTTGTTTGATTGAGATTAAGCATTTTCAGAAGTTCCACAAAGCTTGTGCTGTGAACTTAAGACATCATTTTAACAGGTGTTCTCTATCATTCTTTAAAAACTTAATGATGGATGCTAAGGCTCCTTTTAGGTGGCTAAATCCTATCCATTGATACCCATTTACATTTCTTTTTCCTCCCTCTCTTCCAGCTTTAACTAGGCTTTAACTTGATATGCAGCTGAGGATGACCTTTAGTTTCTAATCGTAGTGCTGGCGTTACAGGCATTACCTTTCACACTGTGTTTATATAGTGCCTGGGTTGGGACCCAGAGCTTTGAGCATGCTAAGTCAGAACGTATTCTACTGCCTATCAGTCCTCCAGTTATTTTTAAATATTTAGTCATGAGAACTGACTCATACAATAATTCTTATAAGCGTTCTTGAGTTATCTTGAATACAGAGGAGATTTGTGTGAAGTAGGTAATTTCTTTTAAATTTTTTTTTCCTGTCTGTCTTGACAAAGTCTAATATATCCCAGGGTCACATGGAACTAACAGTGATCTTCCTGCTTTGGCTACCAACTGCTAGGATTACAGGAATGCTCCAGCATGCCTGTTGACACTTAAATTCTTCATTTTTTAGTCTTTGTGTGCATGCATGTATGTGAGTTCAAATATGCATGTACAATAGCATGTATGTAGGTATCAGCAGATAATGTCAGGTGTCAATCCCTGCCTTTCACCTCGTTTGAGACAGGGTCTTTTTTTCACCTTGTATGTCAGACTAGCTAGCCCTCAAGATTCCAAGGATTCTCCTGTCTCTGCCTCCTACATCATCATAGAAACATTGGGGTTATTGACTTGAACTAATGCTTTCCATGCATACTGGGATGTGAAGACAGGTCTTTGTATACAGCCAGTGCTTTCCTGCTGAGCATTCCCCTAGCCTGGCATCTAATCCTTTTTTTTTTTTTTTTTTTTAAATTATGATTACATGATTTCCTTCCTCTGGACTTTCATGTGCCCCACTCTTCTAGCTCCCTCTTGAATTCATGACCTCTTTTTCTTTTTGGGGGATGGTGCGCACACATGCATACATGTGCTTAAATACATAAATACAGCCTGGTGAGTCTCTTTCGTATTTATATGTATATGATTTTAGGACTGACCACTTGGTATTAGAAAACCAATTAGGGGGCTCATCCTTAGGGAAGACTGTTTCTTCTCTCTTAGCATGTTCTTAGCTATTTATAATTCTTTGAAAGTTCTCCCTTCCATGTTAGCATGTCTGTTGGCGTTTTCCTTGTTCAGATCTTATTTAAGCAGCCATAATGTTGAAGTATAGATGGTAAAGTTTACCTGTCCTTTCTAAGAGATACAATCTCCCCAGATTTCCTGGTCCTCTGGCTCTTAAAATATTTCTACTCCCTTGTCTGTGATGTTTCCTAACTCCTAGTTGCCTTGTTTGTGTTGTAGATGTGTCAATTTCAGCTGATAATGACAGGGTCACTTGTTTGCTTGTTCTTTGCATTTTGATTGGTTCTTATTTCCAGTAATGGTTTCCATCTGTTGCAAAGAGAATCTCCTGTGATGAGGGACAAGAGATATCTTTACTTGTGAGATAAATATTTAGAATACACTTAGGAATTATTCCAGTTTAGTAAAGTGGTGGCAGGAGGTTCATCTCTTAAGATTCATGACTTCTCTAGCCCTTGGTATTAGATAGGTTTCTAGTACCAGGCATGATTGTCACTCTTATTGAGGAGAAAATCATTTGGTTACAACTGAAATACGAGTGTAGCTATTGTGCCGTGCTAGTTGGAGTTCATGAGCGTCACAGCTGGGTAGGACTATAGGTTGTTAGATGGTTGTGTAGCACTTTCTGGTACTATGAAAGCTAGTCCTTACGGAGGAAGCTTTCAACTGACTCTTTTAAGCTGTCTTCATTGAATGCCCAGTCTCTTTTTCTGGCATTCAGTAATCCTTTGTCATTTATTTATTGTGGTGTGCTCCAGTTTTCACATGCCTCTCTCCCAACCAGGCTTTACTACTTTTCCTTTTCATGTATGTTTTGTATTCTTGGACACTTTACCTTTCATTAGACCAGAACTCCCTAGCTTCCTCTGCTTAGAATTAAAGGCCATAAACAATTTATGATCTCCCTGGCAATATCAAATCCATCCTTTGGAACTCAAACATTCCCTCTTAGTGATAAAATGCCAGCTTAACATGCTTAAGATTCCAGAATTTATCAATAGCATTATGATAAATTTTAAATTTCTCTTATGATAGCCCTTACATTAAACATCCTTAAATTCTAATAAACTGTTCCTTAAAATTTTTATGTAGAAATATAGAAATAGAACACTTAAGAAAAGTCATAAAGTTGAACAGTTTATAGTGTTGTTAAATAATGTATCTTTTCACGTTTATAACTGCAGAGCTCTCAATGAAATGTGGAAGTGTCAGAATATGCTTCGGAGTCATGTTCGTGAACTATTGGATTTACATAAGCAGCCTACAGTAGGTTCATGATTTTTGTTTTAATTGATAGCTTGGAAATCATTGTTTAATTTTTCTGTAGTACAGCGTATTAAAAGTATCTCAGTGTTTTAATTTCCAAATGTCAATTATGTTATTTTCAGAACTAAATTGCCTTTTGTTTGTTTGTTTATTTCTTTTTTTCTTTCTATGTGTTTTTTGTTTGTTTATGATTTTTCTCTCCTTTTGATTTTCTTAGCCCAGGCTGGTTAGAAATCACTATGTTGCCCAGGTTGCCCTCAAAACTCCTGACAGCCTTCCTTTCTCAGCATATGATAGCTGGGATTTTAGCTGTGTGTTTGTTACTTTTCTTACAGTGGCGACAGATACCTTACAAGATCAAAAGCAACTGCAGGAAGGAAAGATTCATTTTGACTCACGGTTTTAGGGCAATGTCCTCCTAACCAGCTGGGCAAGCAAGAACTTGAGCCAGCTGGTCATGTTGCTGAGACTGAATATCTGGGCTCAAGCAATACTCTTAGTAGATGACATGTCAAGTACATTCTAAATGCTTAAAAAAAAACCAACAACAAAAAACCCTCTTTTCCTTCCTTTTGTCTTAATATTTGTTGCTTTTCAACTGTTCTTTGACAATAACAGTCTCAGTTTCTCCCTACCACCCCGCTCACAACGCACACATACACACACCCACACACCATGATAAAAGGGGAGGTTAGCCATTAATAGTAATTATGAATTTATTTAAAGCTAAAGAACATTGTATAGTGTATTAATTTCTCTTTCAGAAATTTGTTAATACAAATGACAACTTTTGTTTTTGTTTTAAATTTCAGTCAGAGGCTAACTGTTCTGCTATGTTTGGGAAACTGATGACCATAGCAAGTAAGTATATTTATTTACTTACTTGAGAATGTAATATATCTCAAAACAGGGTGTTGTCATAATTATTTATTTCATGTGTGTGAGTGTTTTGTCTTCATGCATATATGTGCATCATGTGTGTGCCTGTTCAGTTCTCTGGAACTGAAATTGCTAACAGATGCTTATGAGCCAATATGAGGTGCTAGGAATCGAATCTGGGTCCTTTCTAAGAGCAACAAGTGTTCTTACCTGCCGAGCCAATTCTACATCCCGCTCAAGACAGGTTATTAATTTAGCCAATGATACTATGAATTTACTGGTAAAAAGGCAATCATTAATTTTGCTTATAAGAACCATTTATCGCTGGGCAGTGGTGGCACACGTCTTTAGTCCCAGCACTCAGGAGGCAGAGGCAGGCAGATCTCTGTGAGTTCAAGGCCAGTCGAGTCTACAGAGTGAGTACCTGAACAGCCAGAGGGTTACAACAGAGAAGCTTTTCTGTCTCTAAAAAATGTCTGGTTTACTTTTAACGATTCAACAATATTTTATTTATTTTATAATGATTGGTTATTTTTAATTATGTGTAAGCATGTGTGTCTTGTGTGTGGGTATACACACATGAGTAAATGTGCCTTTGGGGTCCAGAGATGTCCGAAGCCCCTTGAGCTGGTGTGGTAGGCAGTTGTGAACCACCTGTTGTGGGTACTGGATCCTTTGCAGGGGCAGTAATCACTCGTAACTGCTAAGCAATCTCTCCAGCCCCTCACTGATGTTTTAAAGGCACTTTTAGTGTAGTTATCTTTTTTCTAATATTTATTTTCTTTATTTTATAGAGAACTTGCCTGATCCTGGAAAAGCACAAGATTTTGTAAAGAAATTTAACCAGGTTCTTGGTGATGATGAGAAACTGCGGTCTCAGTTGGAGTTATTAATCAGCCCAACCTGTTCGTGCAAGCAGGCTGACATCTGTGTGGTTAGTGAATTATACTTTTATCATTTTTTTAATAATTTGCAGAAATCTTCATTTCATTGCATATATTTTTGTGTTATGTTTAAATATATGGTAGATGCTAAATTATTTAGGATTATATCCAAATGCAACTGAGTTCTCTTTTCCTAATACTCTCCAGCCATATTCTAAGGAAAAAAAATCAGGTCTGAGCCAGAGATATTCGTCCTAGGGAATGGCCATTACAAAATGCTTTTTATTTAATGTATGTTTCTTCACTTAGGAAACGGAAGAAGTTTTCAAAATGTTTTGTGTGCATGCATTTTTTTCTTTTGTCTATTGAGTAAAGAAATAAAGTCTGGCATTAATTTAGTTGTAGTCACATCATTGTATATGGGATTTCATTTGTAGAAGAAATAAACTCTCGTGTTGGCTTCTGTTTTCATCATCTTCTTGTACTCCTTATTTTCTAGGAAATCTGTGTCATGACAGAAACTTAGGGAAGAAAACTTTTATTTGTCCAGTGTTTAATGCTGTTACGCAGATGTGATGCTATATTATGCTAAGACTAGGTTTAAACATGAATAAAAGATGAGCATTTTGGTTATTTTTACCTTTGTTCTGAAAAGGATTAGAGTTGATAACTATTTAAATATGTAATGAGGGATTAAAGATTATAATAGATGTTCTTAAAAAGTGGTCTGGGAACACTTATTCACTGTGTGGAGGCTAAGGAAATCAGTATGTAAAAGGATGCTCTGCAAGTCCACTTAGCAAAGAGAACTCTCTGCCTAGGTATATTCATGGGGCAAGTGTTCTGACATTCGCCGTTTGCACTTAGCTGAATAATTTGCTGCTTTAAAGAGTACATGTACTGCTTTGTCACTTACAATTTAATAGTGTAGTACATTGCAGGGAATCTACTGATAAAATTGGGTTGAAACAGTGAAATGACTTAAATACTACAAGAGCATGTGGTTTAAAGTTTTCCCTAAGCCAGGCGGTAGTGGCACATGCCTTTAGTCCCAGCACTAAGGAGGCAGAGACAACTGGATCTGAGTTCCAGGCCAGCCTGGTCTATAGAACAAGTTCCAGGACAGGCAGGGCTACACAGAGAAACCCTGGCTCAAAAAATCAAAAAAGGTTATAGTGGCTGATCTTCAAGTAAAGCCTGTATCTCATAGATTCGTGATGGTATTGTTCTCTGCAAGAACCAATACAGGAGCTCCTGATCATGAGGTGGCTTCATTGCTAATATGCAAAGCACAAAGACCCAATGCCCAGAACTCATGTTAAAAAATGGTGAACATTATGGTGCATGCATCTCATCTCAACGCTGAGTGGGGCAAAAAGACAGGTGGAACTCTGAGGACTCACTGTCCTGGTCATAGCATACAACATAACACACACACAGATAATACAAACCAAACCAAATGGACCTGGAATCAAGTGAATCTTGAGTTTGAAAACAATAGCAATAGCATGAATCCCTTCATTGTTACACCAGAAATATTTAATAGGTTTCAAACCCGAAATCTGCATTCAAAACATTTATGGACTGACTGCATGGCTCAGGAGATAAAAGTGCTTGACCCCAAACCTGAGAACCTAAGTTCAATTCTAGGAACCCACATGATGGGCAAGAAAACTGACTCCCACAAGTTGTCGCTTGATCTTCACACTCATGTGCATGCGCATGTATACGTATACGTAAGTGCACAGATATACACGGTAAATAAATAAGTGAATAAGTAAATGTAAATCTTAAAAAATAAACCCCAGATGTTTGTAATTAAAATATCCAGGAGTGAATGGAATGAGCAGGCAGTACATGCAATCAGTGCTTCTGGTTTTATGAATCAGGAAGGTAGAGATAAAGATTATATTTGTACTGAAAAAGAACTTGATAGCTAAGTATGGCAGTACTTGTTTGTAATCCCAGCTTTCCGGAAATGAGGGCAAGAAAAACACCATGAGTTCATAATGTCCTGAAAGCCACTCTGTAGTCCAGGCTGGCCTCAACTCATAGAGATCTATCTGCCTGCCTCTGCCTCCCGAAAGCTGGGATTAAAGGTGTGCACCACCACCGCCCAGCTATTACTGCCCATTTTAAAAAAGAAATTAGGACTAGATTGATGGCTCAGCAGTTATGAGCTCATACAAGGCCTCTTGCAGAGGACTCAAGTTCAGTTCCTAGAACCCACACAGATCAGCTCAAAAGTTCCTGTAACTCCAGTTCCTGGAAATCTGATACTATCCTCTGACCTCTGCTCTGTGCACACTACACTCATGTGCACAAACCCCCATTCAGATGGACTCACACAGACAACACTAAGAATGGAATATTTTAAGACTGGTCTAAAGGTAGTTGAGTTATCTCAGTTGATTGTTCACAGTTACAGATTGAACTCCTGTTACACGTTTTCCCCTTCTCACTACTGTACTTGACTAGTCTAGGGAAAAAAACATTTTTAAAAGCAAATTAACTGAAAAAAACCTAATATTTTCTTAAACTATGAAATAATAAAAGCCATTTATGCATACCTGTGAATGTGAATTTTTTTTAGTAGAACATTTGTGTTATTACACTAAATAGAAATTACATAGCAGAAGCATGATGCTAAAATCAGAAATCATTTAAACCACTTCATCCTTTCTCCTTCACTAGTGTATGACTTTTACAGTGATTTCTTATTATGTACATTTTAGTCAGGGCCTAAAACAAATTGTTTTTACTTTTTCAGGTTTTGTTTTTTTCCAGTGTTGCTTCTACCTATGGTCATTCTTACTGTGAAGAACACTAAAGTGATGAAACTTACAATAAAATGTTTTTTCTTTATAGAGAGAAATAGCTCGGAAACTTGCAAATCCTAAGCAGCCAACCAATCCTTTTCTAGAGATGGTCAAATTTCTGTTGGAAAGAATTGCTCCTGTCCATATTGATTCAGAAGCCATAAGGTAAGCTAGGAAGTATTTGCAGTATAAACAGATGCTCATCCAAAGTGCATGGTTGTGAGCATAAGTGCTGGACCCACAGAGATCTGGAAACTATCCCTCTAAACTCTCCTTAATGACAGAAGTGTACCCACCATTAGGTCACCCTTGGCTTTGCAGCATCAGGTTTAATGAGTTAGATTAAAGGAACAATGTACTACGATGTAGTAGAAATAGGAACTCTTGACTGTGCATACTAACTTTGAAGGGATGTGCAGTGATACCAGGAAATCTGTCTTGAATTACAAGCTATTGTTTGATTCCCAGTGTTCAAAGTCTTCTGAAAACTCAAAAGTTTTTAGTAGCATCGTGAGTCAATAGATTCAAAAAAGAACTTCTTGATTAAGGTTCTAGCTGACTAATTTTGTAAGAATTCCAGTGTTCATTAATTCTTATGAGCGAAAATATGTCAGTTAACTGGGAGTGGTAGCCCTTAATTCCAGCATTTAAGAGCAGAGACAAATGAATCTCTCTTAGTTTGTGGCCAACCTGATCTATATAGCGAGATCCAGGACATCGAGTGATACATAGACCCTGTCTCCAAAGAGAAAAGGCTATATTGCTTATGTCTTCCCAAATATAGAATACTATATTATAAATAAAAGGTTTATTGTTTCAAGTTAGTGGGTTTGTTTTTTAAAAAAAAAAAGAAAAAAAAGCTATATGTAAAGTATATCGTATATCTAGCGAAGAATAAATTATATAACCCAAACTGTGTGAGTGGGTGTGCTGTTAGAGAAGGCTCCCAAAATAAACTGTATAATGAGTGGAAATTATAGGGATTAGCCAAGTGAGGATCACCTGGATTACAATCCAGGTCACTAACCTTAACTCTGGATTACTTAGGTAATCTGAGCTTCAGTTTCCAGGTCTATAAAAGGTTTATATGCATGCAAATATTCATGTTAAATAATACATAAAATACACTTTAACACACTTAACATGTCTTATGTGTATTATATACTGACTAATATTGATAGTTTTAGGGAAAAATAGCAGATGAATAAAGGGCAAAGGAATCAGGAAATACTTAGGTCACAGCCAGAACTAAGTAGTAAAACATCTATGTCTGCAAGTATGAGAGAATGGGATCCATGTGCTTCAAAAATAGTGAGGATTTTTATTATTTATTTATTTGTTAGGTCTTTTGAGGCAGGGTCTCTATATGTCCATAACTGACCTAGAACCTGGAAATTTCTATGTAGACCAGGAAGGTCTTGAACTTGTTAACCTGCTTTTGGCTGCTGAGTTTGGATTTTAGGTTCAGACCACCCATCATGCACAGTTTATACACTGTAAAATGTAGGATGTTGAAAGGAAATACTGGTGCCAGGCATAGTTTTACACTCCTTTAATCCCAGCACTAGGGGAATAGGTAGGTAGATCTCTCTATGAATTCAAGGCTAGCCTGATTTACATGATGAGTTCAAGGCTAGCCAGGCTACATAGACCTGTCTCAGAATACAAAGGAAGGAAGGATTGATTGAGAGTAGCAGAAACGTATCCACATTATGCCAGAGTTGGTGGCACACGCCTTTAATCCCAGACCACTCGGGTCTCAGAGGCAGGCAGATCTCTGAGTTTGAGGCCAGCCTGGTCTACAAAGTGAGTTCCAGGACAGAGTTACAACAGAGAAACCCTGTCTTATAACAAAAAAAGGTTATAAAACTACAGTAGTCCTTGTAATAATGGTTGAAACCCAGGAATGAGAGTAAAATTAAAGTGGGCAGGGATGAGGAAAAAGAACCGAATCCTGTATATAATGTCATCAAATTATGAAAGCTATTTTTGTATGAGGAATGGTCAAAAGTAGATAATTATGAATAATTTTTATGTAAGCCATAAAGGTTGGGTTAACTTGATGGCTTAGCTAGCCAAATGGTAGAAGAGAACCAATTCTTCCTCACATGTGCCATGGCATGTGTGTGTGCGCACACAGATTCACAATAAATAAATACATGTAAAAGTCAGGGGGGCTGGAAAGATGGTTCCACAGTTTACAGCATATACTGTTTCTTTTTCCTTCCTTCCTTCCTTCCTTCCTTCCTTCCTTCCTTCCTTCCTTCCTTCCTTCCTTCCCTCCCTCCCTCCCTCCCTCCCTCCCTCCCTACCACCCTCTCTCTTTTGAGGGAGGGTCTCTATACATACCCCTGGCTGTGTTAGAACTCACCCTGTAGACCAGGCTATACAGGAACTCACAGAGATCCCCCTGCCTTTGCCTCCCATGTTCTCAAAGGTGGGCACTACCACACCAGGCTTTGATCATATACTGTTCTTGCAGGGGACCCATATATCCATATCAGGCAGCTGGTAACCACCTGTATCTCTACTTCTAGGGCATTTAATGCCATCTTCTGGCCTCTGCAGATACCACACATACACACAAAGAAATAAAAATCAATTTTTAAAGAAAAAGAAGAGAAGAAGCTAAAAGGTGGAGGGTCGACAGTGTACCTAGAAATTAAATAAGAACGAAAATCTCTGATAGCTTAAAGAAAGAGGGGAAGCACCGTAGCCAGCGCAGTTTCTCTGGGATACCAAAGGTGGGCTCTTTTGACTCACAGAGGCTCAGGGCTCGCTCTGCAGCAGCAGCAGCATTGTGCTGCACAAACAAATAGTAGAGCACAGGAGACTGCGGAAGCATGGTTCCCCTCAGTTGCACTGAAGTTTGAAAAACCTCAGAGATAAATATTTTTTCACATTTCTAAACTGTTTTTAGGGGATAAGTTGGAATCTGAGACAACAAGCATAGACTCCTTCAACTGAAGGAGAAAATGAGTTTATGACAAGTGGATAGACTTGGAGGAGAAACCTGGTGTTTTTAATGGAAGACCTTTGAATATTTTAAGATTTTATTTTTAATTTTAACTGTGTATCTGTGTTGGGTTTGTGCAGGTGAATAGTGCCCTCAGCAGCCATAAAACGGTGTCAGATTCCTTGAGCTAGAGTTAGTTATAGATCTTGGGCCACCTGTTACAGGAGCTGGGAACCCAACCTCAGTCTTCCTGCTTGCCCTTCCTACTCTCAAGGTTTTATTTTTTATGTAGTTCACCCTGGCTTTTTGAACTTGCGTTTTCCCTCAGCTTGCCATGTTCTGATAATGCAGTTGTCCACTACACAATACAGGCTCTTACTTTATATTTAAAACAAAAACAAAAACCTTTTATTTCGTTAGAGCCAGAAATGGTAACATATGCCTGTAATTCCAGCTCATGACATATAGAGACAAGACTATCCCCTCTGCTACATGTTGAATTTAAGGCCAGCCTGGGCTATATGAGACCCTGTTTCAACGACAGATTTTTTTTTTTTTAATTTCCACGAGTGGTCTATGTTAGTCCTAGCTACTCAGACTTAGACAGGAGGATCATTAAGACTGAGTTAAAGACCAGTCTGGGCAATATTCGAAGATCTTATTTCCTAAAACAAATCATAATAATTTGATTGAAGCAATTATGACATGAAAGAAGAGTTTTCTCACCCTGTCCGTCACTCCCGTCCCTCCCTGCTTTTTAAGGCTACATCTTGCTGTGTAACCTTTACTGACTTGATATTCACTGTGTAGCCACACTGGCAGTCAGCGCCCCCCCCCCCCCTTCAGCTTCCCCTATGCTGGAATTACAGCATGCTCCACCACAGCAACTTTTGTGTGGCACAGAGGATCACACAGTTCTACCTAAGAACTGCATTTCCAGTCTCAATTGTTTTGTTTTTATTTTTATTTCTTATATCTTTTTCTTCTCTCATTTTCTTTTAGAAAATGATTTATTTACTTTTATTTTATGTACATTGATGTTCTACTTGCATGTATGTCTGTGTGAGGTTGTCAGATCCCCTGGAACTGGAGTTGTAAACTGGCATGTGGTTGCTAGGAATTGAACCTGGGTCTTCTGGAATATCTGACAGAGCTCTTAACCGCTGAACCATCTCTCTTAACCTCTGGTTTTTCTTTTAAATGCTACCAATTTAGCCAGGGAAAGTAACTAGATGCCTGTAATCCGAGTCTTGTGTAATCCTACTACCACTCAGGAGACTTGAGTCAAGAACCAAGAGAAGTCTGTAGCATTACACCTACTGCAGCTCAGCAAGGAAGAGACAGGCATTTTCATAGATAATAGATGTAAAACCCTGCCAGACCTCATCAGAGGAAGCCACCATCATGGCAAGCGCCATCCTGGGTAGTGAAACCCTGATCGTCTGAGCTCAGGTGTTTTTATTAATTCAGAACTCCTCAGGTGTTCTACTGATAGCACCTAAAGATTATTAGCAATCAAGCATCTCCCCACATAAATCTAACACCCGAAAACAATACAAAACCCAGGACTTATGCAGACTCTCATCTAACAGTACACAACACAATTATTTTGTACATAACTAAAACTAAACTTCCACAACAGGTCAGTTTGGGATATGTGTGAGATCTTGTCTGAAAAAACAAACAAATAGATCTGTTAGTGTGATTTTATTGGTCAGGGAATAAATATTCTGTTTTGTGGTGGAAAATATATTTAAAAGATAACTCTTGACAGTTACATAGTTTCTAATTGCATCTGTTCATGAGTACAGCATGATGTTTTTGATGAGTTGCTTCTCTGCTATTTTCTTACTGATTTCGTAGATTGACTTGCTAGTGCAATTAACATCACTTTCCCTGTGTGTTCACTGTTGGGTCTTTAAATCACATTCATAGTGTGCACGCAACTGTGTGGTACATATTTGGTGGCCAAGAACAACTTTGAGGAATCTTTACCTTCCATCATGTGGGTTCCAGGAATCAAACTTAGTGCATCAAGCTTGGCAGAAAGCACCTTTATCAGCTGAGCCGTCTCGCCTGCCGTACAATCTGAATTTTGTTCTCAGTAGCCATTTTCCCAGTTATCAACTACTTTTTATATAAAGTTATTTACGGTCTCTTTACATGTGGAAATGAATATTGTAATAGCTAATATTAATATTCCAGTATATTTAACTGGCTTATTTTTTTCAGTCAAATTGTTGTTATGTAATATATATAATAATGTGTATTATTATTACAGATTAAGTTTTGAGGTAGGGAGTAACATAAAATTAAGTTCACACCTATCGAGTGGTTATCACTGATCCTCATGTTACAGAATTCTTCTTTGACCACTGCCTTTTAATATAGAATAAACATAGATATCCATCTTTATTATATTTTAGTTGGGATACAGCTACTAGTCTAAGCAGTTTTACTAACTTATACTTTTCTTCTTTTAATAGTGCACTAGTAAAACTGATGAATAAATCAATAGAAGGGACAGCAGATGATGAAGAGGAGGGTGTAAGTCCAGATGCAGCCATTCGCTCAGGACTTGAACTTCTTAAGGTATTTTTAAAACAATTTTATCTCCATTTATTTCCAAAGATTCATAGTGGCTTTCCCTTTAGGTTGTACAAAAGCAGGCTTATTTTACTTTAGATTTTTCAAAATATTAAAATTTTTGGGTAGAAATTAACATCTTTTTACTTAAATTTTTCAAAACAGAGCCTTGTTCTATAGCCCAGACTGGCACGGAACTCTCATCTATTCTTCTGCCTCTCAGCCTGCCAAATACTATGATTACAGATATTTGCTATTGTGCTTGGCTAGAAATCAGATATCTTTAAATCATAATGTAATTATTTTAACATTATATATTTGTATTTTAAAAATTCTGTTTCTGATCTCCTTGTGCATTGCTGCTATGCTTTGTGACCATGTATGCTAAATAAGTCTTATCTTTCAAAGAAACTGCATCTGAGGCAGTTGACTAACAGTTTGGAGTTGTTATATGACATCATCTATATGATGGAGACCTTCATGATCTTAATAAGTGCAAAAGAATTCAGATTACCTGTAAATACGAGGCAATTGTGACTATGACTGGAGGGAAGGGTTACTTTTCCAAGTTACAGAGTGACTCGGGAACGGGTCAGGGCTTTAACTTGCCTTTGACCAACCATAACACTGGATGTAGTGCTCACTGAATTGAGTAAAAAGAGGAAGAAATTAGGCAAAAAGGCATTAAAACCACTGCAAGACAAACTGAAGAAGAGATAAACTTGTGCTACAGAGAATGTTGGAGGTGGCGGGGATCAAACCCAGGGCCCTACTCATGTAGGCAGATGTTCAACCACTGAGCTGTATACCCATTCCAAAGGTAATAGTTTTAATCTACTGCTTTTTGTCCATTTTTAAATCCTTTTTTTTTTTCTGCAAATAGAACCCCACTAAGCCCATTTCTGTGCTTTATGATGTATGTGATACTTTCAAGAACACTCAGGTGGACTGCTCTTTTCTTGGCCCTTATATCCAGTAGAGGCCAGCTTAATCATCCCCACATTATAAAGATAGAAGCTGTTGCCATGCCATATACAAGCTGGTTTAAGTTCCTTAGTGGTAGACTAGGTAGGGCTTGTGTCTAAAACAAATACACTAATGACTGTATGTTTGTAACTAAAAATTTGCAGTCATCTTCATTGTTAATGGTTATGATATCTGAACTTTCTATGATGATTCACTTGAAATGTTTTTATATAGATTATTATTTAGATAGCCAAGCTGTATTTTTTGTTTATATCATATAAAGATTCAATCAGTAAACCTGGCACTTTTATTTCAAATAAAAATTTCTGCTGGGTGGTGGTGGCTCACACCTTTAATCCCAGCACATGGGAGGCAGAGGCAGGTGGGTCTCTGAGTTTGAGTCCAGCCTAGTCTACAGAGTAAGTTCCAGGACAGCCAGAGTTACAACAGAGAAACCATGTCTGCAAAACAAAACAAAACAAAGCAAAAAAATACATATCTAAGTAAATACATTTATAAACAGAGAGTACTTATTAATATTTAGAAGATCACTCTCCATAAGAAACAAGCCATTCCATTTGGCAAAGAGCTTGCCTTGCAAGCATGAGCACCTGAGTTTGATCCCCACTGCTCAAGTTAAAATGCCTGATTTGCTAGCATGCTTGTAAGCTCAGCACTGAGTAGGAAGAAACAAGATTCCAGAGGATCACTTGGCCAGCCTGTCTAGCTTAGTGAGCTCCACGGCAATGAGAAGCCATGTCTGGAACTGAACTGTGTTCCTGAAGGTGATGCTTAATGTTGTGCTTGGGCCTCCATTGGAAGAGTGCACACATGACCTACACACATGAGCATGCACAGACATGGTTTTTATAAAGAAAGAAGACATTCTTTATCCTAAGTAGTATAAACCAAGAGATGATGAAGTGCTGAGGGCAAAGGCAATATTAGCTGTCTCAGGGAAGTGGCTGGTAACTCCTACCCAGTATTCCTGTTGTTATATCATGAGTAAAAGTAACTGCAGTGTGGCTATGAGGCATAATCTGTATCCCGAGTGGTATAGCTAGCATATGTACATCAGACTTTACATTTTATTTATTGAATGAAATCTCCTTTTTTAATAGATTAGAACTGTTGTCTGTACTCCTAAAGGTGTATCTATTCCTCCAGGTTCTGTCTTTCACACATCCTACCTCGTTCCACTCTGCAGAGACATATGAGTCCTTGTTACAGTGCCTAAGAATGGAGGATGACAAAGTAGCAGAAGCTGCAATACAGATTTTTAGAAACACAGGCCACAAAATAGAAACAGACCTTCCTCAGATACGATCGTGAGTATATGTTTTTACAAGGTAAACACAAAAGCTTCTGTGTATGGGTGTGATAGAATCATGATCTTTCTTTAATGGAGGAAAATAGGAGCAGAAAGAAAACTTCCACTTTCCTGCTACTTTCCTGTCTCTTAGTCTTCTTCTTTCTGTCCCTGCCTGGTCCTACCACAATATCTGTTAGTTTCTTGGTAATTGATAGTGATGACAATGATCTCAAGATTAAAGTACATTTTTATATTTTTATGTGACATTTTAGGGTTAAACTTGTGGTAAGTAAGGGTGGGAGACATAGAAGAACTCAGTGATATTGTCATTTGTATCAGATGTTCATGGTGCGTGCAAATAGTTCATGGTAATTTCAAATACAAACAGGTTTGTCTCAAAATGTAATAAAAAGTAGGACTTTTTATGGACTGCCCAGTCAATCTTTAAAGCGCTTGTAGTCTAAAAATGATAATGTTTATATATTTGTACATGCAGTTAAAAAGATCATTAGGTCCAGGCTTGGTGGCACAGGTCTGTAAACCCAGGCAAGAAGACTTTGTCTCAAAATTTTTATTATAGTTAATGGGGTGGCTAATGATATAGCTCAGTGAGAGAATACTTGCTTGTGCACAGAAAAGGTAAAAGATCATTAATATAGTAGGATAAAATTCATGACATTTTCCTCCAACCTTAGAATATTTATACATTTTAAGTCAAGAGATCTATTTTTTAAAGAATGCTATATCAAAAGCATTGGAAAAATAGATGTAGGTGGGAAAACTAACTTTAGAATCATAGAGGAAAACCTTTTGTTCTTAAGAGTAGTGGAGGATGGAAGAAATAATCAAAGAAAAACAAAAATACTAAAGACCTCAATAGCACTCTGACAGCACCTTCAGATTATAGCACTCTAGATGAAAAAGAACCAAAAGAAGGTAGGGTTGTTTTGTTTTGTTTTTGTTTTTGTTTTTTATCATTTCGGTCTTGCTTAAAAACAAATATATTACATACACCTACAGCTTGATCAAAATTGTATCTTCTAGGGCTGGTAAGATGGCTCAGCAGCTAAGAGTACATTCTGCTCTGGTCTTATAGAAGACTCCAGTATGGTCCCCAGCACTCACAATACCTGTAACCCCAACTCCAGGGATCTGACACCTGACCTTCACAGACATCTGTGCTCTAGTGTACATGCCCACATACAGTTACATAAACATAATCAAATGTTATTATACTTATGATTAACGTATCTATCTAATCTACTTATTTTTTCTTTCAAGTTGGTTATAAATTTAGTAGCTACCACGTTCTTGTACCAACAAAGAAAAATAGAGCAATTATAATAGAGTTCATCATAAAATATTTTTTAGTTGTTTAGTAATTGACCATGACAAAGATCATAAGGATAAAGTATATTTAATCATATTTTCTTAGTTGTTCACCAGTATTAATAAGTGAGCTTATAAACAGACGACCATATGGTGCTCAGGCTAGCAAGCCTATTGAGACATGGAAACCCCTGTCCCATAGGTCAGATCTCTGTGGAGAGGCTTGAGACATTCATAAACAGGTCAGATTTATGACTGACTAGCTTGTCCTGGGCTTTTCTTGGTTTTTGATTGAGTTGTATGTCTTGTGGTTTTGGATATTGCTATTAAAGTCTAACTTTTGTTATAAGCAGGTCTTAGATGACATGACATCAACTTTGGGTCTATCAAATAGGACCTTTTTCTAATTATATTGAAGGTATAACAAATTTTTGCTGTAGAGTTTTGACGCTATATATATTTTGTCTGATTATGAAAGTATTTGTATATTTATTGTGAAAAACTGAAATTAACAATGGATGTTTGGCCCCACAGTACTGTTCACACAGTATTCATAAGGCTATGGGTTCTGTCCCCAGAATTTGGAGGTGGTGTGTGTGTGAGCCTAGGAAAATAAAAGAAATAGAGCTGTTTCTAATATTTTAATGTGTCTTATGAATACTCACCTTCTTGATATATATGCCTGTTTTGTAGGCATCTGTATGATAAACTCATATGCCTATATGAGTATTTTCATCTGCATGCTTCATCGTATTGTCAGCACTTACTGCTTTATTATTATGATATTTGTTTCCATATTGTCCTGTGGAAAGGCTTTTAGTTTAATCTCCATGTTAGTATTGTGATTAAATCCATTTTTTTTTAATGAACTTTTAGTTTTAAAACCCAGTTTCACCTTTTTCTGTTTTATCTTTTGACAGTTTCAATACCTCTTTATATTTTAGCTTTCTTATCCTTACTATGGCTTTAATAGTTCTCTTCAGGTGTTAGTATTCATTAGTTGAATCAATCCATGTTAAAAAGAATATACCTCGAATGGTAGCAACATGTGTAGTGAGTGATTATCAGAAGTCTCTAGTTTCATTTTACCAAACAGTGTGCACCTCTGTCTGTGTGTGCCTACTCTCACTAGTGTCATTTCAGTTGTTTGCTTTTTGCTAATGTTTTTCCATGGCTACTTTGAAGTAGCTGAAGGGAATTATAAAAGGGAACTGGAAAGTTAGAAATGTCTGCTTAGAAGGTAAATGTGAATATATGCCCAGGGCAAGTTGTAGATTATTAATTAAGTGTGACTAGTTTGTTATTTTTCTGTACTCATGAATTAGTTTTAAAATGAAAATTCTTTGCTTAAAATAGGCTTTGAGCTCTTGTATATCTTGGTTTATGCTTTGAGACAGCAAAGTAACTTTAAATCTTTCTCTCAAACAAATAATTTCTAAGAAAGCCTGTTCTACAAGCACGCATCTGACCAAACTTAGGGATTTCTATACTTCGGAAAAATACAAGTGTGCTGTTATTTTTTGCAGAACCTTAATTCCCATTTTACATCAGAAAGCAAAGAGGGGTACTCCACACCAAGCTAAGCAGGCTGTGCACTGCATCCACGCCATCTTCTCAAATAAGGAAGTCCAGCTTGCACAGATTTTTGAGGTATGCATAGTACATAGACTATACTTCCATTGTGTATTGTCATCTTTGTGACTTGGTTTTTAAGTCTGTTTAAATGTATTCTTACATTAAAATGTAACTTCCTTCAGAGCACTTTCTCCTCAGCGCTGCATTTTCAGCTGTTAGTCCAGGTTCACGTACTTTATACTGGAGGGTGTTTCACATGTGAGAACATTCTTCCTACCTTTAGTCTTGTCCGCTCCAGCTTATCCACACAGAGTGTTAATAGATGGCTGAACTGCCCTTGCTTAAGTACCTGCCTGTCCTCTTGTCAGTTCTCCGTGTATCATTCTTGGACAGGCTCTGCTTCCAGGAAGGCATTCTTGTGGTATAAATTGTAGATGGCATGAATCCATGACTTTATAATTCAAGGTTGTTTAACCTGTCTTCCCAGCATAAAGAAATCCACCAACATAACAAATTAGATACAGAGAGATAGAAAATAATGCAGATTTGGTAAAAGGGAGATACCCTGTTCCTACTCCCTTTACTTGGGCTTTATTTTTTCCCTTTATCTGTTTTCTGTATTTTTAAATTTTTATTATTGTCATAACTGTTATTGTGAGGAGACACCATGGCCAAGGCAACTTAGGAAAGAGCGTTTAGTTGGGAGCTGCTTACGTTTCAGAGTTAGTCCGTAGCCATCGTGGTGGGGAGCTTGGCAGCTGGCAGACAGACGCGAAACTGGAAAAGTAGGTGATAGCTCACATCTGATCTCAGTTGTGGGAAGAGAGAGAAAGAGACACTGAGTCTTACGTGGGCTTTTGAAATCTCAAAGCCCACCCCTAGTGACATCTCTTACAACAAGGCAACCGCTCTAATCCTTCCCAAACAGGTCCAGTTTCTGGGGACCAAACATTCAAATGTGAGCCTATTATAATTTGAACCACCACAATTAGATTTCCATAAGTAAAATAACCAAGTATGGTTAAAATTAAATATGATCATATCAGTAAAACAGATTGACTTAGACGTGGTAAGTTTATGAAAACTATAGATCTAAACACTTGTGAAACCACCTGATAATTTTTTGTTTTATTTTGTAGCCACTCAGTAGGAGTCTGAATGCTGATGTACCAGAACAGCTTATAACTCCATTAGTTTCACTGGGCCACATTTCTATGTTAGCACCAGATCAGTTTGCTTCCCCGATGAAATCTGTAGTGGCAAACTTTATTGTTAAAGATCTTCTAATGAATGACAGGGTAAGTTTCTTATTTAATTTAAGATGTATATATCACAGAAACATTTTCTTTTCTTTTTTCGTTTTCTTTCTTTTTTTTTTTATTTCCCAGAATCTGGTATGTGTTGTTAAGCCTAGGTACATCCTTCACATTAGGTCTGAGATGTTCCTACTAGGATCTAACCCTTAGTCACTGGTGTACAAGTTTTGAAATATCTCACAATATCCTATTAATATAATAATTGTCACTTAAAAGTTATAGTTTCTCTTTTAAAAGGTCATTTTCTTATTAGTATTTTATTGTGTATGAGTGTTTTGCCTGCATATATATCTGTGCACTATGTGTATGCAATCCTACCATGAGTGCTGGGAATAGCACCCAGTAATTGTTTTTAACCACTGAACCATCTTCCAGCCCTACAGTGTATTTTTAAAAGCATCTAACAACCCAGAAGTAGGAAGAGTGCAAGCACAAGGCATACTTGTAAAGCTTTCTTTTTAGTGTAGCATTCAGCTCTCAAGACTACTTTTTCATGAAGTTAGAGAAGATAGGGTTTGAGTTAACACCAAATCATTCATAGATCCATCATGTTAAGAATGGTTTGTGTTCTTGTTCAGAATAGGATCTATGCCTTTATATAAGTAGATCATACATACATTCTTGATATAAGTAGATCATACATACACATACATACTTACATAAATGACCACAAATTCACAGAGATCCACCTTCCTCTCCATCCTGAGTGCTGGGGTTAAAGGCGTGCACCACTGCCACCTGGATAGTATAAATATTATATATAAAGCTTAACTCATGTTTCCATCCTCACTGTACCACCATGCCCAATCTTTTAGAAAGTTTTTATTGCATGTATTTATTTAGTCAAGGGGTGCATCACAAGCACAAGTGTACTTATGAAGGTCAGAGGGCATTTGATGGATGTCAGCTCTCCTTCCACCATGTGGGTGCTGGAGATTGAACTCAGATCCTCAGGCTTGCCAGCAAGTACCTTTCTCCCTTAGCTTCTCACTGGCACTTGTGATAGATATATTATTCTTGCCAAGTAGAAACGCTTCTACCTGTTAAGCAACATACTTGAATTCCCCCAACATCAAACCTCTATGTGCTGACTCTATAGATTTATTCTAAATATTGTATTGTCTAATACTTGGCCTTTTATAATCTAGCTTGTTTTACTTGACATGTTTCCAAGACTCATTTGTTTATAGTACTGATCAAAATTGCATGCATTTTCTTTTCTGCTAAAAAGCACTCCTTTGTATAGCCCACATTTTGCCTGTTAATTTACAGCTTTGTTTTCTTCTTTTGGCAATTGTAATTAACACAAATATGTACAATCAATAACATTTTCTGATTTTTTTTTTGGATCACTAAAAGAAAAATTTCTGAGTCTCATGATTATTCTCTATTGAACATTTTTAGATACCACCAGACTAGTTACCATAGTGTCTGTTTTTACCAATCAAGTTTGAGGGTTCCAATTTCTCCACATCTCTTTTGACCCTTGCTATTTTACTTTTTGAAAGAATAAATATCAAATAATATTTTACTGGAGGTGTGGTTTGCTTTTTTTTTTTTTAAACGGTATTTAGAATATTTGGCGATTTAGAGATAGAGTCTCATGTATCCCAGGTTGAACTCAAACTTTGTAACCAAAGCTGGCCTTTAGCTCCTATATCCCTTCCAAATTCTGAGATTACAGATATTCATCACTACCAGCAAGGTTTATTTATACATTATGGATATTAAACCCTTCCTTAATATTTGCTATGTCTTCATTTCAAAGATTTCTGTGTTGTCTGCCAAGAGTTAATAATTTTACTTAGTATCATTTCCATTTTAGGTGGTGTTTATAGATGGTATGGCACTCTAGCATCATTCTTGATCTGTGTTACCCAGTTTCCTGAGCACTATTTGTTGAGAAAACTGTTCTTTCCTAGAACTTGGTATTCATTTCCTTGTGAAAAATGAATTGACTTACAGAAAAGAGTTTCTTAATAGAAAAAATTTCCCTTTTCTATTCCATTGCTCTGTGTCTATTCTGCTCCACAATCTTGGTTACTTTAGGTTTGTAGTATGTTTTGAGACTGGAAATTCTAATTTTGTTCTTTCACACTGTATATTACTCAGGATGAAAAATTAAATTTCTTCAATTGTCTATAGTCAACAGGTGAGAAGAATGGAAAATTATGGTCTCCAGATGAGGAAGTTTCTCCTGAAGTACTAGCAAAGGTAAATTTGGATAGGTGTTCATGACCTTTATGTTGATGAAAAGAAATGCTTCTAGGTGTCCTGGGCTTTTTAACAACAGTTAATAAGTATTCTCTAGTGAGCTGCTTTATTTACTTATTGCTGATTTATTGTGTGTGTGTGTGTGTGTGTGCATGTATGTGTATGTGCATGCACACATATACACATGAGTGCAGGTCCCCTCAGAAGCCAAAGGTAGTCAGTTCTATCTGAAGCTAGAGTAACATGTGTTTGTGAGTCACCCTATGTGGGTGGTGAACAAACTTGGGTCTTCTGGAAAAAGTACTCAGAACTGCTGAATCCTCTCTAAAACTGCAAGGAGCTTTATTTTTAAATCATTGTAAATTAATAGTTCTCTAAGGAATTGTATTGCCATTGTTGTTTGTAGAGTTTTGTTTTGTCTGGAGGAGTGAGTTGGTGCTGAGGATTTAACCACTCTCACATGCTGAGTCAATGTTCCGCCACTGAGTATACCCCTATCTTTTCTCTCTCTCTCTCTCTCTCTCTCTCTCTCTCTCTCTCTCTCTCTCTCTCTCTCTCACCCACACCCCTTCCCCTCTGTCTTTGGAGACAGGGTTTCTCTGTTGTAACTCTGGCAGTCCTGGAACTCACTCTGTAGACCAGGCTGTAAACCAAGCTGGCCTCTAACTCACAAAGATTAGCCTGCCTCTGCCTCCCCGGTGCTGGGATTAAAGGCATGCGCCACCACTGCGTGGTGGTGTATCATTTTGTAGTCATATATTTTTGTCTGGTTTTTATCAGATTGTCAGAAATATAATAAATAATACTTAAATCTTTGGCTAGCTTTTCATATATATTGGTAATAGACTTTCAGATAATTAATACAAATAATTATGTAAATGCCAGAGTTTTATTCAAGATGTTTAAGATGAACCAGATTTGATTTATTCAACAATTTTTCAATAATACAATAATATGACAGCTTCTAAATAGTTGTTTTTAATTAGCCTAGGTTTAGTGGCTGTTTTTAGGTTTTTGAAGGTTTTTAATTGATGCTGCACTTTTTATGAAGTAACATTATAATGTGTAATGATTAGATTAGGATACTTGACACATATCATTTCTTTGTATGGAGAATGTCCATTAGTCCTCTGTACTATCTACTTTGAAATGTCCAATTAATCATTGATAACCGTAATTACCCAATTGTGATTATATTTAAAGTTACTACTTCTGTTGTCCTGTGGCACACAGCTTTAACCCCAGCCCTGGGGAGGCATAGGCAGGTGGGTTTCTGTGAATTCAAGGCCAGTCTGGTCTGCATACTGAGTTCAAGACAGCCAGGGCTTTGTAGAACCAATAATTAAATAAAGTTATTATTTCTGTGCAAGTAATCGCTGTACCAGTTAGCATTCCCACCTGCCTATTCTCTTGTAACCGCTATTTTAAATATTTATTTTTAAATTATATATTTAAGTAGGTATTATAGTGTCAAAAAGCTGGAGACCCAGACTTCAATGAGCTATCAATCATAGTAATGCGTATCATTTGCCTTCTCTGTTGGAAATAAGAACACATACCGCTGTAAGAAAAGTTCGTGGCACACTGAACAGAGTAATGTTAATTCTTATTGTTACTCTTATTCCATTGCCTTGAGTCATAAAGTATCTGCTGCTAAAGATAAGTAGTGCCATTAATCAAATTAGTTTAAATTAATCTTCCCTTAAATTGGGATTTTAAGTTGCTTTCTTTTTTTAGCATGTTAATATTTTATAGGTACAGGCAATTAAACTTCTGGTAAGGTGGCTGTTGGGTATGAAAAACAACCAGTCTAAATCTGCCAACTCAACTCTTCGGTTATTATCAGCGATGTTGGTTAGTGAGGGTGACCTGACAGAGCAAAAGAGGATCAGGTAAGCTTCCTTCTTTCCAGTTGTCTGTCCCCAAGACTGGGTCAGAGTTACATAGAGCTCTCTCCCTGACCAATACAGAGTTTTGTAATTTCACTATAAGCTTTGGGTTTCTCTCTCTTGAATACATTGGAGTATGTTTTTCATCATTTCTAAAAACTACGAGCTTCTGTTAATAAATTTTTAGTTATAAGGAATTCAGTGTTAGTAAATATCCACATTTGGTTCAGTTGAACAATTCTTTTTAACACTATGAGAACTATAGCAAAGAAAGATCCCCCTAAAATATTTTGAACAGGTGGAATGACTGCTGGATAATGAAAGGAATACACCTTTTAGTGGCAGCTCAGCAAAAGTGAGATTAGAAGCCTTCTGATGATTTTAAGAAAACTTTATGATACAAGAAGAAAACAAATGGATAAATTAATTCCCACTTTTTGATGTAGTGAAATTACTGCCTTTTTTGTTCCTTATCTGAAGAAGTTTTCAAGTCCCTTGTTTTTTCATCAAGAGCACCAACAGAGACAAATCATTATTTCTTAGTTGTGTGAGAGGGCATGTTTTTTTTTTTGTTGTTTTGTTTTCATACATTCATTATTTGTTGAGCACTGTTAGGTATTAGGTGCTTCTGTGTTATTTAAAAATAACATTTATTATTCCCTCCAAGAAATATAAAATCTGTTTGAAGTGATAATACGTACAGTTCACCATGCTTAATGCCTTGATAAATTGAAACGGTATGCAAAAAAGAAAAGAAAAAATCCAACAGCTTTATATCAGCAAAATGATTAGAGCTGGGTTGGCGATAATGAAAACTTCATGTTTGGCATACCTTCATCAGTGTGCTGACTTGAGTTATAATGAGCCTTGCAGCTAACCTAGTGATGCATAGGAACAATCCACAATGGAGTTGAAGGCTAAACATTACCGATTGACCTGAAAAATAATGTTATTTGTAGCTAATACGATCTAAACTTAAGTAATACCCCTTTCCCTATCAGATTGAAAAAAGAACTTTACAGGAAATTTGCTCATTGGGAATTAAGAACATAGATTCTGTCATTAATCTCCTATGAGTTGATGCCATCTGTATAGGACTGTGAAGCATACTAATACACCACATTCATGAAACAAGATAAAATAATCATGCAAAATATTCGTATAACAATATTCTAACCTCTGTGCCCTTTCCTTCGAAATATCTGGTTCTTGATAATTGTCTCTGCTATTCATAAAATGTGCAGAATTAATGTAGGGTCCAATTATGTAAATTTATATGATATAGTAAATGGATTTAAAACGATGATTGGCTTCTATTTCCTTGGTTTGTTTAAATCAAATTTTCACAGTAATGTATTCTTGACATAGGGATACAGATTGTGATGAAACTGGCTTTTCTTAAGTAGTTTGATTGGTAGAATAAGTAGAATCGCTTTGCTGGGGTGAAAGGTGGAAGGTAGAGCATTGCTATAAGCCACACTTACATGAGCCTTTCCTTTAGGATGAGTTTATAGATACAAAGTAATTGTCTTTATTTGCACATTAAGTTACCCACTACCAATTTCACACTCAAAAAGCAATCAGAATTTTATATGTAATAATGGTTATAGGAAATGTTTATTTCTTTTTGTTTGTTTATAGTAAATCTGATATGTCTCGCTTGCGATTAGCTGCTGGTAGTGCCATAATGAAGCTTGCTCAGGAACCTTGTTACCATGAGATTATTACCCCAGAACAGTTTCAGCTCTGCGCACTTGTTATTAATGTAAGTGGAAAGCTTATTTCGGATTCTTGTCTCAAAAATCGAATGTATTTCCTTTCTTTGAGTACAGACCCATTTACTACATGAATATACACACAAAAGATATTGTTTCCATTGTTCCAATGTAGCCATGATTCTAATTTTTAACAAAGACAGAGTATTTCCTGTGTGCGTGTGCATGCGTATTTGTAAGTAAATGTTTACCCATCTTGTGTATCCTTGTTTTTGTGCTGACATAGGATGAGTGCTACCAAGTAAGGCAAATATTTGCTCAGAAGCTTCATAAGGCACTTGTGAAGTTACTGCTTCCATTGGAGTATATGGCGATCTTTGCTTTGTGTGCCAAAGATCCTGTGAAGGAAAGAAGAGCGCACGCACGCCAGTGTTTACTAAAGAACATCAGCATACGCAGGGAGTACATCAAGCAGAACCCTATAGCTACGGGTATGTTCCTGATAGTTCACAGTGTACATCAGGGAGGGGCATTCACATTGCCACTCTGATTTTTACTAAAGCTTTATAGGGCTTGTCATTATAGTTGTAATATCTGTAGAACCTGAAGTCTTGGGTTGGAGTCACATTTATTTAGCTTGAAATTGTTTTTGGGTAAGTGCGTTTTCTTATGTAATAAGCAGTGTGGTTTAATTTGCACACATTGCTCAGACGTTAGAGTCTGTATATTTTTCCCTTTTTCACTCATCTGCTGTGTAATTTGATTATACTTTGGCTTTGATTTCTTTTAGGATGGAAGTAAAAGTCTTACAGTGTCATCTGAATACTCGGTCCCTTCCATTTGTAAATACCTTTTTGGAAAATAGAAGCAAATGGTTATAACTCAAACAAAGAAGCAATTTATATAAGTTATTCTTGCTAATCACAATGTTTCCATTTTAGAGAAGTTATTATCACTGCTGCCAGAGTATGTGGTTCCATACATGATTCACCTGCTAGCCCATGATCCCGATTTTACAAGATCACAAGATGTTGATCAACTTCGTGATATAAAAGAGTAAGTTGTGTGTTTTGAGAGTTCTGAAAATTATGTTCACTCGTAATTTTTTAGATTAGTATTTCCATTGAAATTTTTATTATCATCCTGAATTTTTCTTAATTTACTACTGTTGTAAGTTTTAAAAAAAAATTTCAGCGTGGCATATGCAGTGCATGGGGAAGCAGAGGCAAGTGGATCTCTAAACTACAGTTTTGTATATGATGTAGGCCGAATGGATTAAAGGAGACTTGAAAATTGTGTATCAAGACTCTAAAATACATATATACGTATATACATACATATACATACTTTCACCCATTGTTCTGGGTGTGTTTACTTATTTTTATATGTTTGAGTGTTTTGCCTGCCTATATATCTGTGTAACATGTGTGTACCATGATACCATGTGTGGAGGCTCAAAGAGAGTGTTGAATTCTCTGGAACTTGAGTTACTAATGGTTGTAAGCTGCCATGTAGGAGCTGGGAATGGAACCTGGGTCTTTAGGAAGAACAGTCATTGTTCTTAATCCATGAGCCATTTTTTGAAAACCACCATTGCTATATTTTTGTTTAGCATTTTTAAATTAGTACCATTTGTTTGCATTTCAAGGATTATTGGTTTTCTATATCAGTAAGTCTTCTTCCTAAATTGAACTCAACATTTATCTCTGTCTCTCATCACTATGTCCACTGAAATGGTTTCAAAAATTTAGCAATTGGAAGAGATGTTCTATATTGTTCAGTATTACCTTTAAACATTAGCCCATGAGTTTGTCATTCCACTGTTCCACAATGTATCATTATAGTGACAGTGCCTTTATATAGAAAATACTTGAAATTAAGCCTACATTAAAAAAAAATTTTTTTTTGAGTACTTAACGCTGGGACTTTAAGCCTATAATCCCAGCTGCTTGTGAGACTAAAGCAAGAAGATCACAAGTTCAAGGCCTTCATGGACCATTTCATTTATTTTTATTTCTCAAAATAAACAAATGGAAAAAAAGTGTAGAGGAGATTGAGGTGGGACTAAATCTCACTGGTAGAACACTTGACCAGTATGTATGAGGCCCGAGATTCAATTTCCAACAATGAAAAACAAAAGGAGTTAGAACTTTATTACATGCCTATTTTTAAAAGCCATATAATTAGATTTCAGAAGACCAAAGATTTTCGTCCTTGCAATGTAGCTGAAACCTTGGGCTTAGTTGTAGAGTACTAACCCAGAACGTACAAGGTCCTGGGTTCAGTTTTCTATACCACAAAGAAACGAGACAAACAAGTAAATCTTTGGTTTTGGTTTGACCTGTCTATAAAATGCAAGGTTAAAACTGATGGTTCTATGTGGAGGGATCCAGCCTTTTCCACAAATGGGTTCATGGACACTCTACTCAGGAGGGAGTTAAAGTGCAGGAAAAATGTCAAGCAAACAAGGTAATTTGTTCTTCTATGGGACCCAGAAAATGACATGCACAATTGCACTTTGAAATGACGCATATAGAACACACTTTTAGAAATAAAATGCAGGAGCATTTTTAATAGGGGAATTAACAGTGTACATTTAAGAAGAGAAGAGGGGAGAGAAAAGACTGACAATGTACATTACCAGGGGAGAAGAAGAGAAAGACTGACAATGCACATTACCAGGGGAGAACCCTGCCAGAAAGAGAACTGCTCTGGCAAAAACTTTGAAAAGCCAAATGCAGTTTTGGGGTATGCAGATGTTGGTCAGGTCTTGAGAGGAACCAGTTTGTTATGCAGATGTAGTCACTTGCAGAAGTCAATTATGCCCAGGGAGAAGCCAGTGTCCTTCCTCCTGCAACTTACAAAGTTCAAGGTTATTTTGTTTATTATCAAAGAACATTTGATAATATATATGGGGAGGAGCCAGTGTGCTTCCTCCTTCGACTTACAAGCTTCAAGGTTATTTTCTTTACTATCAAAGAACATTTGACACAATAACCCATTAATGGTTGAATGTCACTGTTGACTGAATAATATCTCCATCTGCCTCAAATAGGACAGGCACCAAAGAAGGATTTTTTATGGTTTTTAGCTCTTTGGTGTGTACTTATTTTTTCTCTATCTAGTCTCTTTTTGCTTCTATTTGTTAAAGGCTTGTCTCTTCCTGGGAGGACCAACGCCCACCCCAGGTGTTGGATTCTCTCCCCAGGGCCCGTGCTTGCACCGCTGACTGGGTACCACCTACGGCTGGATTTCTCAAAGGCTTCGCTCTTTGGCCAGGAGAGCGAAGGCTCAGACTTAACTGGCGGGAAAGTGTGGACCCCAGGAAGGGTCGTCAGGTGGCTTCTTGTAAGAGCCGTCCTCTCGCATCCCTGACAATAGTGAGACGCAAAGAAAGCCACGGGAGTCAAATCTGTTAGACACGAAAACTCAGTTTATTCACGGGCTTTTCCCTGTTTAAATAACCTTACCCAGAGAAGGCAAGGTCCTGGTACTCCACATGGGGACACGCTTGATTAGCATAGGGACACAGGGCGAGCACCGGAGGCGGGAGAGAAAGGCATCTACCCAATGAATGGATTCAGCTACAATGCAGGCAAACATGTCCCTTTAGCTTCAGTGAAGCAAGCAAGTTATAACTAATATTTTGGCTAGGGACCTTCCCGGACTAGGAGAGGAGGAGGTTGCCAAGCGTTTCATCCCACTTCACCTTTCCAGGGAGCGAGGGTACTTTCTGGCTGCAGCTTCTACTGCTCTCCAGCTCCACAGGTCCCACACCCAGAAATAGCCTTACAATGTGCTAATCAGTATGCATAGGTAGCTCTACACATGCCAGGACTTAGAAGCCCGCAGAGTATTTTACAATTACAATTACTTTTGAGTAAAAAGGCCATGACCCCTTCTCAGCCAACAACGGTCAGCTCAGGGATTAATTTGGATACTACTAGACCATGCAGACATTATTATTAATGAAAGGTTTTATGTCACCATTACAGCAAAGAGAAAGAAGGGGACAAAGTGGCTGGTGAACCAAAATCTCCTCATCAAAGAGTCTGGAACTTTGTCATGCAGACTTCATCCATGTTACCAGGGTATTGGGGCTTCCAAAAGTTCTGAGAGATGCAGAACTACTAATCACTCCAGGATACTCTCTGAAGTGGTTATGCCATTGGCACCAAGTTAGACACTGGGGAGAAGCCACTGTCCCTGCAAATGTGGTGCTGAATTGTTGCCTCACAGCTAGCTCCATTTGCTTTGTGGGTCAGGAACTGGTGTGGTCCTCCCTAGGGAGTCACAGATGCTTCTGCCTTACAGGCTGCAAAGATGAACAGGGCACACTTTTATAGAGTAGTGTTTTCCTGTTTTAATTTGCAATAACTATATAGAATTTAGAAGGCCTTCAAATTCTGTTCAAATGCATGATTCCTAAAACTTCTAATTCTAAATTTTGATGCTTATGATCTAGTTGCAAAATTCTGTTACTTTAAAAAAAAAAAAATTAACTTTCACTTAGATATTTTCCAGAAAAGAACTCAAAATGAAAAAGTGATATAGGTACACAAGATAAGCTTTGTTAGATGTTACTGAGATTGGCAAGCACTTGTGGAAGGCTTAAATTTATTAGTAACATTGATGTAATGGTACATATCTGCAGATATGCATCGTGCGTACAATGCTTATCTGCATCATTCTGGAGCCTGAGTCAGGAGGGTCCCTGGAGCTCAGAAGAAAGTGATGAGCAACACAGTGATACACACACACACACACACACACACTTTTTTGTTTGTTTTTTAAGTAGCTTTGATATGGACCAAGTGCTGAATGTGTGAAGTCACTAGAGTCAGAATTGAAATCAGTGGTCTTACAGCCTTTTGTTTCTCATGATAATGTAACAAATTTTTCCCTGGGAGTAAAGGTGCTAGAGTTGTAGATATGAACAGAATAAAAATTAAAAACAGCTTCTTGTCAAGAACAAGATGAAATGCAATTTGATAACTGGTTAGCTCACTACAAAGATAAATTTTGACCTTTTTTCCTTTTCTTTTTATTATTGTTATTATTTATTTTATTTATTTATTTTTTGGTAGTAAGGCAAGGTCTCATATAGCCCACTCTGTCCACAGACTCATTGTGAAGTCACAGATGACCTTGAATACCTGATCTTGGAGCATCTGGCCCCAGTGTGCCCTGATGTCCAGCAATGCAAAAGTCTTAGACATTTTAATTAGAGAAGCTGCTTTCTACCCCCAGCAGTTAAACATTCTGAACATTGCTGCCAAGAAACCAAACACTTGAATTATTCCAGGTTGTGAGGGGTTTTTTTGAGTGGAGGTGGGTACATGAGTATATATGTATAAGAGATCAGTCTTATCTGTTGTTCTTCTGAAGCCACTCTGCTTGGTTTTTAGACAAGGTCACTTATACTGGGATATATAGGGCTCACTGCTTAGGCTAAGCTGAATAGTGAGGGAGCTCCAAGAATCCTCCTGTCTCTGCCACCCCAGTGCTAGGATTATAAGCAATCATCACTGTGTCCTGCTTTTTACATGAGGGCCAGGGATCAACTCAGGTTCTCATATTTGAGTAACATGTACTTTATCTCCCCTGTCCTCAGGTTGTATGTTTTTAAGGCAAGTCGTTAGAAAGAGAATTGGTAGGAAAATTGTGACTTCAAAAGTGGATCATGGAGTATGAACTAAAAATTAAGTCTGTCAAAATGGAAGATTGCAAAGCAAGAAGGATGGGGTGGAAAACTAGCAATGCTAGCAGCTGAGAGGCTCCCATGATGTCAAAGAATATAGCCCCATTTCCCAAATCCCATGCACTAGAGATGGGACCTAGGACTTTATGCATATTAGGCAACCATTCTACTACTGAACCTTTTCTTTGTCCCAGAATGTGCCTTTAATAGTATACATTGAAGAAGGCAAATGGAACAAAGAGGAGGTATCCACAAAGTAAGGCATTTAAACTTACTCTTTCTCTGACATACCACTTCTAAGAATTTTCTAGACCTAAGAATGTCTTAAGAGTTAGAGGAAAATTTACCAGAAATGAACCGGTGGGAAATAAACTAGAGGGAAAAAGTATTGGGTAGAATACCAAGAAAAAAATAAGTGCAGAGATTACAGGGCAGTTGATAGACGACATTAACAAGAAGATAGGATATGCAGCCATGTGACAAAAGCTTCCTGTGTCTAATTTTGCATAAACATAGATTAATTCATTTGAATTAGCACTGGAGATAAAAGAAGCTGACCTGCTTCCCAACCCAAAGTATATAACATGTGGTAGAAAGTTATTGTGACCTTGGGGAATGCAAGAAAAGTATTGAGAGAAGCTTGAAGCATGGTTTGAAGTGTATGTGTGGAGTGGGGGGTATTCACTAAGGTTTGTTTTCTATACACAGAAAGTATATTTCAGGAAACTTGGTGAAAAGATTTGGGAAGGAAAGCACTCTTTGAGGAACACAACAATAAGCAGACAGAACCATGGATTGATTATGTGTACTATGGAAGATGAATAAAGTTTAGCAGTTTCATTTTTGTTTAAGTTATATATGTGGGAATGGTGGCTCACTCCTGTAATCCTAATAATCAGGAGGCTGAGGCAGGAGGATTAAGAGATCAAAGCCAGCCTGGGCGAGATGTTATCTTAGAAAACTAAAAACAAAACATGGATGTTGTACGTGACTCTTAAGTTTTTAACATATTCTAACTCCACAAAAAATGACATCCCCAAATTTATATATATATTGTTTTGTGCCACAGATTATATTACTGTTTTCTGTTCGAAGTGTAAATCTACAAAGTTCAAAAAATGTTAGGATTTTGAACCCAGAGAATTAATGAAGTATCCACATAAGCAAGCTGGGAGCCTTAGTCTTACACTGTGCATGAGTCCAGTGTTGTCACCTTGAGCAGTACAACTGTGGTTCAAATAATGTTCACACACATACAGTTTCTTAGGTGGAGCTTTCTATGTTTATGTTACATGTTTTTATTAAAGAATAAAATTTGACCAGGTTTTAATCATGATTCCATCTTTTTGTCGATAATCTTAAGGCACTTGATTCCTCTTTTTAAAAAAAAAAAAAAAAAAAAGTTCCAGGAAGTTCTCTTAGGGGTGGTTTTGTATTTGTTGCATTTTGTTTTACTGCTTTGATTGTCTGGAGTCCAACAGTCATCTAGATTTGACTCTGCTAGAGTTAATGTGTAAACTGTTAAGCTAGTCTCATACAACATTTAATAGACAAAGAAGTCCATGTAAAAAAAATTGAGGCAAGGTCTCTTGTAGCCCAGCCTGGACTCAAACCAGCTGTGTAGTAGAGATGACCTTGAACTTCACCTCTCAGTTGGGAACTACCACACCTGGTTTGTGTATTGTCAGAGATGAAAATCATGGCTTTATGCCCAGCCCCTCACATAAAATGTTATCACATTGTTTCTATCCTTTCAGTGGAGTAAAACAGGTACCTTATCTGGGAAACAGTCTAGTAGTACATAGTATGTCTCATCGCAGTTATGGACTGGTGACAAGGTTCTGCATGGTTTACACAGCACCAGGGATATGCAGTTTGTTAATTTGTCTACCTCAGAGTCCAAATGTTTATTGAGAATCTCTGTTGTCTTTATGCACCTTGTGAAACTGTCAAATCTTCAGAGTAAGGTGTGTTTATTTTAAATGTTCTGTGAATCAGTTTTCCTTTTGAGCTACACTTTGTGGCTCATACCTGTAATCCCTGTAATCCCAACACAAAACAGGAGGCAAGAAGAGGAGGACTTCAGGGCTATCTAAGCTACACAGTGAATTGGAGGCCAACTTGGATTGCAGACTACCTGTCTCAAAAAACAAACAAAACTACTTGAGTTGATACCATTAATAAAATATGCTACTATTAGTAGACTTTGTATTTTGTTTTTATTTTATGCAAACAACCAAAATTCTCAATAAAGACTTCATTCATTAAAAACCATCTTCGTTTATTCTCTTCAATGTGTTTTCCACTTAGATGCCTGTGGTTTATGCTTGAAGTTTTAATGACAAAAAATGAAAACAACAGCCATGCCTTTATGAAGAAGATGGCAGAGAATATCAAGCTGACCAGAGATGCCCATGTCTCCAGACGAACCCAAGATGAATGAGGCAAGATGAGCAGCAAGCAGTGGGTCTCGGAGACACTATATAACAGTTTAAATTTCAATCCTCATTAAAACATTTATAGTTACTTAAATTATTTTTCCTATTTTTTAATGTATACGTGTGGTTTACATGTATGAATATGTACCAAGTATGTGCCTTGTTGCCCATGGAGGTCAGAAGATGGGCCGGGTCTCCGGAACTGGAGTTATAGATGGTTGTGAGTTATGTGGGTACTGGAAACCAAACCCACATTGTCTATAGGTGTAATAAATGCTGTAACTCCTGAGACTTGTCTCCAGCTCTGATCTTGAGTCTCTTTTTAGTGTCTATACTTGCAAAGCTTGCTTTTCTGAAAAATTTTACTGTTCTGAAAAAGCATTAACACTTAGACTGGAGGATACAAGTTGATAAAACCTTCAGCAGTCTTGTGGTAGAAACTTTTTTGTAGAGAGAGAAAACTGATTTTGGTTTTCCTTCTTTACTGGGAGTCTGAAGAATGCTGAGCAAAAACAGGAACTGCTTAAGGAATAAGTGGCAACATATCTTTTTCAACTTGAATTTATACATCTGGTGGAATTGGTACTTACAGTCATTATGCAATCATGGAAGTTATGTAATTGTTCTTTTTTTTTCCCTCTCCCCCCCCCCCTTTACTCTTTAGAAACTTTATACAGTATGTGATGTGGCTCTGTGTGTTATAAATAGTAAAAGTGCTTTGTGCAATGCAGATTCACCAAAGGACCCAGTCCTCCCAATGAAATTCTTTACACAACCTGAAAAGGTAATTTTCCTCACTCCATTTTTCTCTCACACTAAAAGTGGTTTAGATTTCAATCGTCAACCCCAGTGACAAATATTGGATACTTTCAAGGGCAGAGTAATAGCAACAACAAAAAATGGCCTCTAAATTTATTAAGGAATGGAAGGCTGTCATTCTTTTCTAGGTAGAGGAGTACAAATAAAGCTTTCTGTTACTTTTTTGGTGTTCATTATAGGTATAGGAAGAAGCTTTCAGATTTTTACAATTATTTTACCTTTTTTTTATTAAATCATTACTTGTTTGTTTCTTTTATTGTATGTATATGTGTTCTGGGAATTATACCCAGGACTTTGAACATACAAGGCAAGAGATTCTACAGTGAGCTCCATTCCTAGCTGAAGAGAGCATTTGTACAGACTGGCCAGTGTTGTCAAGCAAGGTGTGCACTGTTTGAATGACACCACTTAGAAGGCTGAGGCAGGAATATCATGAATTCAAGGCCAGAGGATGGGTGGATAGACAGGAAGAGACAAGATGTCGGGATATTCGTAGTTGTGTAAATACAAATTCATCTATATACAAAATAAAATGTCAGTTAATGAACAGAGTCAGGATACTCTCCTTCACCATGTGTGTAGGGATCGGACTTAGAATGCAGACCTCTAACAAGCAACCCATTACCTGCCCAGTCTTTGCGGTTTTATATGCCACTTCCCTTCTTTCTTTTTCTAACATACGGCTTTTAATCTGATAATGTCAAACACTAACATACCAGGCTCTTGAGATTCTCGGTATTGGGAATACAGGCATACATCACAGTACCCAGCTCAAAATATTTTTAGTTAAGATAACAGGTATTTTTCCAATAATGCTGATTTTCTTGAAATGGAGTATAGAGTTCCTTAATGAATATAAGTGCCTAGGACAAGCCTGGCATTGTGGCAGGAGGATCAGAACCCAACAAGCTGGTCTACATAAGACTATCTCAAAAATAAAAATTTAAGGTGTCTAAAATATACATGTAGTCTACATTATCAGCTGAAAGTAGATTTTATGATACAGTAAGGGTGGTGATGACACTTTGAACAATAAGAAAAACTAGTAAGGCAGTCCACTTAAAATGTTGAGTGTAATTCTCACAAGCACTGCATACACATGGTACTCTTACACAAATGCAGACATAACATAAAACATTTTGGCCTGTGTAGCTGTCTAGCGTTTAATCCCAGCGATCTGAAGACAGAGACAGGAAGATCTCAGTAAGTTTGAGGCCAGCCTGATAGACATAGTGAGTTCTAGAACAACCAGGGCTATGTAGAGAGACCCTCTCAAACGGAGCAGAGAAAAGAACTAAAGTGTTTAAAGGTCGAGCAAATAACTGTATAGGAAAGTTTTTGGCAAGCATGTTCAGTCTTCTGAGTTCAGTCAGCAGCAGCACACACCAAGTGCAAAAATGTCCGCCTGTGTTTGTCCGTGTCTGCCATCATGGTAGCACAAGGACGAGCCTGAAAATACTGTCTAGAGGATAGATAAAAATTTGGTTCTTTTCTTGTCTTCTTTTTTTAATTAGGACTTCTGTAATGACAAAAGCTATATATCAGAAGAGACAAGAGTGCTTCTGTTAACAGGAAAGGTATTACACACTGTTTGTTTAATGTGTATCATTTCTGCTATATGTCCTCAGATTTTTAGGGATGTGTTACGGCTTTGTATAACACCTATGTTCTCAGATTTTTCTGCAGTTAACCACTTTTCACAATCACTGCCATGTATTCTTAGTCGTGGTGGAAATCTCAAATTTATTTAAAATTCATACTGCAGATTTTCATAAATAATAGAATAATAGGTAGCTAACCAAGAGAATTTGACACTAATACGGCAGATAGATTATATTTCATAAAAGTAAGATGACATAAGATGATACACTCAGTAGTCTACTTCTAAGGCAAATGCATCTTTTATTTCCATGTGTTTTGGAGGCATACATTCTGTTTTTAATTAAGAAATATGAGATAGCAGATATTGCCTCTTTATTAAGTGAAGGCAATGTATATGCTTTTGCTTACAGTAAGAGAGCCAGACACATTTTTTAGAATTACCATTTCTAATGACATTCCAAAAGGACAACCACCACCCTTGGCATAACCCTAAACATACATCTTAGCTGTTTATAAGTTTTGATGCATTCCTTTCCCTAAGGTGTGACATAACATGTGTGTGCTTTTTCAGCCAAAGCCTACTGGAGTACTAGGTACGGTAAACAAGCCTTTATCAGCAACGGGAAGGAAGCCTTATGTTAGAACTGCCGGCACAGAGACTGGAAGCAATATTAACGCCAATTCAGAGCTGAGTCCTTCAGCAGGAAGTCGTTCAAGGTAATTTATTTTCTCTGAATACATTTTGTTCTCTTGCTTATTTGGGTTACTTTTTAACTTACTTCCAAGGCATTGAAGCATAGAATGGGCTCTGTAGAAGTGGTACATAATAATGTTCATGTGTTTTAGAGTTTTTTTTTAATGATGGGACTCAACAATGCACTGTATATTTTCTGAAACAGGGTCTTACCACGTAACTCTGTCTAGCCTGGTACTTGGTATGCTGACAATGCTAGTCTCAGCCTCAGATTGCCTCTTTATCTGCTTTCCAGGTGCTGGGATTAAAGGTGTGTGCCACCACACCTGGCTTAAAGAGTGCTTTATAACACAGTGCCTTGTTAAATAGTCCAGGCTGCATGCTGCAAACTTGTAGCAAGCCTCTTGCCTAAGCCTCTGGAGTACTGGAATTGCTAACATAAATGCCGAGAGTTATAAAGATTTTACTATGAGTTAATTAAATTAAGCCACATCACATAGTACTCCCAAAAATATAAAGTAAATTAATCTTAGAACAACTATGGTTTAAACCAATGGTGACTCAACACCTCCCAGGCAAATGGATTTAGTAATATGATCAATTGATAAGTAAAACTGATTATTTTATTTCTGCTTTGGGTCCTCCTATCTCAGTGAGATAATCCTTAGAACAATTTCTTGACAGTCTTTTTGCCAGTTGGTTTTAGGCAGTGATTCATGCTTAGACTGTTAATGTGGAGTAGAAATGTGTGATACAGTGGATGAAATGAAGACCGTGGTTTTGTTTTTGTTTGTCTGTTTTTCCACTAGGGAACAGAGCTCAGAGGCATCAGAAACTGGAGTTAGTGAAAATGAGGAGAATCCTGTGAGGATAATTTCTGTCACACCTGTAAAGAATATTGATCCTGTAAAGAATAAGGTAAATATTTATTTATTTGTTTGCAGTGCTGTGGATTGAGGCTTGCACAAGTTAGACAATTGAGGTGGCTCAATTAAGTAAAATTAAGTACTAGCTGACCTTTCAGGGAACCCAAGTTCAGTCCCCTACATGGCAGCTCATAACTGTCTGTAGTTCCAGTTCCAATGGATCTGACACCTTCTGGACTCCATAGGCACCAGGCATACATGTGATGCACAGCAAGCAAACAATCCATATGCATAAAATAAAATTGAGAGTATGTAAACTCACTCTGTAGACCAGGCTGGCCTTGAACTCAGAGATCCTCCTGCCTCTGCCTCCTCAGTGCTGAGATAAAAGGTATGCACCACCACTGCCCAGCCTTAGCAAAGCACTTTTATGTACTTCCTAGCCTTGCTTTCAACTTGTGATCCTCCTGCCACTACCTCTCAAGTAACTGGAATTACAGACATGTTCTACCTTTTTTTTTTTTAAACTTAGTTTACTTTTTTTTTAATTTATTTTTTAATTGTGTGTTACTGAGTATATATGCATATGGCTTGCAGTTCCTGTGGAGATCAGGAGAGGGAGATGAATCTCCTGGAGCTGGAGTTACAGTTGGTTGTGCGCTATCATGTGGGAGCTGTTAATGAACTTGAGTCCTCTACATGAGCAGTAATAGCCACTACCTCCCAGTTCCCTTCCTTCCCTCCCTCTTTCCTCCCCCCCACCTTTTTTGACTTACTTTATGTGTATGGCTGTTTTGCTGCATATATGTCAGTGTACCACATGCGTGCCAAGTATCCACAGAGGTCAGAAGAGGGTGTTGAATCCCCTGGCCTGGAGTTTCAGATGGTAGTAAGCCACCATGTGGGTTGTGGGAACTGAATGAGCAACTTATCAGTGTTTTAACAGGAAGAAAAGCAGGAAAATATAATAGCATAAGTAGATCTGATTTTAACCCTAGCTCTCCTACTCACTGGCTTCAGTATTGATGAGAGCGCTTGACTTCTGTAACCTTGCATTCAAAATGAGCTTAGTAGCTCATCGCAGTAGGAATGGTTTGAGCAGAGCATGTTAATAGAGAGAAAGCAGGACATCCTTTGGTCTGAACATTCTTTCTGCACTCTCTTCTGTGATGAACCCTGAACCTTGGTAGTGGAGGTGACAGTGGACTAAAACACATGTCTCATTTAGGAACGAGCACTTGATATCAACAAACACTCCCTGAGCACATTGTATACCCCACACACCTGAGCTAGGCTCCCGGCACAGTCCTTACACTCTGGGAACTTACTTTTCTAATGGAATATAAGCAATTAATCAGAAACCCTGGCCTCCCAACTTCTTAAAAATACTTTCAGGGAGGCTGTTGACATGACTACACTCAAAGGCGATTGCCACTTAGCCTAGTGATCTGAATTCAGTCCCTGGGTTCCATGTGGTGGGAGAGAGAACTGACTCTTGCAAGTGGTTCTCTGACATCTACACAACTGCCATGGAATGCAAGCGTGCACATAAATAAAAATAATAGCAAATTTAACGTACTTTCCAGGAGCTAGAAAGATGATTCAGTGGTAAAGAGCATTTATTTGCTGCACAACCAAGACTTGAGCTTGGTTCCCAGTACCATGTAGCCATCCAAGTGTGGTTTCATGTGCACCTGTAACCCCGGCAAGGAGTTAAGGGAAGAGACAGTAGAATCACTGGAATTTGCTGGCTACCAACTGAACCCGAAGTCATAGGCTCCTGGTCCAGGGAGAACCTGGAAGAGGATGGAGAATTGAAGAGGAGTGTGCACTCCTCTGGCCTCCACACACATTGAATCTGCGCGTGCGTGCACACACACACACACACACACACACACACAATTAGGAAATCAGTTTATATTGTAAAATCCATCATAAAAATAATCTTAAATATGCTAAAATATTTAAGGACTTAATTTTACACATTTGTTTTGTGCTCTTTTAGGAAATTAATTCTGACCAGCCTGCCCAAGGCAACATCAGTGGTGAGCGGGGAAAGAAGAGGATTGTAGCAGCAGCTGGTGCTGAGAACATCCAACAGGAACCAGATGAGAAAGTAGACGAATCAGGGCCTCCTGCCCCTTCCAAACCCAGGAGAGGACGTCGCCCCAAATCTGAATCTCAGGGCAATGCAACCAAAAATGATGATCTAAATAAACCAATTAGCAAGGGAAGGAAGAGAGCTGCAGGCAGCCAGGAGAGCCCTGGGAGTCTGGAAGCAGGTAACGCCAAAGCACCCAAGCTACAAGATGGAGCCAAAAAGGCAGCACCAGCAGAGAGACAAATTGATTTACAGAGGTAATGTACGCCACTCATCCTCACTTTGTTGAGGACCATGGAATAGCACAGTATCCAAAGTGGAGTAGATTTTTGGCTCTGAAAGAACATAATTCCCTAAGTTGCCCATGCCATAGGAAATAGAAACATTTTCATTATGTGTATTAGTTCAGTAAATGTATAGGAATTGACTGACTGAGACACCTTTAATCCCAGTGTTTGGAGGCAGAAGGAGTTCATGAGTTCAAGACCAACATGGGCTATCAAGACTTTGTCTCAAGAGGGGGTTCCTAAACTTGTGTTTTAAATTACTACTAAAAGAGAATAACATTTTGAACATACTACAGAACGGATGCACCTTGAGGGCATTATATTAAGTTAAATAAATCAGTCTTGAAAGGACATGATTCAGGGTTTTTCATTTGTTTGTTGGAACCTGACAGGTCTTGAACTTAGGGCAACCCTCCTGCCTTAGCCTCTTGAGTGCTGGGTTGCAGGTATGAAGCACTGTTCCTGTGCCTGTGATTAATACCCTCTGTGAAGTTTCTACAGTAGTAGCTCTTGGAGACTAAGGAGACAAACCTTACGAATGTTTGTGAAGTTTCAGTTGAGGAGACTAGAAAGTTCTAAATGGGTAGTGATGGTTGTTGTATTATGGTATGAAAATATCTAATTCCATTGTACTGGAATAGTTAACATGGTAACTTTATGTTCTAAATTTCCTACAAAAACTAAATTGACTGTTCTAAAATGCAGGACAGCAGAATCATTTCAGATTTTGAATTTTATAATATTTTTGTGTATGTAATATCTGAGAGATAGAAACTAATTCTAACACAACATTTAGATTTTTTGTTTTGCTTGTTTGTTTTTGAGACATAGTTTCACTGTAGACCAGGCTGACTTTCAACTCTCGATCATCGTCTTCCGTGGCCTCTCAAGTGCTGAGATTCTGGACATGGGCCACCATACCTTACTGCCTGTATGTTTACACACAGTCCTGAAAATTCGATACGGGAATGTATCTCAGTTGATGAAGTGCCTGTCTTGCAGGACACCTGGGCTTTGTTCCCAGCACCCTCTAACTCAGGGTGTGATGCACAGACCTTGATTCAAGGTCACCTTGCCTGGTTTGAGGCCAGTCTGGCTACATAAATAAGACACACACACACAGTAATTTAAGTATTTTTAGTGTGTCTGTATCCATGACCACATTCTATCATTGAGGTCAGATGTGCACTTTCCCACTTACTGCCTCGTGTCAACATTTATAGCATTTCAGAGTTTTGGTTTTCAAATTCGGATCCTATAATCTGTTATAGTAACTAATGCAAATAAAATTCTTCTGTGAGCCAAGCTCAGCACTGAGCTCCTGTGTAGTCATACACTGCTGCTGGGGCAGCTTACCAAGGAAGACAAGGGATTCTCATACATGGAAACCCTGTCAGACCTCTACAGAGGGAACCACCATCCTGGCCAATGCCATATTCAATCAACAGTGGAACCCTGAGCCTCTGAGCTCAGGCGTATTTATTCTTTTAGAACTCCTCAGGCATTCTACTGATAGCATGTGCAGATCATAAGCAACTAAACATCCCCGACAGAAATCCAACACCTGCAAACAATACAAAACGCCGAGAACCTAGGAGAGCCCCTCACCAACCAGTGCATAAAACAATTTCAAACATAACCAAAAAGAAACTTCTCCAACACTCCCCTGCATTGAAGCTTAGAGCAGTTCTACATGGGCATGTGCTATCATTCTCCCTGGCTAAGAGGGCCAATGTAGCCTTCCTTCCTTTGGCTTATATAGATGATGAAGGTTGGATTAAACGGACACAGTATGACTCCAGTGTTTTAATTCTAAAGTATTGTGCTTTGAAGATTAAGTTGTCTTAGTTCTACTGCTGTTGGTGCTTGTTATTATAAATGCTTTGAGGGCACTAGTTTGCATGTTGGCTGTGTGATCCTTTTCATGAAATGCAGTGAGTTTGCATAGTTTTAATAACTCTTAAGTAAACATCAAGAAATTAACATAATCACATTTTTAACTAGACCAGCTGTGAACACATTGCCAGATTCCTTTAGGGCACATGCAGAGAAGAGCCCCCACTTTCAGATTTGGTGAAAAGAACAAAAGGAAAGATCAATAGTTGTGGAAAGTGGCAAACTTAGAGTAGCTGAAACACTCAGTGATAAGAAACAAATGCAGCTGGGCGATGGTGGCACACACCTTTAATCCCAGCACTCAGGAGGCAGAGATGGGGATCTCTCTTGTTCTATAGAGTGAGTTCCAGAACAGCCAGAGTTAGAACAGAGAAACCCTGTCTCAAGAAAAGAAAAAGAAATCAACAAATGTACTAAAAGTTGGTTATTTTTACCTGTAAAGGGTACATGGCATAATGCCTGAAATGTGTGTGTGTGTTTAACCTTGCTAGTAACAGGAAAAGTTGTTATGGGTATGTCTGGTCAGCCCCACCTCAGGAGTAAGAAAGTGTGGCCACTCCTGCAAATGAATCATCATGTTCACCTCTTTAGCTGCTAATTCTGATGGCTGCAGATATATTTCTTTTCTAAATTAGATGGTTATTTTGAAATATTTTTACCCTTTAAGCATTCAGTACCCTATTATTTCTCCCTTTGTTGTTGTTCCCCACCCCCCTTTATTTTATTTATTTTATTAAAGCAGGTCTCTCTGTATAGCAGTGGCTAGCCTGGAAATCACTGTGTAGACCAACTAGCTTCTAACTCACAACACTTTGCCAGTCTCTGCCTCTCAAGTGCAAGAATTACAGACATGATTCATCAGGCCCAACTTTCTATTAAAAATAGAGACCACCCTTAAACTTACTGTAACCTAGGATGAATCTGAATTTCCTGATCTTTCAAACCTCTTCACCTCAAGTACGTAAATGTATAGGCATGTGCCACTGTACACACTTAAAAGATGTTTTTCTTCTATTTATTTATTTACTATTTTTTTAAGGCTTTCATATTGCCCGGGCTAGCCTTAAACTCAAGAATGATCTTCTATTTTTTATTTTGTGTACATGGCTATATGCTTGCAGAGGTCAGAAAAGAGCACTGAGTCCTCTGGAGCTGAGTTAGCAGCTGGTGTGGGTGCTGGGAACTGAACCTGGGTCTGCTGGAAGGACAGAAGAAGTGCCCATACACGCACACACATAGGTCCAAAGAGGCTTTCCCAACACACTCGGTAAATGTGGACCAGTAAGTGTCCTGTTCTTGTTTTAGTCTGCAGTTAGAGTAGTGCATACTTTGAGAAAGCGCTTTCCATTCCCCTGGGACATTTCTAAGAATCAGCCTTTCCCACTGTTGTCAGGTAAGGCAACAGTATCTCAACAGATGTATGTTTCTCTTGGCTTTACATTTTGTTGCTTGAAGAATGATGTTTATTTTTTAGTTTAATTAGTTTTCCATTGTGTGTTGAAACCATTAGCTAAAGGCAAACTGTTCACTAAGCTCTGCATTGAAAGCAGTGTGAGGCCAGCTTGAACTACACGGCAAAACTGTCTCAAAACAACAACAACAACAAAGGCCAGTGGTGTTGGCACACACCTTTAAACAGCAATCGAGCTGTTCGCTCAGCGGGGTCTCCATGAGTTTGAGGCCAGCTAGTACTCAAGCTGTTTTCTTTTAAAAAATTCAAAAACAAGGGACTTCAGAAACAAGGGACTGGTAAGATAACTGAGCCTGTACCGGGTTGCTGCCAGGTCTGACGACTCCAAATCCCACATCGTGCAAAGAGAGAGCTGACTCACGTCGGAGCCCCGGCACAGATGCCTTTTTTTTATGTGCATGATTGTTTTACCTGGTTGTATGTGTGCGCCGCATGTGTGCCTGGTGCCTGCAGAAGCCAGAAGAGGGCCTTGGGTCCTCTGGGACTGGAATTACGTACAGTTGTGAACTGCCATTTATGTGCTGGGAATTGAACCTGGGTCCCCTGAAAGAGTAGTCAAGAGTTCTCACCCACTGAGTCATCTCTCCAACCCCTATACTAAATTTAAGAATACAAAAAAAAAGACAAGCACAAAAAATACTAGTAAATATCACTCATTTTTAATACATTTTGCTTATACTGAAGACCAGACTCTTCCGTAAGGAAGAGAGTGATAAACGCAAGTGGAGATGGCTGGGATACAGCTCAGCTGAGTGAGTGCGTGCCTGGTGCTCACAGAGATCTGGGATTGACCCCGCATCACACTAAGTAGGCATGGCGGCCTTGCAGATGGAGCAGAGTATCAGAAGTGCAAGGACATCCTTGGCTATTAATGGATTTTTAAGCCATCCTGGGCAGTGTGAGAATCTGTCTAACAGACAAGACAGTGGGTGAACAGTCTTCAAGCTCAGGACTTGTGGGAAATTTGAACTTAAAGAGAATGCCTATCTTTAGCTATGTGGTCTGGCCTGGCATGCTTAGTGTGGGATCTTGGAAAGGATCTTGAAATTTAAGGCTTTCTTAAGCAGAAGGATTTACTGATTTGCTTTGCACTGAGAAGATGGCATAGCCTCCTATTAGGTGTCTGTTGGAGACGGGGTTGTCAAATACTGCCCCAGGTTGGCTTTGAGCATGCTGTAGAGCCGCAGCCTCCTGAATATGCAGATTACAAGCCCGTGGCACCATTCCAGCTTATATATTAGTTTAATATAAATAAAAATACTTTCAGTAACATTTTTTTTTTTTATCAAAATAGCATGAGCATTTTCATTTTGGGACACAGACTGGAGTCCGAAATCATGGCCAGTTCTTGCCTTGATTCATCTCATAGGCCAGTGTGAGAGCAACTGAGAGCCCTGTAGATTCTGAGGCGGCGTGCGGCTTGCATAGGACTCTTGAATAACTTGGCATTACTCTTTAAGCCTCTGGGAATCCTTGTGGTTACCATGCCTTTTAGCATTCCATTTTTGTAAAGTTAGCAGGTTCAGGACTCTATCTTGTTCCCAAGGTGAAATGTAGAGGAGATGTAGTTTTCTTAATACTGAGTAAACTGATTTTTCAACATGGAGAATGTGAGGAAGCGTTGGCCAAGCATGTGCAGAGCCCTGTGTGGCGTCCACTGCCTGTATTAGCAGATGAATGCTTTGCGCCTGAATTAAACACCTTGCGTCTCAGGGAAAAGAACAAATCCCCACACCCCACAGCTCATGCATCAGATAACTGATGATTCTTTCTCCCAAACAGGCATGAGACCCTGGCCACAGAAAAATTACCTGTTAGAAAACCTGTTAGAGACCCAAACTACATTTTCCTTGAGTTGGGTTTTGGTTTTTTTTATGTGGAGTTTGTTGTTTATTGTACTAAATTATTTGTTTCCATAATCCAGAAGTCAAGACTTACTTTGCTATTTATAAATTTACTGCCTAATGTCTCATAATTTTTCTCCTATAATTTCATTTTTGGAAGAATTGATTTAAAACCTGCAGTTGTTTGAGATGAATGGCTTTACTGTTGTAAACAAGTTAGCATTGACTGTAGCACTTGTGGTAGAGCAGAAACTTCCATTTGGCACTTTGGTTCTATGTAGCTTTACAGGTGATTCCCTAAACCTAGTGAAGCTCCAGGTGAGAAAGGAAACTGTTGTTTCCTTTGGGATAAATACAGGAATGCTGTAGATGGTTCTGTTGGGCTGGCCCTCCCATGTCCTCTAACTTTGTGTTCTTCTGTTCCCCAGGTAAAAGGAAAACTCACTTGTAAAGGGAGAAAATTAAGGCCAAACAGAAGCAGATTCCAGGTTCTGTAAAAACTTGGATTCAAATATCCCCAAACAGAACACGAAGCTCACTTCAAATACACACTTTCTGCCTTGAAAACTGAAAGAAGCTATCCTTCCTTTTTACACAGCCACAGGCCTCTGTGGAAATGTACAGCAGAGACTCTAGACAGAGGCTAAAAGCATCTCTGTTCTCCCCTCCCCCAGACTTTTCCTGTGAAAAGTCAATAATTAAGCAAATTGCTTAACACTTGGTTCCAGTTCCTGCATATCTGGAGCTTTAAGGCATAATAACCGTTCTTTCCATGCTGCAGTTTGGTTTTAAAGAGAGTCAAAGAACGTCCTTACCCTGACACTGAGAACTCCACCCTAGAGCCCAGAACCCACACCACGCAGGAAAGCCGTGTCTACTGAACTGAGTTTTTACAAGAGAGCAGATGAAATAAATATTCCTTTGTTTTCCTTTTGGAAACTTATGTATTATTCTTTCTGCCTGTCTACTTTTCTGCAAAAAACGAGATGTACAGATTTCTTTTCCCTGCTATGAAAAGTAATGTGGCAATTTTATAAATGTTGCTTTCTGATTTTTATCAGAATGGGAAAATAATTAAAATTATTATTGATTTGCAGGTAGTAAACACTTCATATTATGATTTCTCCCATTTTAGTTTAATATAATTTGCAATAAATGTACATATTGTTTCATAAGGGATATCACTTTAAATGGTCTTTACTCCTATGACTGTTGGAATATTTGGGGTGTTAAGGGAGTAAAGACTGTCCAGGATTTGGTTTTATAATTTTTGTCACCAGATTTTTATTGTTAATGTAAAAAAAGAAAAAAAGGTCGGTTTTGTTTTTGGGGTTTTGTTTTGTTTTTAGTAATAGAAGTAGATGGACACTGGCATCTTTGTGGGGAAACTGATGTGCAGGGTTGCTGTCAACGTTCAGCATCATGCTGTTCGGAAATATACGTTTTATTTTACAGACAACGGTCACATCAACATTGTGCCCCTGGCACTCATTGCTCAGCATAGTGTGCACACCGCTGTGCACACACAGTCATTCTTAAGTTTTACATAAAATAAACGCTTCTAGATGTCCTATGGAAGTCTTTTAATCTTTTTATCAAGCTTTGCTTTCTTAGGGATTTTATGTGAAGGGCTAAAGTCACAGAGAAGCAAAGGAAATGATTACAGTCAACTCCCCATTATCTATGAAAAATGGTGATTGTGCCTCAAGTGGTCAGTTTTGTAGTGACCATGAACATAAGAATAATGAGGGCACCTGCAAGAGAGTGATTGAGGTGAAACTTGAAATTAGTTTTTCTTGTGCTCCGAGTTTTTATCTGTCTCCTGTTCCCAGTTGGCCTGTCCCAAAGTCCTAGCAGAACGTGCTCTATATTTGCATTATGACTTGGTCTTGATGGGATGCGTAGAATCATTAAGTGTCAAGATTTCTCCAGAATGAAATTCACTGATAAGATATGGATAATTGAGAGTTGGCCATGAACTGACTCTGGGTGAAAGGTGGGGCTTCTTTTGAGTTTATATGTTATACATGTTTAGGTGTCAGAAGATGGCTAGAGAACTGTGCAACCAATGATAGAAACAATATTTCTTGAAAGGGCATCAAAGCCCTACTTTTCCTGTTGCCTCTTCATAACCCTTTAGAAAATATAAAATATTGCCTCCAATATGCTGACAGAGTATCTATGCATATGGATCAGTAAGGTCCCTCAATCAATCATTGGGTATATTCTATTTGGAAAATGTTTGAAGTTCAGACAGCTTGATTCTAAGGGCCACCAGTTTGTCACTAACAAAGCTGCATTTCTGGACTCCAGTGGACTGTATGCTGAGCAGTTAGTCACAAGGTGTAAGAAGCAAGTTCCTAGGGGTTCAGCAGAACCATTGGCATCACTCACAGCTCTTGGGAGTTTTGCAGAACAGTTCTGTGAAGGTCTGTTTCTCCTGGGTGTATAAGCAGAAGAGGACATGGCCTCTGACTCAAAGGGAGGAGAGAGTAAACTGATCAAGGATTAAGCGAATGCAGAGGGACTTGTTTACTGGAAATGTGTCAGGTTTTCTTTGAAAAAGAAAATGTAAAATCTCTTAGGAATTTGGTATTTACATCTCAGAGAAATACAACACAAAAGTGCAGACTTATATTTGAAAATTAATGTTAACCCTTTGTGTCTAGTTTGAAGCTTCTTGTATTTGTCTAAAACTACAAGCCAGAATTTTGTATCTCCTTTGATAAAAAGTGTGTATAATGTAAAGTAGTTTTGCATATTCTTGTGCTGCACATGGGCTGAATTTTTAGAATTTTTTAAAGACTTTAAGCAGAACCTTGTAATTTGTGTAAATGACAAGTGTAAAATCCTTCCATAAAATGCCTAAAAATATGCACTGTTTCAAATAAAACCAAGAAATGCAGCATTATATAGAAGTGTGGAAACCTGAATATTCACGTACCCCAAGTCAAAGGTTGACGAAGCATCATTGCATACTCTCCAGTCAAGCCTCTGAAGTAGCTTACAGTGACTGAAGAAAACACTAGACAAGTTCTGATGATTCTTTGAAAATTTTCAAATCAGTTCTTTAATCCAAGAACTTAGAAATGATCATTGTTTCCTACTATTCTGTGGTGTCACAAGTGGAGGACTTGATATACTATTGTAAAGAGCGAGCAGATCACACAATGGGCGGAATAGAGATGGACAGAATGAGAAGACAGTCCAGCAGCCTAGTTTTGTATTTTACCTTTAATGGGCTTGTCTTTCTATATGTCACTTAGCACTTTGTTTAGCAAAATTTGTTATTTACAATATGATTAGCAGTCTCAGAGTAGAGTATAAGGGAGAAGAGAATAGATGTCAGTCCAAAGTAACCACTTTAAAAATGGGTCTTGAACAAAGTGGAGTACCTCTGATAGACCTCAACCAATCTCCATGCCAAGGGACAGATGTACTTGTATCCACTGATTCAGGTTTAAAAGGCAGTTTATTATTTTGCCTAGTCAATCCCCAGTCCTAGTCCTGGAGCCCTAGAGAGTTTCAGCCTCTGTACAATCTAAAACATTTAAACATCATTACAATCTAATCAACCTCTGAGACTTAACTGCTTACTGAGCCTCTCCCTCCTTCTGAACTCTGACTCCTCTGGTTCGATTCACTCACTGTTTTGGCTCAAAGCTGGCTGGTTCAAAGTGACCTGTTGAGCCGGCTGACTTTTTGACTAAACTCTTCTGACTCTGGCAGACTCCTACAACTTCTGACTGAACTGCTTTTCTCAACTTCAAACTGACTTTTCCTGTCTGATACTGACTACTGCAGAGCTGCCTCTCTGTCTCTGCCCCAGACTCCTCAGACTTTGTTTCTGTATCCCTCTCTGAGCTCTCACTGCTCTGTACCGCCTCAGTCAGCCCTTTCTGCTTCTTTGCCTTGTCCTCAGTCAGACTGCTTCATTTTTCTGTCTTCTCCCCTTGTGTCTTAGCTGAGAACCTCCTGTTGTGGAAGTCGGGCGTTTCCTCACGCTGATTTACTTTGCCAACTCCTCTTATCCATCACTTTGCCTGCCCTTCACTCTGACTCGTCTCAGACATCACTTCCTGTCTGACACTGACTCCTAAGCTCTGCTTCCTGTCTCCCAAGTGCTGATATTAAAGGTGCATAGCAATATTCTACCCTAGAATAGCCATGCTGCTGGATTAAAGAATTAAATATTCCTCTATGTGTACTGAGGAAGTGCACATAGGTACTGTCTGAAGACAGTACCAGACTGCTCTGTCTTCATTCCAAGTCTCTACCAGCTCTGACAGCTACACTCACAACCTCCTCAGGCAATGTGGCCATCAGGGTGCAAAGCCTGTCTTTCATCCTTTTGTTTTCCTTGCATGTGAGTGTCTGTACACCACATGCATGTCTGGTGCCCTTATAGGCTAGAAAGGAGTGTTGGATCCCCTGGAACTGGAGTTGATTGTGAGCCCCCATGTGGGTTCCAGGAATCCCCCGCAAGAATAAGTGCTCTCGCTTTGATTTTTTGAGACAGGGTTTCTCTGTTGTAACTCTGGCTGTCCTGGAACTCACTCTGCAGACCAGGCTGACCTCGAACTCACAGAGATCAGCCTCCCTCTGCCTCCAGAGTGCTGGGGTTAAAGGGGTGTGCCACCAACCGCCCAGCAGAAGCACCATTAATTAAGGAAGTTTATTTCACTTTTGTGTATCGCACTCCCAGCAACCCCTTTCATTGATTTGGCAGTTCAATATTATTGGTCCTCTAATATTTCAAAAGCAATTTGTCACACGTTTTCATGTAATTGTTACGTCTGGTTTTCTGTTCTTGTTAAATAGGATCCACATTTTACCTCCAATTCTTGCCTTCCACTCCAGTTAACTCTAGTGTGCTATACCTGGTAATGCCTGATAATATCTTTGCTGTTTTATATGGAGGACTCTGGTCCTCACCACACTGGAGGGTGGCCCTCAGGAGTGCTGGACAGCTGCCATCTCTGACCTCTCTTCAGTGCTCCTAGAAATAGCTCATCTTTTCTTTGCATAGTCTCTCTATTTGGGTGGATATATTGTTCATGTTTGAGACCTTGAGCATCTGGAAATATTCTACGTTGGCACTTCAGTTGGGAGTCGGATTGGTAGTTAGAAGTGCTTTGTAATCAGGCTAGTCATGCTGACACATCTGGAATCCCAGCACTTAGGACAAGGGGCAAGGACTAATTCTGAGGCCAGCCTGAGCTATTTCAAAGGACAGAGAGGTGGCTCTGCTGTCACAACTCCCAAGTTTCTATAGTCAAGAGATGATGCTGTTTTTATTTTCAGATTTCCCCCAAACTCCAAATTGGTTTTTTTTTTTTTTTATGGTTGTTACCAATATTGTGAAACAAGATGTGTTTATAAACATTGTGCTAGTAAAATGGTCCTTTCCTTAAAATTTGCCACGTTTTTAACTCTAAACAAATTTTTTTTGTATTGCTTAAACTTTTATTATTTTGGTTTGGTGAGTTTTATTTGCTGGAGACAGGATCTTGCTGTAGGACTTATAAAGCTCAGGCTGCCCTGTGTGCAGGCAGTAGTTATTTTGTGATTTTTGTAGCCCAGACTCTCCAAAGCTGGGGTTAAATGTGTGTACCTGTACCACCATTCCTGGCTTTGGATGCAGGCATATTTCATTTCAGGGAAGTCACAATTCCAGGTTTTCTTCTCGCTGTACTGATCATGGTCATTAATGCTTCGTGCCATTTTCAAAAGTCTCATGAACATTTTTGTTTGCATAGCTATTTGTCTTTCCTTTTCTTGGAGTTGAGAACCGAGTATCATTGACAAATGCTTACCAGCACATCCCCCGAGGCCTTTTTGCACCCAAGGACTTGTTTATACTTGGACATGTGCTGTATCATTGGGTCCCAGCCCTCTGATGATTCTGGACTCTTTTAATATTTCAAAGTTTACGTGTATGAACTTAGCTTTCTCACTGAATTCCCTTGAGCAACTCATCTATAAGAGATAATCTTCCTTCCATCTTTTCCTCTCCCTGAGGCTTAACTGCCAGGATATGTCGAAACTATGACTAGGGACTGAGGAGGCAGCTCAAATAGTAAAGTACTTGCTTCACAAAGCGGGGACATGAGTTCAATACCCAGCACCATATAAAAGGCTGGCTGCCACAGCATGATTATAATTCCAGTGGTTTCCCGGGGCTTGATGACCACAGCTCATCTCATGTACCCACAGAAAATGAACAGACCAGGAACCTGCCACACAGGTCATTTTCGTGCTGTTACTGTGATCTTTGAAGACTTTGTGTCCATCTCAAAAGAGTCTCCTTCCATGTTAAGATCCTAAGTCCTCTAGTTGCCTGCCGGGGCAGCAGGAACCACAGTTTGAGCCAGATCTCACCCCAGCTCTGCGTCTACAGCTAGCTGCTGCTTCGTGAAGCTTCTAGGCTCACTTGCTTCTCTGTTATCCTCTGCTAACAATTAGAGTTCCCTTTGCTCTCTCAAAAGTGACACTGTCTTCCCATTCATTCTCTCCCTGATTAAGCTTTTATTATTACTTTTTAAAGCAGAGTCTTTATGTGGCCCTGGCTGTTTACTATGTAGACCATGCTGCCTGCCTCTACCTCCCAAGTGCTGGAGTTTAAGGCTGTGCACACCTGGAGTTTAGATATTACATCCTTGCTGATTTTCAAGAGGAAAGTAAGAATCTCCATAGCTGACCAGTTGTATTATATGACAGCATTTCTTTAGGAGTCCTACAGGGCTGTGCTTTGGAATAGGAACAGTAGTAATGAGGCATGGTTTCACAGACTTGTAATCCTGGCACTGAGGAGAAAAAGTCAGGTTTGAAGCAAGCCTGGTCTTTATTGTAAGTTGCATGGCAGTCCAGGCTATAAACTGAAACCCTGGGTTAAAAGGGAGGAAAAAAAGAGAGAGAGAAAGAAAGAGAAAGAAAGGAAGAAAGAAAAGAAAGAAGGCCTTGGCAAGGGTGCCACTGGCTCCATCACATAGGGAAGCACCAAGGAACAGCCATGTGCAGAGGGGCCAGATGCTGGGTGACTTCCTGTGAGACCCACACTGGAGCTGCACCACTGCCCTCTGAAGGTGCCACTCCATGACATGAGATCGCTAAGGCCTGATGGCAGCGTTACTGCCACACTGAGGACAGGTACCAGCATATGAACAATTATTGGCAAGCCATTTCCAAGCCACAGAACCAATGATGCTGTCTTTTGTCTAGCTTGAAAGACTGAATTTTCACATCGATCCTGGTGTGAAGACAGGAGGCCAGACTCAGTTGTGAGAAAGGATTTTTGGCTTTTTCTGCTGGTATTCTGTGTCTTTTTGTTTTACTTTTCAAACACATATATCTCATCAGCTGGCCTAAAACTGGTGATCCTCTTCCCTCAGCCTCCTGATGCTGGGATTACTGCAGGGCATCAGCACATTTGGGCTGTGGTGATTCAAATTGGGTTGTTGAAGAACACAAGCACATTTTTAAAACAATCAAAGGGGTAGCGAAGAAAAACAATGCCCAGAGAAGAGGTGCTCATGAAGACTTTGGTTTTGGTGGGGTGGGGATGCAGTGCTGGGAATGGAACCTCACATATGTTACAACTGCCTCTGCTACACTCATCTACCAGAAACTGGGCTGGGGTCAAAGGGTTGGGTAACAGCCGGGAAGTTCCCCTGCACTCCCCCAGGCCCTCTGGCCACTGCTGCTTGCCCTCTAGGGGTCTCCCACCCTACTCTTTTCTGCCTGGTGTTCCTTTTGCACCATCTTCTTGCCTATCCTGTCTAATTTAGCTCCTGTACCCACTGCTCCTCATTGTCCTTTTCTCTACCCCAGTCCTGGAGCAACTTCACTGTGTGGGTAACCCTCAACAGCACAGGGCCTGCTCCTGAGCCTGACCTGTCTTCTCAGTGCTTCAAAATGAAGCAGCCTTCCTTGACAGAGTGAAGACAAAGCTATGGGGATCATGGGGACAGGTCAGAGGGTAAGTCTGCATGCTCAGCAAACATGAGGATCTGAGTCTGGGTCCCAGAACCACATTAAATTAATCCTAGTACAGGGGGAGAAACCAGGTAGCATCAAGTTCAGTGGAGACCCCCTTCTAAATGAGAAAGATAATCGATATCCTCTAACCTTCAAGGGTGTACCCAGATGCACTTACATCAAACACAGAAGAGTTCTAATTCTGTTATCAGTAGTAGCACGAAAAAGGAAATGGCACTTTTTTGAGTCTTTCCTGTTTTTGAGACAGCCCAGGGGCTCCAAACTCCAGAAAATCCTCCTGCTTCGAGCTTCTGAGTACAGGTGTACACAACACTGGTACCCTATTGCTGACTTTTAAAAAGCAGTAAACATTTGGAATAATTTAAATGAACAAACGCAGCCATGCTAGTGTTTGCAGGCTGTTCTTAATTGCACTGTTTGCTATTGGTTTTTATCTGTCACAGCTTAAGTAAACTACCCCCCTTTCTTAACACAGGGTCTAAGTGTGTTTCACTAACCCTAATGCACAGCCATCTGCATGCCTCAGCCTCCCAAGTCCCAGGGTTACAGGTGTGTGTGCACCACTAACCACTATTCTTAGTTTACTTTTCAAGTCCCAGAACTCAGGTCCCCTAGGTCAGTGCTCCCACCTTCTAGCCTGGCCTTCACATTACTCAATGGAGAACTAGTTCTCAAATGATCAATATGCAAGGCAAGTGTTTACTGCCCTTTTAATCTGACCACCTTACTCTGCATGGGCTTGCTTTGTCACGCTTTAGCATGCAGCCTTGATCTATGAAAAAGCACTTCACACGCCACACACCAGCACATCTCCAAGCAACAGAAACTCAACCATTTTGTAAACTGGTTATAAACCCTATTTAGTTCTGTCTTCTTGCTGGTGATAGGTGTTTTTGCAGTCCTGTGGAATGAACTTAGCTAGCTAGGCAAATGCTCTGCCACTGAGCTAAATCCCACAGTTCCAGAGTTTACTGTTAAATTCGGACAGTCACTGGCAAAGTGGTGTTTATCAGTGTAATGCAGCAAGGGGCAAACCAAGCCTAAGTTCCAATCATTACAAGTTGGACAAGTGCTCTGCCCTAAGGATACACTCTAGTCCCTCCCCATTAATGGCATTCACTTTACCAAACTAAAACTTTCAAATAAGCCACTGTTGCTGGTCTGAGCTTGACCACATAGAAATGTTTGGTCAAGACTTGGTGTAAGATTGAGGTCTATATGAAGTGTCTTTTGAGGCATAGTCTCAGTCCCAGGTTGGGCTGGAACTCCTGATCCTATTACCTATGCTTCCCAAGTGCTGGGGTTCCAGCAATGTGCCACCATAACTGGATAGCGCTACCCTATCATCTGATTTTCACAAAGGGGGTAAAATACTATGAAGAAAACAACTGGAAAAGCTCTTTTTGATCACAATAGGGTGTAACTATGTAGCTCTGACTAGCCTGGAACTGGACATACAGACCAGGCTGGCCTAAGGCAGGTCTTTCCCTGCCTCCTGGGTGCTGAGACTGAATGTGCCCACCATTGTACTTGGCACTGGCCCAGCCATCTTAACTTAAACCTAAGATGTACAACCAAGACATATCAGGACCATCCAGTCTTCATGATGCTGTGGGACCTTCCCAGAACTTGTGTGCATGTATGAGAACCAAACAGTATGGCCTCAACCAACTGAAGTGGAAAATTCAGCCAGTGTTCCATATACAAATAAGCAGGTTGCCTAGAAATCTAAACCCCTTGCAATTTAAAGACCTGATACAAGTCACAGCATCTGCTGCCACACACAGCATCACTATGAAACTGCTGAGGTCATCTACCGAGTTCTTGTTTAATGTGAAGGCTTATTTAGTGCCTTGTCCAGAAATAAGACCCAGAAACAAGATATGAACCATGTGCCGGGGGAGAAACACGCATGCATTTATTTTTAAGAATTCCCAATAAGGGGGAAAATTCAACATCTTTAAAAATGTGTTTATTTTTAGAAATTCAGTTGTATACAAAAGTGTTTCGTAGTTTTTAAATTTCAAGACAAACACCCAACCTTCCACCCACAGCCCACCCTGCTTCAATGGTATTCCTGGTAACCAGCCCGTTTTTCCCTTACAGGAAGTTGATGGCTCAGAATAGACCCTCCTACAGAATTTACCATCACTACAAACTGTTTAGAGATCTAGAGACGCTAACAAGCAAGGTTCTTTCCCAGTGAGGTTAATGAAAATCCCTATAATGGCAGTAACTTCCAGCAGACACCACAACAAAGCACCATCAATTGCTGAAAGCTAAAAAATAGGTATTATTTTCAATAATATTTCATTTTCTATTGGAAAAGTCTTTAAGTTACATTAAATAAGTCTCTTTTCCCCCAAAGAAATTGTCTAGCTTTTATTATGATGCTTGTAAAAAGGTGACAGTAAGCAGACACGATCAGTAACAGCACAGTGCGATGACTCGATCACTCGCCTCAGAACCAAACAGGCCTGTGCCACACCCGGTCACAAACAGCAGCGTGGTAAGAATGACCAAGCCGAAAGCGACACAATCATAACACCTTCCGGTGATGACTGCAGGCTTCCAAGGTTCTAGCAGCGGAAGAAAGCAGTAACAGAACGAGAGGCAGGGGAGACGCCAACACTCCTCTACCTTGTGCCGTGGGTGTGTCCTGTCTCATGACAGTGCAGAGCACACCACGTGTGGACACTGGAAGTCACGCTTGAGAACAGGCTATCTAACAGTGAGTACTCCACGTGGCCTCCTTCTCAGTGGCACAAGAGGCTGATGAGTATGCATTTACTAAAACAGGTACTGTGAGATGGGAATGCGACTTCTAAATATCAGCTCCTTGGAACTAGAAAAAGTGATTAAGACAGAATCATTTTGTCAAAATCTATGAAATAAAGTTAACTGTAAACAGACACCTTCCTTCTTTCTCCTATCTGAACACTGCTTCCATCCTGTCCACAACGTGCCTGACTCCACTATTCTCTGCCAAATTCATCTTAAATCCTTATACCACCAAAAGTTCATTTCCTGTGTTGCTACACTGGATTTGCAGAGTTTTAAAAATTCAATCAGGCATACACTTAAAATTGGGCTCTGCTTCTCATATTGGTAAACTTACTCAGCAGCCTAGCCAGTGACCTAATTATGCTGCACTCTGTAGTGCATAATGAGCGAAACCTACTGCCAAGTCCTTCCTGAAGATACGTAAAAAGAATGATTTTTGCATAGTGTTAAATGTCACCAACAATCAGAAATATAAAAAATTTCAAAAAAGAATATTTTAATCTCATATCATAGGTTACATGTCTCAAAATTAAAATATTCAGGATTCCAAACATTTACATATTTCTGAAGGTGTTATGTGTTTAAGTAAACTAATAAAATTTGAGAGAGCAAACCCAGGCATCTGGTCAGTACCACTGCTCCGTAATCATCTAGACCCTGTGAGCTGACTAAATTTATGCTCCTTCTGCGATCTAACCCAGCATGCTACACAACTAAGTTTTCTATTTTTCTACTAAAAGACAGGCACAGGCTCAGAAAACAAAGGCCTGATCATGTACAAGCCTTTAGAGGATCAGTGACTTCTAATAAACCTGCCTGCTCTAAATGGTGGTGGTGGTGCGGGGGTCGCTCCCAAGGGCCTTGTGCAGTCTTGGCAAACTCACATTTGCCTGCCTCTGCCTCACAGCCATGCCCAGACCAAAAGTTTTTAGGACTTTTTAAATTAACAAAGCCTCAAACGCAGAATTATAAAAATAACTTCCATCAGTGTACTTTTTACTAAGCCTGAATTTTTTATCTTGTTTTCTTAAACTTACTTAATACCAGAATTAAAAAGGTAAACTTTTTTTTTTGATGCACCTATCAGTTGGGAAATAAAAAGAAAAAACAAAGAAAGGACAGTGAAGAACTACAGCAAAAACGGCTACTATCATCACATTAAATGCAAATGAAGAGAAACCCCAAGCAGAGCCTCGCTCGTGTAGCCCAGGCGGTCTTCAGCTCACGGTCGGGACACAAGAGAATCTGCCCACCTGCCCGGCTGAAAAGTCATCTCTATAACGGCATTAGCATGGAAAAAACCTGTGAAACCGAATGATACACTTTCCCAGCTGCCTGGGTGCTGGGGACACTCAAGTGTGCTCAGTACACTTAACTTAGGATGAGGCCAATCTGCAAAAAGAAGAAAGAAAAACCGAAGCAGGACACAGCTGCTGCTAAGAGCAAAGTAGGTAATGCTTGACTCTTGTCATCTGAGTTATTTTTCATCTCTGTCTAAGCAGACAATATACCCTGACAATACAGACAAGAGTAAACTCCAAGAATGTGTTTTATATTTTTAAATATCCAAATATTAGTGTTACCAAGCCACCCTCCATTAAAAAAAAATCTTAATCAACAATGGAGCTAAACGGTCCATTTCACACAATTCCACCTTATCTCAGAATATAAAGAAAAGTACAAAGTTTCAGCTATTTAGAATAAATAAAGAAAAACTTGTTTCCTTTGGCATCTTTAGAAAACAAACTACAGCAATAAAAGGATGTGGCTGCAACAGGAAATGTATGCATCCGCAAACATGGAGAGCAAATAGCAGCTTGAGCTCAGCGTGAGGAGCAGCAACCCTGAGTCACTGTCACGGTGACAGCCTTGCAGGTTGCTGGAAGAACCTTCACATCTTCAATGTTATAATAAGTTAATGGTTCTTTTATTGCTTGTAGTATCAAGATTATTGAAAAGTCAAATGAAGTTATGCTGAGTTAATAGGTTCAAAAAGTATTTTCCAAACACTTCATGACTATAAGATAACACTTCAAGAAAACAAATCTTTTAGAATATGACTTTCAATATACAGCCTTACTTTAATTCAGTCTGATTCCATTACATTTCTGATTTATGCATTGGTCCTCAAAATTTATATATCTCCTATGTAACAACTGCCTACATAATTCACTTGACCCTTATTAAGGTGGTTAAATTAACTGTTTGAGTTTGCAAAACTAAGTTTTCAAACTTTGGAACTTAGAATGAGACATGACAGTTAATAAGAACAGGACGTCTATGTACAAGAGAAGGTAAATTTTAAATTCTCACATTATCAGAAACATCATAAAGAAAGCTAGATTTATAACACTCCTATTCCTATGTGCATCTGAAGTATGTACAGCGAGACACTAACAGCTTTCATGTGTCAACATGGGGAGTTCAGGAAGAGTGACTCTCAAGTGTCTGGTAAAAGCAAACTGTAAAGCCCCAGTTAGACTGAACACTACTACAAACAGCTGGCTGTGTTGTTCAAGTTCCCAAAGATTTCATTAGTTTAAAAATTAATGTCAAATTCACTAAAAAACTAAGTAGGGTCCTTCTATTAAATCTGGGAATACTGCAATATCAAGTATTTACTCCTTTTGTAAAAGAAATAAAATTGGCAGTCCCATTTTTACATTATTACATATATAGTGAAGAACTCGGACAAAACATCCCAAACCTATGACCTAGAAAAGGGACAAGGGGCACTGTTCCTCAGCACATTTCCCTCAAACAGAGAAATTTACCATTGAGAATCTTAGCTCTGGACGGCGACTGAGAAAACGTAAGAGTGTTCCTGCCCATCCACAGGGACATAAAGGCTCTGATTAGGTCACCATCTTTAAGTCTGGATAAATCTCATAATTAAAAATGTCCTAATGCTTAAAAGGGTGGTCTTTTCAGCTACCCATCCTAAGAAGTCAAGTACAAGCATGCAAGTAAGTTCACAGGCACAGAGGATCCATGTTCAAACGCTTAAGGTAGCTGTGATGCAACACGACAATGTGAACAGCCGACACTCGAGTGTTATCCTAGTTATCAACAGAACCCTGAAGCAAACTCGCTAGTCTTGTTACACTGCTAAACACTAAAGTAGCATGTTTTTTCCATGGTTTTAGCTTAGCTCAAAGAATTTTTACACTATTACGAAAAAAAGTATTTCCCCTTTTTAAATTTACACAGACGTTTAATTAGCTTTATTTACAGAGCAGGGATTTTTTTTCTTTTTGCAGTCTCCAATGGTGCCTAGATAACATCATTAGGCAAGAATGCCAGTTTAAAAGAAATTTATGCAGAATCCTAAAAATAACAGGTGTTGGTGCTCCTCGGGAAGAGGCAAGCATGGCTGGCAGCAGCTCCCGTGCCTCAGTTACTCAGAAGCAGTTCTGTTGCAGTCTCTACATCCCATGATTTGGAAGACAAGGCCACTATTACTGCATTCTGTAAAGAAGAGGACAAGAGCAGTCACATCTCAAGGACACACTGCAACCCTCTCAATCTCTCGCTCTTTGCACTGAGAACCACACAATCTTCCCTCTATTAAGGAGTAGAGCCACAACAACAAAAACACCAATCATTGATTTCAATAAAAAAAACACTATTAACCAAAACTAGACTTTAGAACTCTCCCATCTGTCTCACAGACTGGGAGCAGAAGCTTAAAATGAGTAAGTCAAATCAATTCCTCCTGTACTTACCCTATCAAAGCCCATAGCACACAGGTTTTCTATTTTTTTGGTGTATTCTGGACTAGAAACTGGTGCTCCAGCATACACATGTGCCCAAAGTCGAGCTGTCTGCTTGAACATTTCAGGATTTTGTTTGTACTACATGGAAGGAAAGAAGAAATTAACACAACAACACAGTGTTAAGTTAACACAGCAGCTCAACTAAGACTCTGCTTTTTCCAAAGACAATAAAGTTGTATCTAAGGTGTAACTCATTTGGGCTGGAGCTGTGGAGATCAATGGTAGTTAGTGTTAGTTTAGTAACTCCAAGGTCAAAAGCTCAATCAACAGCAAATTATGCAACTAAACAAAATCAGTAGCATGTAAAATGACATAAACACGAGCTGATAAATCTAACTTAACATTGGCTGATAAATACAACCAACTACACTGCTAGGCAGAACTCAAGCTGGAATACTGCTAGTAATTGAAGTAAACACAACACTCAAAATTACTAACTTATATGACCTTTGTGGGATAATTTAAAACCCACACAAGAGTCCTTTTAGATAGTTAAGATCTGCCACATGATTTGAAAAGAGGTGAGGTAAATCCATTTATAAAAACTTTAGTAAGGACTGGAGAAATGGCTCAGCAATTAAGAGCACTGGCTCATCTTTCAGAACACCCGGGTTCGATTCCGAGCACCCACATGGCAGCTCGACTGTAACTCCAGTTCCAAGGAACCCAACACCCTCACATAGACACACATGCAGGCAAAACACCAATGCACGTTAAAAAAATATATATAGTAAAACAATTACAAACTAACAATTTCAATTCATTTTACTATTTCTTATCAAAGTACTATTTTTAAAGATCTTACTATTTTTATGTATGTATGTGTATTTGCACATGTGTGGACGTGCCCGTGAAGTACAGGAAGAGGGCAGTGGTTTGCTGCCCAATGTAGGTGCTGGGATCTATGTCTGGTCCTCTGAAAGAACAGCAAGAATTTTATTCACTGAGCCATCCATCTTTCTAGTCCCAAAGCAGAAGGCGAGTAAATTATTTCTTTCCTTCCCTCCCTTTCTGTCTCACTAAAACAAATTCTCACTATGTAGCCCTTGGCTGGCCTGGACCTTGCTATCTGTATCTAGATCATGCTTGCCCTGAACTCAGAGATCCTACTCGCCTTGGCCTTCAGAGTGCTGGCATTAAGAGCATGTTTCACCAAATCCAGCTCTTTTCAAAGAATAAAGCCATTATATACATCAAAATAATGTATCTAATGTATTTCAAGCAATACTTAGTAACAAACAAGCAAAATTATTTTAGGTGTTAAAAGTCAGTTTTGATTTTAAATCTCAATCTGTGGGAAAATCAAAGCTAACACTGAGGCCTGGCAATCAAAGTTTAAGACAGGATTTCGGGTTCAGGAAAGAGGTCAAGCACAAGCAGTTCATCAGTGTGCATTAGCGGTGTGGGTGCTATGATCAGCCCTCGAGTCTACACAGTGACAAGAGAAAACCAGCACCCAGGAGCTCTCAGTAAAAGTGAAGAACAGAAAAGAATCATAGGAACTGAGAACCAACTCTAAATGTAGGGAGAGAAGAGGAACATATGTTATAAACTGAGAGAAGATTTTGCTTAACAACAAAAATGGTCAGTAAATCAGAATAATTTAAGGCAGAGGTTGGCAAACTGTATCTAAAGAGATGGACACTAGCAATTTTAAGCCTTTTAAGCCATAGACAGTGTGTAACACGGTCATTGTGACTGAATAGCAAATGACTATTCCCATAAAATAAGATTACCAAAAACAACCAAAATAAATGTACTCTGTCTTACCTTAGAGGCATTAAAGATAAAAAGCAAAAAATACTCCACGTACACACACACACACACACACACACACACACACACACACACACACACACACAAAAAGTCACAGGCAATGTCACTGCTGTCACCTCTGCTTCTGTGGTAGTAGGTCACAAGACTGTATGCACAGAGGGCAACATGGGTGCACGTGCAATAAAGCTTATGTGGTAAATGGTAACTGTAGAGTCTGAACGGTAGCTTCAGAGGTGCTCACTGTGGAATTCTTTCATATATTCGGAAATAGCATCCATCTTGTACCCAATAAAACCACGTTATAATTTATTTTCATTATTATGTGACAAAACTACTTGCAAATTTAGTCCTAAAATAGAATGTTCATATGCTGACATCAAATATTAAAAACTGCATACACAGGTCAAAGCAAACATTCAGAAGCTGCTTTCTTACCTGATTCGCTACTACTGCATCTTGAGGGTCATCTGGTTCTGCAGCTGCCAACAGTGCTTGCAATGACAATAATACCGTGCGCAGAGTCATTGCTGCCGCCCTAGATTTCAAGAGGAAAAGATCCCCCTTTAATAGGGCTCTGAATGACATAAACAAAGAGCCTCTTTTCTGAATTGAAACAAAAATCTACTGGAAGGAACTAAAAATTATATGGTTAACAAAAATATGTGCATATTATTCGCCAATTTTTTATTCTTACAATGAATTTATTTCTAAGACAATTCAAATCATCATTCTGATCTGACTTGCCTTTTCTTCTCTTGTTACTTTTACTTACCTTATAAGCCTTATCTACTAACTTAATTTTTAATTCATTTTCTTCTTAAACTATTTTAGATTTTGTTTATGTGTATGAGTGTTTTGTTTCCACGTTATGTATGGCCACCTGAGTGCCTGGCGCTCATGAAAGCCAGAAGAGGCTGCTGGAAATCATCTGGGAACCAGTTAAGTACTCGGCAAGAACAAGTGCTCTTAGCCACTAAGCAACCTCTCCAGCCCCTTACCCATATTACCTAATAAAGTGATAATTAAAGTTATTAATACTAACAATCTGTAGAATTTTTTAAAAGATTTTTATTATTTTTAATTGTAAGTGTGTTTGTGTACGTGCTTGTAAGTACAGGTGCCTCCTACCAAGGCCAGAAGCATCTGATCCCCTCCAGCTGGAGTTAACAGTTATATGGCACCCAAACATAGGCACTGGGAATTCAGCTTGGGTCCTTCAAAAGCAGTATATGCCCTGAACCACTGAACCATCTCTGCAGCCCTAATTAGAAAGCGAAGTACAACAATCAAACTGTCTTTCAAAAATCCTGCAATCATCAGGAGGCAGAGGCAGAGGCAGGCAGATCTCTGTGAGTTCGAGGCCAGCCTGGTCTATAGAGTGAGTTCCAGGACAGCCAGAGCTACACAGAGAGACCCTGTCTCAAAAAACAAACAAACACTACACAACAACAAAAAATATCAACAAAAAAACCCTGCAATCAGTCCATAATACTCCAAAGTAGGACCAATGTCTATTTAAAACATATACGTGGGGTTGGAGGCACAGCGGAGAGGACCTGAGGTAGGTCCCAGCACCCAAGCAGGGTGCTACACAATTGACTGTAGATCCAGTTCCAGGGGAATTAAAAGGAAAATCAATGTCATCAGTCTGATGGTGGTGGCGCACACCTTTAATCCCAGCACTCAGGAGGCAGAAGCAGGCAGGTCTCTGTGAGTTCGAGGCCAGCCTGGTCTACAGAGTGAGTTCCAGGACAGCCAGAGCTACAACAGAAACCCTGTCTTGAAAAATCAAAAGTTATCACTTAAAATCACACTTCTAAATATTTTAACAACAAAAACCTTTGTAACCTAGGGCCTTGTGAGGAAATCACTCTACCACCACTGAGCTATACCCCTAACCGCAATATGCTCAATTTGTAACCACATAAATGATTATTATAAATTCTGGTTGAGTTCTTGATTCCTAAAAACAAACAAACAGAAAAACCCCCAGTGACTATTTTCAGTTCCCATGGATAATACACAATAAGACAATCCTAGATACTTAAGCAAAATGGATAATTTATTAGAAAACACATTTAAAGCAGCGAGTTTTGCTAAATTTTCTTTCCCTGATTAACAGCATCTTCAGGACTAGGGGACTTGTTTTTTGAGACAGTCTAGCTATGTTATGTTGAGACAGAAGAACTGGATGCTAGGATTTTACCTATCTATCTATCTATCTATCTATCTATCTATCTATCTATTTATTTATTTATTTACTCACTCGCTCATTCTAGCTTCATGTATACCTGCATGCCAGAAGAGGGCATCAAATCCCATTGTAGATGATTGTGAGCCACCATGTGATTGCTGGGATTTGAACTCAAGACCTCTGGAAGAGCAATCAATGCTCTTAACCGTTAAGCTCTCCAGATCCTGCTAGGATTTTAAAACTGTATTACTCATGCCCAGCTGATGACTTAGTTGAACGAATGGTCCAATGAAAATGACAAAAGATAGTATTTGAAAAATTCCGTTCTTTAGAATATAAGCTAACTAGAGGCTTTTCTACACCAATGAATTAAATGCAATATTGTTCTTTATTTCATATAAATGTCCACTATATATCATTCTCTAAAATGATCTTAGGAAACCAGGCATGGAGATCTATAATCCCAGTACTTGGAAAATGAAGGCAAGGGGTCAAATTCAGCCTAAGATAAGCAAGACTGTCTAACTTAAGAAGGAGAGGAGAAAGTAATTAGAATGAAGATTTCTTTTTTTTTTTTTTGTTTTTCGAGACAGGGTTACTCTGTTGTATCCTGGCTGTCCTGGAACTCACCCTGTAGACTCAAATTCACAGAGATCCACCTGCCTCTCTGCCTCCCGAGTGCTGGGACTTAAGGCATGCACTACCACCTTCCAGCTAGAATGAAAATTTCTAATTGATCGATTTATACTTCTAGAGAAGTTAAAGCAATGGGAAAACCTGGTATAATGCTTCTGATACTGTCAGGAACAGTGCTGTGAACTTTCACACTAGCACTCAGTAGACAAAGAAGACCAAGACTTCAAGGTAATCCTCAACTACACAAAGAGTTGTAGGCTACACTGAGCTACATTGAGCCCTATCTCAAAAACAAAAAAACAAAAATCAAACAAAAAGATTGGAGTAAATAAAACAGTAAGTTGACATGTTGAATTATCATTTAAAACAAATTAGTACTTGAAAAGTTTTCGAGCACAGCTTGGTGATGCAAGCCTTTAATCTCAAGAGCACTGGAGGCAGAGACAGGCTGGCATTCAAGGCCAGTGTGGTCTACAGTCAGAAGAACCTTGCCTACATAGACAGATCCTGTCCTAAAATAAAACAAAGCCTTTTCAAACAGCTATGTAGCTTTATCCTGTAGGTGACAAAGTAGATGCTATTTTTTTCTAGACCTAGGATGGATCCTTGCTCAATCTCCTAGGAGCTTCAAAGTGAATTTCAAGCAAGGGTTGTAATATATCTTTAGCACATACAAAGGCTGATGAGATGGCTCAGCAGACAAAAACACTTATGACGTCAGCCTGAACACCCGGATTCACCCCTGAACCCAGGTAAAGAAAGAGTCAAAGAGAGAACAGACCCCATAATGTCCTATGACCTTTACACAGGCACCACAACCACATCATACACATATACAATAATAATAAATAAGCTCTTAAATAACAGTTAAAACACATATATAGCCAAACTTAGCTGTTAAACATTCATACTTTTCTTACCATTACCACAAAAAAAGATAGAAAATCTTTCCTTAAGTCAGAGTACATTGCTCTTAGAGGTTTCTACACTCTATGGCCCCCATAGGCATCAGGCATGCACAGGGTACAAAACGCACATGCAGCCAAAACCCAAATATATAAATGAATAGTATCGTAAGACACTTCTAAGGTTATGTTTAAAGGTACATGCACATTCAAAAGCAGGCGAGATTTATCAGAAAAAAAGATGACTCATAACACCAGAATCAAATATAAAAACAGAAGGATAACATCACAAAACTGCAACAAGCAACACAAGATGGTTCCCTACTATTCAAGTGGATTCTGTTCTGTTTTATGGTGTTCTAAAACCGAGCTAAGTCAAGCACTCTAGTATGGAGTTGACTGGGCTAAAGTCAGACTATGAGAAACTTCTACCTTTTTGCTTTTTATTTAGCATTGTTCAGAAAGGATCTTCCTTTACTAGGACAGCAAGGCCTTGAACTCACGCTAGAATTACAGGTGTGGACCACCATGATTCGTTCCTATGTTTAAAAAAATTAATTTACGTATTTTGAAAAGGTGTTTCTGTTTTTAATTTTTGGACACAAGGTCTATTAAATAATAGTGATAGAGTAGCATAAGTTGTTCCAGGAAAGGAAGCAGAAATAAAATTACCCTTCAGAAAGGAACTTATTATGGGACATGACCTCTGGATCCTGAGTAAGTATTAGAGTATGAGGGAAAAAATTAGAAAGAAAAGTTGTGTGTGTGTGTGTGTGTGTGTTTGTGTGTGTGTGTACACGTACATATGCTGGCAGGCGCCTGGCTAAACTACTTCTTTTAAAAAAATTACTTATGCTGGGGTGGCAGCACACAACTTTAATCCCAGCACTCGGGGCAGACACATTTCTGTGAGTTCAAGGCCAGCCTGGTCTACAGAGCGAGTTCAATTCCAGGACAACTGGAGTTACAACAGAGGAAACCCTGTCTCAAAAAAAGAAAACAAAGAACAAAAAAACCAAAAAATGATCTGTATGTATTAATGTTTGGCCTGCATCTATGTCGGTGTATCGTGGGTATGATTGGTGCCTGTAGAGGCCAGAGGAGGGTGTGGAATACCCTGAGATGGAAGTTACAGACAGCTGTGAGCTGCCATGTGGATGCTGGGAATTGAACCTGGGTCCTCTGGGAGAACAGACGGTGCTCTTAACCACTGAGACATCTTCACAGCTCCTAAATTACATGTTTGAAGAAAATATGTTGAACAACTGAGCTCACAGTAACTATTTTAATTTGTAATACAAACATAAAAACTTGCAAAATCTTCTGCATTAACATATAATGGCTGGAGAGATGTACCAGTGGTTGAAAGCACTGGCTGCTCTTCCAGAGGACCCTGTTTTAATTCGCAGCACACATGGAAGCTCACAGACGCCTGTAACTTCAGTCCTAGGGGATCTGAGGTACTCTTCTGGCCTTTATAGGTGCCAAGCACCACAAGGTGCCATAAACATACATATAGGCAAAACCCTTGTACACCTGAAATTATATATATTAAGAGCTAAACGAAAACTTAAGAAAACATAAGAAGAATGTTTCATGACATTGGATTTGACAATGCTGTATTGGATAAAACAAAAGTACAAGAACCAAAGAGAAAGAGAATGAGAAAATGGACTATGATCACATCAAAATTTAAACAACAGTTAAAATGCAACCCAAAAAATGAGAGAAATATACTTGCAAGTCATTTTTGTTTGTTTTGAGACAGTTTCATGTACATGTAGTATCAGATAGCCTTAAAACTTACTCAAAACTCCTGATCCTCCTGCCTCAGATCCCTAAAAAGTGTGCACTATCATACCTGGCTTTGTAGATCATGTATCTGTGCCTTTTTAGAGGCATTTCTCTAAAGATAAATAAGCATCACTTATCAGTCACATGAAAAATACAATCATTAAGGAAAGGCAAAACAAAACCACTCATCCATTAAAATGTCTACCACGGGGTCATAATGGTGGCGCATGCTTTTACTCCCAGCGCTGAGGAGGCAGAGGCAGGTGGATCTCTTTAAGATCCAGGTCAGCCTGGTGTACACAACAAGTTCTAGGAGAGCCAGGTTTACACAGAAAACCCGTGTCTCAAAATAAAAATAAAAATAAATAATCCAAATAAATAAAAAGACGCCTATCATCCAAACAAAACAAGAACAGAAAATGAAAATCACTAGTAAAGATGTATAGGAACTTTAACTCTCATTCACTGTTAGTAAAAACAGTGTGGAAGTTCTTAAAAAAAAAACTAAGCAGTTAATATATGATCCAGCCATTCTACTTCTGCAAAGAACCCCAAGGAAATGAAAGCAGACACTTTAACAGTCATTACTAAACACACCCTCACAGCATTATATACAAGACCTAAAGGCAGAAGCAGTTTCCACTGATGGATGAATGGATAAGTAAGATTTTAGTTTATATATATATATATATATATATATATATATATATATATACATACACACATACACACACGATTGAAATTATTTAGCTTTATAATGTGATCTGTGACATGTGCAATGATACTATGCTGATAAAAACATTATGTGAATTAAAATAAAAGTCAAATTATTTCATGATTCTAATATAAGGCAACTAGAGTATTCAAATATATAGTTTTACATTTTAGGTTAAAAATATTCTGCAAATTGCTTGCAGGAGGTGTATGTAACTTAACATAATCCAACCACACACTTAAACTCAAGAATATACCACCAACACCCACAAGCACCCTCATGGAGTGAACCTGAAAGACTACTTAATGGCCCTTCGTAAAAGGAGATGTGACAAAGTGCCAAGAAAGGAGACAGACTCCAGGGGTTCACCATCCACAACAGAGTTGTGTGGGCTGAGTATGCAATGTACCCCACATATAGTAAGGAGGATGACTCACAAACCACGCCTACGAGTTGTTGCTCACTTGTGGTTGGTTTGTATGAAAATGCCCTGAATGGGTTCATGCATTTAAACACTGGTGTCCAACTGGTTTTAACTGTTTGGGAAGTGTATGGAGCTTTTCGAATGCAGAGCCCTGCTGGAGAAAGTAGTCACTGGGAGCAGGCTTTTATAGCTTCCTTACTTCCCTTTCATTCTGTTTGCTGGTGTGGCGATGAAATGTGATAAGCCAGCTTTAGCTTGCTGCTCCAGCCGCCTGCTGCCATTATGGAACCGTAACAAAATAAACACATTCATGTTGAAGTTACTCTTGGTTGTGCTATTTTATCACATCAACAGAAAAATAACCGATACAATTGTATTTTCACACCATCTTTGAAAACCTAGTACAGTCAATGTAGATAAGCAAGAACTGTTAACTGCCAAAGTTAGAAAACCAAACACACAGTTAAAATAATATATATCCTATGTTCAGAGAGAGACACTGCTTCAAAAGGAAAAGGCGGACAGTGACAGATGACACCCAAAGCCTATTTCAGGCTTCCTGTCTCAACACAGAAAAAAAGGAGGCTGTTAGTAAGTAAGAGACCATGAAGACATGAAGTTGGGAGAAAATGGCAAGGAGATGTTCAGGGAGTTGGAGGGAGAAATGAGAAGGAATATAATCGTATTTCAATGTATACATGGATGAAATTCTCAACAAAAAATGACAATTTTTAAGGTAAAACTAGCCAGGTATGGTGGCACACCCTTAAATCCCATCACTCAGGAGGCAGAGGTTGGCAGAACTCTTGAGTTTCAGGCTAGTCTGGTCTATATAGTGAGACCCCATCTCAAAACATAAAAAGTGTAACACTAAGCAATGTATACAATGACACTGTAAAAACCAAAAAAAGCCTACTTAGCCAACCCTAAAGACTAGAAACTTTATCTTTGATAGCATTATTACTCTTTAAAATCTAAATTTGTTAATGTGAAAAATTATGTATCTTTAAAAAAAAAACAAACAAAATCTCTTGCATTCTATTCATTCTTGTCACAAGTGCCGATTAAATCTGTACTTCACTGAACTTTTCAGGATTCCATATGTATATTTAATTTTATTTTATGACGTACTAACAAGCAAACAGGAATATGAAATTTCAAAATGCATCTGTCTGTAGATGGCAAGCGCAGCAGGTCAAGGCACTTGTGCAAGCCTGGGAACCTAAAACCTAAGTTCTGTCCAGACTGAAAAGGCTGAAGGAAAGAACCTACTCCAAAGCTGCCCTCTCACCTCCACGCATGCCTGATACTCATGCTCATACACAGTAATATATTTCAAGATATGCGCTGATCTTTGTTAATTGGATGGTCATGAGTAAGTCGTTACTCCCAAAGCTTTTCAGAGGGCTGAAAATTATAGATCAAATGCTGTAGCAATAGCCTGACACAAGGCCCAAAGTTCAACTACCAGCAAGGCAAAAACCAAAGGGAGGGAGAAATGAAAGCAATGGAGCCCACCACAGAGCTGCACAACCTGAGTTCAATCCCCAGGACCCATATGGTAGAAGGAGAGGACTCCTGAAAGTTGTCTTCTGACTGCTAGAAGTGCACCATGGCTCACAACACACTCATGCACACACATATACACACACACAAACAAATAAACAAATGCAAATTTTAGGCCCATCTTCAGCAAATTAACACTGCTTTAATGTGACTGCTAAAAATGGCTTGAGTGGAGCAAAGTGAGAGACAGGGAGGGACAGGCTACTGCAGTCATCCAGACAGGAGGCAACATGGGATGTGGATCAACTGATAGCAGGGAAGCTGCTAGGAGACTCCAAGTTTTACCAACAGATCTGTAGACAGGATACCCAACACCAGTAAAACCCTGTTTTAATTTAAAAACAAAGGAAGGAAGGAAGGGAGGGAGGGAATCCAAGAGCAAAATGAGTTTTCTACCTAAACAACTGAACAGATGTAAAATTGCTAACAACTTAAATGAGGAAGACTAAAGAAAGCAGCAAAAGGATTTCTTTTGCCAGCAGGTACGCCTGGGTGCCATCAGTGAGTATAATCCTCCCTAAGCCAGAAGAGGGCATCACATGCCATGGCACTGGCACCACGTGGTGTTGGGATATGAACCAGGGCTCTCTGGAAGAACAGCAGTGTTTTTAACTTGAGTCATCTCTCCAGCCTACAAGTTAGTATTTCACTTTGTGGCCCTGGATGGAACTGGCTATGCAGACCAGACTGGCCTCTAACAAAGATCTGCTTATCTCTGCCTCCTGAAAGCTGAAATTATTTAAAAAGGCATGCACCACCAACTCCAGGAACAGCAGGTTTTAGGTTGGTCAGTTCTTAACACACTTAAGATGTTTATTACATAATTCAAATACAGATAAGTAGCCACCAACAAGAGCTTGGAGTATAACGAAGATACCTAGGTGCTGGCAAGATTGCTCAGTGGGTAGAGGCAACCGCACCAAAACTTGACAAGTCTGATGGTAGAAGGAGGGCATAGATGACAGATAGCTGTCCTCTGCCTCTAGGCTCCATGTTTACATGTGTATGCATACACAAATGCTTAAAAACATAAAAATTAATGCAAATAAATGAGGATATTTGTAACCTGCCAATTGTAAATGGGAAAATATGAAACTAGAGGAGTTCATCGAGAAGCGAAGACAGAAAAGAAGAATCTAGAACTGACCCTTGCAATACTCTCATGTACAAATACCCAGGAGACGCAGGGAAAAAAAAAAAAAACAAGCAAGTTATGGTGTGGAAACAGGAAAGAAAAAACTAGAATGTATATCTCCAAAGGCTGTAAATATGTTATAGGGAAAACAAACAACAACAGCAAAAAAAAAACCCTTGAGGCCTCGACTTTCAATAAACTGGAAGTCACAAATCAAAGAAAGGCTGTCAGAGAAAATCTACTCTGTTCATAGTTAAGTAAATTAAACTGTCCATATACTAAACACCATCACTACAGTATGAGTTTGCTCAAATATCACTTTTTGTCCCCTAGAGTTAAAAGCAGTGGTGACGCATACCTTTAATCCCAGCACTCGGGAGGCAGAGGCAGGTGGATCTAAGTTTGAGGCCAGTCTGGTCTACAGAATGAGTTCCAGGACAGGCAGAGAGTTACAACAGAGAAACCCTGTCTCAAAAAACAAAACAAAACAACAAAAAAAGTTAAAACACAAAGTTTTAATATATGAGCACTTATATATGATTTCTATAAGATCAGTGTTCCACATATTCTTCCCAATGACACTGTTTTCCTTTGTTTGATAACTTCATATATATTTATTTTTCCCCTTTCAAAGCAGGGATTCACTATGTAGCACAGACTAGCTCAGCCTCGGAAGTGCTGGAATCACGGGTGTGTACTACCTTACTGAAATTCATTGCATAATTCTGGACACATTTCTTCCATTAATAAGATTATGTGCTAAATGAAGAAGAACATTTTATGGCTATACCTGCACCACGAGATTAATTACTGCTAAAATATACCAGGTTTCATTCTAAAAATATTACATGAACCAACTTATTTAATTCTCTCAGGCCAATGAAGCAAACATTAACTTCATCTCACACATGAGAAAGGTAAGGGGGACAAATCTGCTTAACCACACAGCCTAACTAACAAATGAAAGAAGGGCAATTTAAATTTGAAGACTACAAGAACAAGAACTCTTAAACACTCAACTGCTACCAGAAGTGATGTATACACTCGTAAAATCTCAACACTCTGAAGGGGAAGGCAGGAGACTCTCCAATTCCAAGGTTAGCTTGGGCTCCACAGCAAAATCTTCTTTAAAAGGGAAAAAAAACAGTGCATGCCATGTGGGTGATGTATGTATATGCACCAGTGAAATAATTCAGCAAGTGAAGGTGCTGGCACGTCCCACCAAGACTGCTTGAGCTCAATCCTGGGACCCACAGAGTGCAATGCATAGACTCCTGCAGCATGTCATCTGACCTCTAGTCTACTATGGCATACTCATGCACACACACACATACATTTAAAAAATCAAAACCAAGTCGGGCAGTGGTAGTGTATGTCTTTAATGCCAGCACTGGGAGGCAGGGGCAGCTAGCCTGGTCTACAGAGCCAGTTTCAGGATAGCCATGCTTGGGGGAAAATATGCAAATAAAGTAAATAAAGAGGCAAGTGAAGTAAAAGAGTCTTACACGAAAGAAAATATCACAAAAGTAGCAGTCACACCTGAAAGCCTTAACTGTGCTCAATTAATACAGCTTTGAACAACTTTTGCCTACATTTCACCTGAGTAAAAGGTGACTGCTTCAACTTACATTTCTAATCTATCACAAGTATCTTCTTTAGATAACAAAGGAAATTTACCAAAGAGATGAAACCCAAGATTTTTCAAATGTAAAATTAGTGCCTGATACTACTTTAAAGAGCTATGGTGATCTTAAATCAAAATATATTTTAAACTGTGTACTTAAGAAAATTTATAAATTATTGCCTAAAGTATAACTAATGTTTTGGGGTAATTAGTATTCTTAACGTTCTTAGTCTTGGTTCTTCTATCATAGAGAGAAGAGAGAGCAAATTCAGAAATCTCTTACCATTGATCTTTCAGGATATCCAAACAAATAGCCCCTGTGACGGAACTAATATTAGGATGCCATATTTTAGTGATAAACCGGACCTAGAATATAAAGCACACTTGAGTTTTTAAGTAACAGGAGGGGGGGGGGAAACATGTAATGGTTAAATAGAATTAGAAGAAAATGATATTCTAAGATAAATGATATACTTTTATGACATCATTTTTCCAAGAAGGCATATAAAAAGCAAACCTTTCACTAAGCCAAATGTCAATGACTTATGATTAAAGCTTTTAATGTATAGTCTACAAATACAGGTAATGATTATCAGATGTTTACACTGAACCTAGTATGCTAAATATGAGAAACAAAAGAAATTATAAAATCCATTAAAATAGTATGTAAAACCAAAATAGTAGCATTAAATAATACCTACCTAAGTGTGAGGTAATGTGCAAAACAGGCTTAAAAACAGATGCATATATACTAAAGGGTTATAATGGTCCTCATTTTTCTATAAGTTATTGTCAAACATTTCTAGATAATTCAACAAATATTTCAAGGCCTACTATTATGTGCCAAACTAATGAGAAACTTAAGCACTGAGTTTAAGAAAACTAAAACCAAGGTGGGTGAGGTAGCCAACATCCTTAATCCCAGCCATTTGGGAAACAGAAGCAGACAGATCTCTGTGAGAGCTGGGGACCAGCCAGGGCTACAAAAACAAAATAATAAATACTTCACTGAATTCAATGATACCTACCTTCTCTCCACAGCTTTTTAGCTCTCTAAAGAATGCTCATTCCTGTTTTGACAATTTGTGACAGGTGTGGCTCACTTATTTGATGTAAGATCATGCTATTAGCTTGGCTATCAACAACTCAAATATCCTTAAATCCCATATTCTACTCTCTGCCTCAGTATGATATGCAAGCTTTTGTTTCTGCCTGAACTTCTGTGTGCCATTTCTCTTCTCAGTAAGTCTTCTGTATTGTCTTCTCCTGCACTGAACTCATTTCTAGCTCCCATTATTTATCACTTCTTCCTAACCTCTTCCCACAGCATCCTTTATTCTCCTTACGTCATAAAAACTGAGGTCAAAGCTCTAATTTCTGCTTTGGCTGGTCTTTAATAAAAGGTTCTGTCTCCATCCACTTGCTGCAGCATCTCCAGTGTCTAAAGTACAAAAATCTACAACTTAATATTTTCCAATCAAAAAGTTAAACTCATAAGGGCATCAAATAATCACTGGCATCAACAGCAATAACTCAAGGAAAGCACAGCATTTTTTATGTATTTTTTATTTATTTTGAGACAAAGTCTCACTATATATATATATATATATATATATATATATATATATATATGTAAATCAAGCTGATCTCAAGCTTAAACTCTGAGATCTGCTGGCCTCTCTCTCCCCAGTGCTAGGATTCAAGGTGTGTTCCAACATACTTTTAGTGCTTCAGCCTTTTCAACAAGATTGAAATAATACAGTACTTTTCTGGGTTTGTTTTGTTTGGTTTTCAAATAATGACCTCAAACTCAGGATCCTCAGACACAGCCTCCTGGGTGGAGAGATTTTAAGGTTGCACTAACAAGGCTAGCTTTTGAAAAATAGAACTTTAAATTGCTACTAAAGATGCCAGAAAGAGTAGTTTGAGCAAGTGATCCCAGGACATGTTAACTCATCATGTTCTTGCAAGGAGTGGGGAACCACAGTGTTGGGTCTCAAACCTAGGACCCAGGGAACACTAGATGCAGGATCTCTCTACCAGTGAACTATAGTGCAAAGCACTATACTTTGTTTTTAAAGGCAAAGTAATTATACATTAACTGTTGTATACATGTACAGAAACAAGGAATTAGTAGGACCAAGAAAATTGTGAAATTCATTTTTATACTGATGTGTAATTTCCTATTACAAATAATGTTTAATTTAGATGATCAATTTTCTTCAAGAAGACACTCAATTATCATCTATCTGTGCAGCAGTGATAGACGCATAAGACATTTTTGTGTACACTAGCATTCTATCCCCTATTTCTTTTTTCTTACTGGTTTTATCACTAGCTACCTCCTTTTTTGCTCTACCTTTCCTGGGCTTTATGTTACCCGTAAGCAATCACGTGCTTTCCATGTCATTGTTCTAGACCCACCTGATAACTATCCACTATATACCAACATTTTCTTCCATTTCTATAATTCCTGAACTAACTTAACAAAACTTTAAAACTTAAAAAAAAAAAAAAAAAAGGTTGATAGGGATGAGGTAAAAAATAGGGCCAGGTGAGTGGCACACCCCAGAACCCAGCAATTGGGAGGTAGAAGCAAGGATGGTCGTAAGTTCCAGGTCATCTTTAGCGCTGTACTCTAGAGTTCTAGGCCTGCCTGGGCCACCTGAAACCCTCTGTTTAAAAAAAAATAAAATAAAAAAAAAAAAAACCTGTACCAGTGTTGCAGCACATGCCTTTAATCTCAACACTTGGATGGCAAAGACAGGTGGATTGCTGAGAGTTCAAGGAAAGCATGATTTATATAACAAGTTTCAGAGCAGCTAGAGACACATAGTGAGACCCAGTCTCAAAATAAACAAGCAAACAAACAATTAAAAAAAAAAAAAAGCCATTGAGATGGCTGAGTAGTTAAAGGATTTTGCTGAGCCAGACCTGGTGCTCACCTTCAATCCCAGTACTTGGGAGGCAGTGAAATTCGTATCTCTGTGAGGCCAACTTGGTCAACATAGTCAGACAACCCTCCACACCCCTTTTTTGGAGACAGTCCTCAGATTCCCAAGTGCTGAAATGCAACACCCTGCACGGTCTGTGAAACTCTTTAAAATTAAAGAGCTGGTGCTGTGAAGTCTGACAATCTAAATTCATATCCCCAGAACCCATGAAGAGATGGAAAGTTGCGAACTCAACACAAAAGTTGCCCTCTGATCTCCATATGCACATGTCATAAACACACAATAATTGCAATTTTACAGTACAATGGACATACTGATCTTTTTGAGTCACATTCTACTCTACTGACATTAGTACTTTAGTACTATAAATATACTAATAAAAACAATTCAAATCTCCTTTTTATATTTCTTCAAAAGTCACTAGCTATAGGAGTGTTCAGTGACTACACAAAAATCTGAATACTATATACACAGACAAAAAAATTGTTTCCAGGTAGAAATGAAAGAGATTTTTGTTAATCAGCTATGCATGTACGTACAGCTGCAGAGAGCTATGAGCCACCATGGAGGTGCTGGGACTCAAACAAACCCAGACCCTCTGGAAAAGTAGCCAGTGCTCTTAACTGCTGAGCTATCTCTCTGATCCCGTCACAATCATTTCTAACTCTAGTTCCATGGGATTCTGATATATATATATACACATATATATATATATATATATACACACACATATATATATATATATCAACAACTGTTAGTATTCTTATCTCTTCCTACAATGTAGTGTCTATTTCCCTCACACTTTAGTTCAACAAATATTATTACAGCTCCTACTTCATGCTAGATGCAAGTTCATAATTCCATCATTAACTTCGATGAAAAAAGTTAAGGATATTACATTTACTCCATAACAAAATATTTCACTTATACAAAAAAAAACTTTATTATTTAAAACAAGCAGACCTGCTCAATAAATATTAGTATTGGTATTTAATACTTAACTTCAGAGCTGGAGAAACGGATAAGTGGTTAAGAGCACTGGTCATTCTTCCAGGGGACCCGGGTTCAATTCTGACCAGCCAGATGTTTGTTTTTAACGTATAAAGAAAGATGTCTTCCATGCATACATGTCTGTGCACCACATGTATGCGTCATGTCCAGAAAGACCAAAAGAAGGTACTGGATACCCTGAAACTGAAGCTGCAGATGCTATGAACCACTATGTGGGTGCAGGGACTCCAATTGAGATCCTCTGGAAGAGCAGCCAGTGTTCTTAACTGTTAAGCTATCTCTCTACCCCACTCACAACCATTTCTAACTCTAGTTCCATGGGATACGAGACCCTCCTCAGACTTCCAAGGATACACACATGTGATGCACATATAAACATGCAGCAAAACACCCCTATACATAAAATAAAATTTAAAGCAATTACTATTTATTTCATATATTAAAAATGTTTTGGCGGGCAGTGGTGGCACACACTTTTAACCCCAACTTTTCAGATTCGGGAGGCAGAGGCAGGCAGATCTCTGTGATTTTGAGGCCAGCCTGGTCTACAGAGTGAGTTTCAGGACAGCCAGAGTTACAACAGAGAAACACTGTCTTGGAGGGGGTGGGGAAAAAAAAAAAAAGAGTATGTTTTAACACCACAGAAAAAGAAACACAACCTAAATCTAAATTCTAATATGTAACAAAAGAAATCACTGAAATAATTTTACTAAGTTACTCCTCTCATTAATAGAACACACGTATAGTACAGCTGACTCTAGAAAGAGCACTGGGGACATCAATTCCTTCTATTATTTTTTTGCTGGTTCAAAGATGTATTTTCTTTTCTTCTAGACAATGATTTGTTATAGAATAATAAAAACCATTCTGCCTCCATGTTAAGATAAATCAAATATTCAATGTTTTCTTAAAGCCCTGCTACACAGTATTGGGCTCTGCTGACCCCTGCTGTTTGAGTGTGCAAAACCTCACAGCTCCAAACCATGTACTACTTTTTTCTTTTTAAATATTTTTTTTATTTTTATTTTATGATGTTTTGCTTGTATATGTCTGTGTCAGGGAGTCAGATTCCTGAGACAGAAGTTACAGACAGTTGTGAGCTGCCATGTGCATGGTGGGAATTGAACTTAGGTCCTCTGGAAGAGCAGCCAGCTTTAGCAGCTCAGCAGCTAAAGCACTGAGCCATCTCTCCATCACCACCATTCTTTTCTTAAAAACAAACAAAAAAAGATGTATTTAAGGCTGAGTGTGATAGTGCACGCCTTTAATGCCAGCACTCCAGAGGCAGAGGCAGAGCCGATCTCTGTGAGTTTGAGACCAGTCTAGTCTACAGAGCATGTTCCAGGACAGCCAGGGCTACACAGTTAGATGCTGTCTCAAAAAACAAAACAAAAGATGTATTTATTTTGTATGTATGAGTGTTTTACCTACATATATACATGTGCCCATGGGGGAACAAAAGAGGGTGTTGCATCCCCTGGAACTAGAATCATATGTAGCTGTGTGCCACTATGTGAATGCTAGGATCAAATATGGGTCCTCTGCAAATGCTCTAAACCACTGAACCATCTGTCTAAGACCTGTATACTGTATTTTCTATCCATTACACACATAATAAATATATAAATTAGCACGGTAAGAGATTATTATAAAAAGCTATCTTTAAATTAGGAAATACTTCTAATGATTTCCTTTTAATGCACATAAATGCATTTATAATGCACATAAATGATTTGCCACAGGTAATTAATTAACCACAGAAAATCAAAACTATAGGTAGGAGGGCTCTTCTATGAAAAAAAAGGCATGGATATGCAACTCCTTTTGTAACATTTACAGATTATAGAGAAAAAATATCTTGGCATAATTCATTACATTAATGTGTACAACTGGGCTCAATGGTAGAGGGCTGGCTTGCCATTCATGAGACCCTGAGTTCCATGTCAAAGATTGCCTAAAAGTGGGTACAGGGGCAAGATTTCAAGCACTTAGTATGGTTATACAATGATATTCTTTTTTTGGTAGTAATGTTAGCAATGAAACACAGAACTTTACTTATACACGCTGCTTCAACAGCTTTATTGGCAAGTCCAGCAGTGGGCTGCCCATACTAACTGAGGGTTCAAACACCTATATCCCCACTAGTATGTAATCCTAAATTATTTTTATTACCAAGACACCCTGAGGCAGAGCATTTGCCTGGAAAAGAAAAATGAAAGCAAAGAGCTGAGGACATGGGTACGTGAGAAAAGGCAACTGCTGCGTAAGCATGAAGACCTGCATCTGAATCAAATACACATGTCCGTGCGCATGCACATGGATGTTCGTGCACGCGTGCGCACACACGCGCGGGGAAAGGTAATACTTTGTTCTTACTCCTTCTGCACCAGGATAAAAGGAGGATTGTCAGATTAGTAACTTTACAGACTACCAAATCCTCACAAAATCTGGAAGCTAATCTCTCCGCCCAAGTTCACTCACTACTAGAGCTAGGCAAAACACATTCTTACACAAAAAATTACCTAATACTGAAAATGCAGTAGCAGTAGCTGTAAAGCTTGTTTTTTCCTTTCTTTTCATTTCCATTTAGGGAAAAAAAATACAATAAACAGTACAAACTAAAAGTAGGAGCACTTCTTGAATCTAGGAGTTCAAGACCAGCACAGGCAACATAGGGAAAGCCCTTCTCAAAAACAAAAAAACCACTGGGCATAGTGGCATACACCTGTATTTCAAGCATTCAAGGGGCAGACAGAGGCAGGCAGATCTCTGAGAGTTCAGGCCAGTCAAGGCTACATAGAGGGACACTGTCTCAAAACAAACAAAAAACCGAGGGATGGACCAGATGGTTCAGAAGGTACTTGTTACCAGAACAAGTCTTACAACCTGAGTTTGATCCCCAAGTGGCAGAAGGAGAAACAACTCCCACAAAATGTCCTTTAACAAACATCAATGTGTGTACACTGGCCCAGATGCTTTTACAGAATGAGTGTTTATGCATACACAGAAAATAAGCAATTTTTTAAAAGTCCACTCATGTGAGTGGAAAAGCAGAGTATGTACACACAAGGAAAAAACACTAAACATTAAAAAGGAAATTCTGACACATTATAACATGGATGGATAGTAGCAACAAAATGCTAAGGGTAGACACAAAAGGACAAATTCTGTGTGCTTTGCCTTACACAAACACCCAGAATAGTCAAATTCACAGACTAAGAAAAATATAGAAAAATATGCTTTGCTTTTTTTGGGGGGTGGGGTGGAGGGGGTGCTGTTTTATTTAGACAGGGTCTCTTCTATTATACAGCTCTAGCTGTCCTGGAACTTGCTCCCTATGTAGACCAGGTTGGCCTGGAATTCAGAGATTCACCTGAAAAAAACAGTGCTCTTTCAAAAGTTGAAAGCAAGGCACTCAATTACTGTTTAATGGACATATATTTTATTTTAGGAAGATGAAAAAATTCTAGAGTAGATGCTTATGGTTATACAAAACGTGAATATATCTAATACTGTTGAATAATACATCTAAAAATGGCTAAGAGGACTGAAACTGCAACTCGGTTGATACAGCGCTTGCCTAAAATGCAGGAAGCCCTGGGTTAGATCCTTAGCATCAACCAAATGTGGTGGTGTACACACACACGCACGCATGTATGCATGCACGCACAAAAGCACACACAACTACCTGTAATTTCAACACTCAGGAGACGAATGCAAGAGGATCAGCAGTTCCAGGTCATTCTCAATACACAGTAAATTTGAAGTCAGCGTGGGCTAACTTTGTCCATCATCAAAGGGTTATATTGATAAATTATTTTATGTATATTTTACCACAATTACAACAATAAAAGCAAAGTCCCTTCCTCCCAAAACCCAGGCATATCATAAAATAGGTGGACATAAACAACAGAGTAACAAGCATCCAATTTTGGTAGGTGCTCAAAACTCATCCTGGAACACTGCAGATGAAGATGAAGTGGTAAAGTGCTTATCTATCGTGCGCAGGCTATAGTTTCAATCCACATTAACAGAAAACAATGAATAAAAAATAGCTAACCTTGGGGCTGGAGAAATGGTTCAGCAGTTGAAAGCATTGACTGCTCTTTCAAAGGACTCAGGTTCAATCCCCAGCACACATGTGGTGGCTCACAACCATCTATACCCCCAGTTCCAGGAAATTTGATACCTTATTCTGACCCTCATAGGCACTTGGCATACACGTGGTATACATACATGCATGCATGCAAAATTCCCCATCCCCAAAAAAGTCAACCTGGAATTTTCATTGCCACATTAATTCCTTTTTGTTTATATTTTGGTGCTGTGCACTTTTTTTGTTTGTATTCTCTAAGTTTCTGGTACACTGCCATAGGGCCTCAAACCCAGTCCTACCATTGCCATCTCCATAGGCTGAATTACAGGTCTCTATCTATCTTAAATAGATACAACCGACAGGTTGAGTGATGCATTGCAGAACATACTAAGTGGCTGCTGTAATATGCTAATCAAGGACATTACACTATTAAAAGCCATAGAAAAAATACAAAAAATACACGTAATAATGTCAAAGAAAGATACATACAGAATACATGAGTTGGTACTGTATTTATGTCAGCATTATATAAACTGTGTAAAATACTAATGAGATGGGGTTCAATTCATCGTTTAAGAGCATTTCTTGCTCTTCCAGGACTCAGCACCTAAAAAAGGCAGCTCACAATGTTTCAGAACTGCTTGTATCCAGAGTCCAGCTATAAGGGACATACTTTCTTCTGGCCTCCGTGGGCACTCATTCACATTTAGCATATTCACATTCAAACACACACACACGAATAAATATAAATCTTTAAGAACAAAAAATACAGGCCAGTCATGCTGGTGCGCACCTTTAAACCCAGCACTTGGGAGGAAGAGGCAGAGGCAGAAGTAAGTGGATCTCTGGGAGTTAAAACCAGCATGGTCCTGCATAGGAAGTTCCAAGCTGTATAGTGAGACCCTTTCTCAAAAAAAAGAGGAGGAGGAGGAGGAGGTATAGAGATGGCTCAGGGGAGGGCTGTAGAGATGGCTTAAAGATTAAGAGCACTGGCTAGCTGTTTTTCCTGAGAACCCAGGTCCAATTCCCAGCATTCAAATGGAGTTTACAATTATCTGTGACTCCAATTGAAGGAAATTTCCTCTTCTGGCCTCTGCTGGCACTGCATGCATATGGTGCACAGATATATAAGAGAGAGAGATAAAACATTCATACACATTAAAAAAATATATATATATGCATATATATGTGTATATATATACATATATGTATACACACACACACACACACATATATATATAGATAGATTTTTAAAAAGAATGCTTACTGCTCTTATAAAGAACCTGTGTTTTGTTGCCAGCATCTACGTGAGGCAGCTCATAACTACCTATAACTCTAGTAGTAGTAGCTCTAGGGGACCCAAGTCCTCTTCTGGACTCTTCAGGTATGTATATATATATATCTACACAGAGATAACACAATTAAAAAAAAATAAATCTTTAAAAAAAAAAATCAATTCAATTCTTTGCTGGGCGGTAGTGAAGCGTACCTATAATCCCAGCATTCGGGAGGCTGAGACAGGCAGATCGCTGTGAGTTCAAGGCCAGCCTGGTCTACAGAGTTACAACAGAGAAACCCTGTCTAAAGGACAGGACAGGACTGGAAGAGATGGGACAATGGACTGGGCGTGAAGACGGATACCTTTAAGCCCAGCACTCAGGAAGGAGAGGCAGGCGGATCTCTGTGATTTTGAGGCCCACCTGGTTTACACACGTAGTTGAGATCCTGTCTCAAAGAATAAACAAATGAATAAAACAGCAAAAAAAAAAAAAATCTATTTAATTAAAAAAAAAAGCTGAAAAGGAAATATTTGTTGGACACAGCTTATTGTTAAGATATTACTTTACACACAGCTCAAAAGGAAACTAGAATTTCAAATAATATGGATAAAGATTCCATATAAGAATAAGCACCTATCTACAAACAGCAAATGACCTAGGCTGGAAATAAGACTCATGGATGGATGCCTGCCTTCTAAGACAGACAAGAAAACTGAGATCTAGTTGTAGGAAGCTCTGCCAGGATAAGGAGTTTAGACACTATTTAGCAAAGAAAGAAAAGCTGAGCAGACTGTTCTTTAGGAACAAGCAACACAATGAATGAGGAGGGACAAAGACAGACAGATGATCACATAACAGGCAAAACAAGGAAGTAAAAAAATTGAATGACTAAACTTTGTTTGTATGTTGGTCAAATGTAGAAGAAACTGATTTAGTCACAAATCTAAGTTTAAGTTTCCTTGTTACATACAATCCTAGAACACCCCCATTCTCTTTCAATATTCATCACAGTTGAAATAATGGCTTTTCCCCTTCTACAATGTGAACTCCATAAAGGCAGAGAGTGTAAGTCTAATTGATATATGCCTTGGCACAATATACTCAACTTTTTTGTTTTTGTCTGTTCTTTTTAGCAGTAATGCAAATAGTATTCAAGGCCGAACACATGCAAGGGAAGTACTCTACCAATGAGCTAGCTAATCCCTGGCCCTCAAATAATTTCTAAATGAATATATACTTTTTCAAACAGCATTTATTTAAAGCAAGTAAGAACCTCTCTCCAAATCTGGTGATACAGCTAATTATCTGAAGCAAGTATTTTGGCCAATATCAGATACAAATTGTACTCCAATATACAGCAACTAACGGTTCACTTTAGTAAACTAGCTTTTCATTCCAACTTCAAAAGCAAACCACAGACCAGTGCCTGAAATCTTGCCCATTAAATTTATATATATTTATCTCAGAAAGTTGTAACTTTAATAAGTACTAAAATATGTTAATATTGATATATTAATTAGGTGAGTCAAAAAACACAAAATATTTTTAAACTCCATGCACAAAAACAGGCTTACAATACCTTAGGGGGGTTAAATGGATATGTTTCTGGTATTTTTATCTCTAGTTGATATCTTCCACCTATTGAAAAAAAAAAAAGATTAAGAATGCTGCTCAACTCAAATATGTGAAACCAGATAAATGAAAGACTGTTTCAAAATATGTATTATTTTATATAAAGTGCTGAGAAACTGAAACCCCCAAAATAAGCCATGATTTTATAAGAATATGTAAAGCACAATAAAACTTCCACTAAATACATGAACTCTACAGACAACTCAATGTCAACTATTTCATTACTAACTAGTAGCATAAGGCTTTCTCTCGTCCACCTGGTAAGAGATGGTAACAGAAAACAGGGATTAAAAATAGAAGAGGCAAGATATTACAGGATAGAAAGTACAGAGATAAAGGACACAGATATGTCATTAACAAAAGAAAAACTCCCTTAGCTAGCTCTACCCGACAAAAACTCTCACTCTTTTCATGTACGCCTCTAACTAAGCAGGAATGGTGTCATGTATCTGTAACCCCAGCACTTGGGTAGTATAGAGAACCAGGAATTCAAGGCCACCTTTGGCTTCATAGACTAGCATGGGCTACAAAACAAAAGGAATCAGTTTCTGTCTGTAAATTAGATATCAAAACTTTGTTTAAAATTTCAAAATAAAATCAAAGAACAAATCAAGAAACAGGCATAAACACACTATTCTCTTCCAAGACTTCATAAAGTACTAACTAGCAATAATTTGTATAAACAGAAAGCAATATTCTGTTAGGTTTTGAAGTTCTCTTGAACAACCAGAAATTAAACAGGCATTTCTTTAAAAAAAAAAAAAAAAGGGTTTTCACAACTGAAGTATTCAAAGTGAACTGTAACTCCATGTTCCTAATTTCTAAAGGAGAAAGTCTTGAAATTATGAGAATGAATGAGAGTACTCTTTCTAAAATACACTAGGTGTGGTAGCATATTCCTGCAATGCTGGTACTTGGTATGGGAGGGCTAGAGGATCTCCTGATTGAAAAATCTGCTGAGCTACAGAATTCAAGGCCAGCCTGTTTCAAGCACACCTCTCTCCCCTTCCCCATCCCTCAAATTCTACGTCAAATGAACCTCCCAGTTCTAGATTTTATGACCCACTAACATGAAAAATTCACTATTAAAAAACAGGAAATAAAACTGTGCTACTGAAATACACATGAAACTAAGAGCTTGTTTCATTAATAATCAAGGAATAAACTAGATAAAAAAAAAAAAAACTGGCCATGTTATTGAATGGGATACTTAGCTAGAGGTTTTATTACAATTGTTAGGTCTCATTACAATATTATTCCTTCATATGCATGTGAGAACTAACACAGTAAGAAGTGTGCTGGTGGCCTTGTTATCAAATATTCAGCTCTTCAAATATTTAAATAGTGTTCTGTTGTCAGTATATCCTGGGTCCTTTCAAATCTACCTTTCTCCACTTTTAAAATGTATACATGTGACTCTCAGAAAAAAATAAAGGAACATTTCACTGATACCAGGTTCCTTAAGGAACAACCTCTTCTCCCAAGCATACCCCAAGGTCTTACTATCTAGCCCAGGCTGGCCTTACACCTCCAATTCTCTTGCCTCAGCTTTCCAAGTGCTGGGAATATAAGAACACAAAATCATTCTCGACCATCAAGAGCATTCTGATTCCAATTCTTTTTGTTTCACAATTATTTCAGGTAGAGCCACCTCTATTAAATGATAAATGAAATGGAAATGAAATGGTAGTAGTAAAATATAAAGAGAAGCAGGCAGAACAGAAGACAGGTAAGAGAAGAGTTCGTAAGAGATTTTTGCAAATATGGAGATGACCATTTATATTAACAATTGTAAGTAACAATTCCAAATACAGGTATAATGCACCTCGCTTGAATAATATGCAGTCTCATCTTTTATTTTTTTCAGTAGTAAAAACACAGATTTACTAAGTGAGTATATACACTACTATATTTACTAAGTGTGTGTATACACGCCCCCCCCCCACATATATATATCCTAGGTTGGTCCTGAACTCAGAGCCATCCTCAGCCTCCCAAATGCTAGGTTTAACAAATATAAGCCAGTATGATCATAAAACACTTGTAAAGTTTAACTTTCTCCAAGGAGAAGAAAACAGCTGAGAATGACTAAATTGACCATTTAAATTCAGCAAAACTGAAAGAACTTTTGGCAAAAAGAACTAAGCTGATTTTTAATACTAAGTTGAGTTACTTAGGAAAAGGAACTTAAGAACACTAAGTAACTGATGCAATATGGCAATTTCCCATGTTTATTCTTCTTGGCAATCCGGCTATTTTTAATACTACATAAAATTGCTCATTAATGATAATATAGATGAATATTTTACAGGTAACCTTTTGCGTTAGCTTTAAGTTTAGATCAAAAACAAAAGCAGGCTATAGAGATACAGCTCAGAGTTAGAATTTGCCCAGCAATCACATGACCCAGGATTCTATGCCCAGCATGCCTAATTCATCTTTGAATAAACAGCAAGCAGGAAAAAACAATAAAAGCAAAAATAAATAAATAAATGAATGAATAAATAAAATCCTTAAAAAGAACAGTAAACCTTCAACAGTAAAAATCAGGCCAATATTTCACCTGTGTTTATATTCAGAAGGAAAAGTAAGTTTATGACTTAAATGATACTTTTCTTCCAATATTGCTTCATTCTATGATAGTTTAAAATAATCTACACTTCAAGCATGTGCCCCTAAATCATGTGAAAACTAATCAAAATACTGTCTTTATTTTTAAGCAGCAGAAATAAGCATTTAGAAACTTATTTCTAACAATTATGGCATGTTTTATCTTACTCTAAGAACAATTGTATATCATCCAATTTTTACAAGTTCACTTGCTTATGAAATACTGCGAAGATAAACATTCTGTCCACTGAGCCTAGGGGGTCCCTGTGTATTTTAAGTTTGCTGATTGAGCTCTAGAATAACACTACTTCTTGTATTTTAAAATTGTCTGAACAATCTCAAAAAGCACTCCAGGAATTATGGGGTTGGGGATGTAGCTCAGTTTATAACTGCTTGGCAACATGTACAAGGCCTTGAATTTGATCCTTAGTACCACAAATAAAATAGTAGTAGTAGTAGTAGTAAGAGAAAAACAAAAACACAATTACAACATCTGCCATTAAGAAGTTAGGAGATGAAAACAATATTTGCTACTAAAACATTTGATTCTTGTAAGATAATTAAGAACTTCTCCAATTAATGGATGAGCCAGATGTGGTGGCTCACACCTTTAATCACAACACCTGAGAAGAACAATAGAATGGATCTCTCTGAATTCAAGGCAAGCCTGGTCTAGTGAATTCTAGGAAAGGAAAGCCAGGGCTACACAGTGAAACTCTGCCTCAAACAAAAACAAAAAATAAAAACATGTAGAATAAAGCCAGGCAGTGGTGGTGCACGCCTTTAATCCCAGCACTCAGGAGGCAGAGGCCAGCCTGATCTACAAAGTTCCAGGACAGCCAGGGTTATAAAAGAGAAATCTGCCTCGGAAAAAAACAAAACAAACAAAAACAAAAACAAGAATGCACAATAGATACACTAATAGATATGGAATACTCAGCAATATAAAATTTTGGAACCTTGGGCATTTGGGTGATGCCTATGAGCCCAGTAACTAAAAAACAGAAGCAGCAGGAGTGGAAGCTTAGAACCAGCCTGGCACAGCTGCCAGGATGAGGATAGCTTAGGCCACAGAGAATCTGTCTCAAAAAATCAGATGGGAGACAGTAAGGGGGGGAGAGAGGGAGAGAGATGAAAGCCAGGAAGGGTGGTGCACACCTATAGTCCCAACACTTGGCAATATGAAGCAGGGCTGCTGAGTGTTTGAGGCCAGCTCAAGAGACAAAAAATGTTTCAAAAGACACTAAAAAAGAATAATGATAGTGTAATGACATTCTAGGAACTTTCAAGGTTTTAAATGAAAACAAAAATTGTCAATACTGGGATTTTCTGAACTTCACTACAGATTATAGAGAGCATGACATTTAAAGTAGTCATAAGTACTACTTCTAGCATTTGATGAATCCTGATTTAATTAAAAGAAAGTTATTTAAATGCATAGGCTGTCAAGTCAAAGACAAGCCAAATTCTAGCTGTTCCAATTAAGATGTTTGACCTTAGACAAATAACTTCTTAAACTCAAATTTGCCTATTCAACAGGATTATACTTACCTTGTAAGATATGGTAAAAACTGAATGAGAAAATACATGTAGTGCATGGAAGAGCTACACATATGGTTATGTGCTTTCTATTAAACAAATATTTGAATAGTCATTATGCAATATGCAAAAGCCATGGTTGTGCTACATGATCCAAATCTGCAACAATACTCGTTAATGAAGATTTGTCTACAAAATTCTAGTTTCTGTCTTTTTCATATATATAATTCCAGTTTCTAAAAAGCTAAAATCATAATTATGAATATGGAAAAACCAGCAAAACTATTTTCCTTTTTCTTATGTTTCAAAATAATCATTCAAAGTGGTCTTAAATGAAGAAAATTAAGTATCTGGGTGACAGCCTATTTATATATAAATATATTTATGTATATTTATATATGTTACCAAATGAAATACAAAATGATAGGGAGGGGAAGCTTTAAAAGCAAAACCAACATCTTATTAGTTAAAATGTGAAGACAAGGTTTGTTAATTTTATCATCAAGAATATCTTAGTGTATCTAAGTTCAAGGCTTAACATCCTATATTTAATTCTGTTATGCTATAAAATAGGTGGCTACTTTAAACACCAGAATTGAGAACAAAATAAAGAAAGAAGCTCTAAGGCACAGCAGAATAAGACACATGAAATGTTAAATTCTAGCCTATATAACCTATAACTTGACTCTGATAAATGTACTTTGAAGAAATTTTTTTAAAGCTAAAACTCAATAACAAAAAAAGTTAAGTGTCAAAATTTATCATTTAAAAAACTTCAAATAAAATTACCTTCCATGAATTTTATAGATGCTCAAGATTACTCTGACTCAATGTTTCAGACAAGTTCTAATACGCACAATATTTTGATACAGAAAAAAGTACTTGCCTTCATATGGTGTGTCTGGAGGTCCTGCTATTTCTCCTCTTAATTCTGTAAAATTCTCATCTACAAGATCTACTTTAATTTGATTTTTGCTCGTCTTAAAAATAAACAGAAAATAAATGTTAGTTATATCAGCAAGATATTTTTCTTATTTATCTACTTTAGTAGAACAAATCTTTGCTTTTCTAAGACTTAAAAAAAATTAAATAAACATTTTAATTTCAATATTTTTAATAAAATGGCACCAAATTTGAACAAGAGCACAATGGCTTGTTGACCTTAATTGTATTAGAGATGAATTGCTTTCTGTTGGCCAATGCATGCATCTGTAGTTGGCTGCTAAATGCTCTGTCTACACTATGTGAGATCTGCTCAATCACGAGAAAACTTGGTTAGTAAAAGCCATTTAGGCTATAAGTTCTCATTAGAATTAATCATAACTCTAGATAATTGATTAACTGACTAAATTACTATACCGTCTACTACAATGATAAACACTCTAGGCATAGCATTCCTTTCCATTGTAAAAGCCTAAATGTTTTACGCTAATTTTCTAATGCCTTCAACTTATTTTTCTACTTTATTCTAATGCCTTTATCTGCTTCATTTACTTCAGTGATAGCTACCTTCTGACTAAAACCTACTTTAAATTTATCTATATCTACTTGTTTTGCATTTAATGATTCTATATTTATAACCTGTGATAGCCCATCCTCAAGAGACATGGTAACCTTAAATAATCCAGAAAACCACCCAATGTGATTCATATTAGCATTCTTTTCTAATGGATCTATCTGCCTACAAATACGTTCTCTCCATTTACCATCTTGTGCCTTTCTTGTTATCTTATTGGTCTAGATACTGAACACTCCTGATATACCTAATAGACAGTTTTTTCATTTAAAACTAAACCTCTAATGTATAAGCTTTTTACTTCAATTCCATATTTTTATGTAAGTAATATGATTACATTTATGAAAGAGAGCTTCACAAAAGATTTCAGTAATAAATTTATTGGCTTTTAGAAGCACCTTCTTGAATGGGTAGATCAGTAAGAATGGCTTTTTGTTTAAGGTCTTTAGCATCTTCTTTTCATCTCTAATCAAAATCAACCAGTTTTATTTTGTACAACAAATATTTTTAGTATAAAAACGGTATATAACTTAAAATCCAGGTTTTTTAGTTTTTACCACTCATAACATTTTAATAAAAGCCCAAGATGAAAAAAAAAAAAAGACTTTCATGTATTCTAAAAGGATCCTAATTGTTACTGGCTTCTTTCTTGACTTTTTTTTTTCTATCTGAGATGACAGTATATCATTTTTTAAAAAATTTTTTGTTCAAAGATGATTATTCATGATAAATACACGGGAAGCTTCTTCCTGTATCTGTATCCTAGGAATTTAGCATTCTTTGTATTTGTGATGGTGAAAGAAAATGTGTATTTTAGTAAAAGTAAAAATACTTTGTCCATTATGTACAATAGTAAATGTTAAGAAAACTGGAGGCATTGAGTTTTACCAACCAATTTAAGCAGCCACAGTATTAACTTCATACTTCATTTCTCCACTAAGATTTTTAAGCAAAGCAGTATCTTATAAATCATCAGTGCCTTCAAAGATTGATATATAGCATCCCACAATCAATCTTATGTCTAAAATGAAGTAAATAATGCTAAAATGTTGCAGTACTAAACGATCTAGTTAAGAATCAAGTTTTTTAAACGAAAAAGAAGGTAATAAATTAGAAAACTGCTTTCTTGTAATTGCCCTAATTCTCTGATTAGTAAAATGCTAAGTAAATAATTTTTATATTTATCCTTATATCTGTCCACATCACCCCCAAATTACAATTTAGAGGGAAAAAATAGATTTTTTTTCACTTCAGAGAAAGAACACTATTATTAGTGTATGAAGAATTTACTAAATCAGTTCCAGAAAATACCATCACCATGATGAATCCCATTATAAAGAAGCATTCTACATGGTCTAGAGTAGGGTCCTTATCTGCAGATAACTAAAGATAAAAAGAAAAATGAAAAGTTAAAAACAAAGGGATTTTTCACAACTCAATTTTTCTATCGTTAATAATTACTCTTTATATCTTCACAGTTTGATTTAAATACCCATTTATTTCAAATCCAAACCTCCTACTACCCCTAAATCCTAACTTAAAATCTCAGTATGTAAGTGTCTCAGGAACATTAGGAAACATGGACAATGCAAGAAACAATAATACTAAAAGAATCAGATATGTGAATTGTGCTTTTGTCACTGCCTTGTGCTATTTGTTCAGAGTATGTCACTGCACCTGTAACTCTCAATTTTAATAGTATAAAACAAAAATACCCATATTAAAATCATTTTGCTTACATAAATTTTTTACTATTTCTGTAATTTTTTTTCTTTTTTTTTGGTTTAAAGGGGGGGGGTGGTGATGCTGGGATCAATCACAGGGCCACTGGACAAGCTAGGTAAGACAAAGACATACCAGCACTTATCTCAGAGTAAATGAGTTTCCTAAGCAGACACTGCATCATTACCCTTTGCTTAAGAACAAATACCTACAAACCTTTGATTACAAAGCCTTATCTTATACTTTACTTCACAGTTCTGCTGCCAGATTAAGAATGGAAACATACTGTCTAAAAATAAAACATAAAACAACGTGCTACCCATAAAGAGTGCAACAACCAGAGGCTGTAGCTTTCAACGGAAAGCTTGAAGTGTGTTGTTTTGGCACTACATCTTTAGTGAGGTAACTGTAAAGCTGTTTTTCTGTAACTTTCTTCTAACAGTTCAGCACAAGGCAGGAGTTCTAGTTGTCTTGGTTTTTCTGATGCTCCTTTGAATCTACAAAGCATTACTAATGCCTAAACACAAAATAGATGTCCAGGCATGATGGTGTACACCTTTAATCCCAGCACTGGGAAGGCAGAGGAGACACCTCTCTAAGTTTGAAGCTACATAGCAAGTCCCAGGACAGCCAGAGAAATCCTGTCTCAAAAAGCAAGAGGTTGGGGAAAAGATGAATAAAAGAAAAGATACAGCTCTAGAAAGCGTGTAACTATTAAAATAGAGCAAAACAGCAGAGAACACTGGAGATAATCTGGATGAAACAATAAATGAACATTACTGATGCTGAAGAAATGCAGAATTCGGTTGGTAAGAGTGCCCAGAAGGCATGAAATCCTGGCTGGGTATGATCCCAGAACTAGGGAGGTAGATGAGAAATTGAAGAACATCCTTAGCTATACAGCAAATGTGAGGCCAGCCTAGACTACATGAGACCTTGTCTCAAGAAAAGGAAATGGAAGGGAAGAAAACAGGGGAGGAAAAAGGAAAAGGAGGCCAGCCATATGGCTCAATAGGTAAATTGTCACCAAATGTGACAATTTCTAGAACCCACGTGGTTGAGAGAACCAACAAGCCCCACACCAAGACAAGTTGTCCTCTGATCTCCCTGAACCCATATGTTCATATACATACATACACGCATACGGACAGATACTCATACGTGTTGTGGGAGGTTACAATGTACATTATAATGTAGTCCTAGGCTGGGAGTAGGCCACACAGAGAAATCCTGTCTCAAAAAAATAAAATAAAATAATAAAATAAAATAAAATAAAATAATAAAATAAAATAAAATAAAATAATAAAATAAAATAAAATAAAATGGATGGAAGGGAGGGAGGGAGGGCGGGAAGGAGAAAGAGGGGAAACAAACATATAGGCATGGTAGCCAAGTACTCTATGAAGCTGTGTGAGAATTCTGAAAGCTTACGAGAAAACTCCAAGAAAACAAGTCTTGTGTCCTCTGTTCCTCCAATACATGGATTGTTCTTAGAATGTGCTTTTTGTGCCTCTCCCAGGTTTAGTAAATAGGAGTGGGTTTACTTCGGAATACCCATCATCCTACTATTATGATTCAGATGATGTTTGTGTTGTCTTGACTGCACTCAGCTTGAACTCAAGTGAATTTTGTCATATGTCCTTGCTTAACCCTCAATCAGAATATAAATTGTCTGATACCTTGAATAAAGTTGGCTATTGCATGGGACTTTAGTCTGCCTCATTTTTGGTTCCATTCTCCCAGGTTCACACCACCAACTACACTCTACCAGTGAGTTTACATCCCTCCAGCCCTGGTATTTAAAAAATTATTAATTTAAGATGGGCATGTAATTAAAATTTATAACCCTAGCACTTGGGAAGCCCAAACAAGAGGACTATTGCCAAGCTGGAGACCAGACTAGAGCTGTACAGTTAATTCTATGCCAGCCGCAGCTACATACTGAGAACCTGTCTAAAAGGAGAAAGTGGACCAGCAAACTGAGAATTTGATTCTCCCTGATTTGTTTGCAATTTCAAGCTTAGCAGCTACCATTATTTTTTCAAAATTTAATACAATAGATTTTTGTCTAAATTTTTCTTTCATTTTTGGTGCTGGGGATCAAGCCCAGAGCACCATGAGCATAAGCAAGAATTCTACCAGAATTATACCCACAGCCCCTAAATAGAATTTTTTTTTAAATTCAGAAGCCTGAGGCATATAATGTTCCCAAAGAAGAAATAGGAAAGTGAGGCCACGCTAAGATATCTATAAACATTAAGAACAAGGTTGTAGTCCTGGCAAGGGGGCTCATGCCTTTAATCCTAACACTCCAGAGGCAGAGGCAGCCTGGTCTACAAAGCAAATTCAGGCCAGCCAGTTCCACACAGTGAAACCTAATCTCAAAAGCAAAAATAGTAAGTTAAGTTGTAAACCAGCGCTATTTAACAGGTAAAAGCACCTGCCACCAAGCCTCCAAGCCTGACGATCTGAGTTTGATTCTGGAGATGCACATGGTTGAAGTATTCAGGAAGCAACTCTTGCAAGGGGCTCTCTGACCTCCGCATGCCAGCCATAGCATATGTGCCACCCAACCCCTAGCCAAAAAGAAAAAATAAAAGTCAAAGGCACAGGACTGGAGAGATGGCTCAGCAGTGAAGAGCACTGGTTGCTCTTCCAGAGGACCCAGGTTCAATTCCTAGCACCTACAAGACAGCTCACAACTGTCTGTAACTCAAATTCCAGAGGATCCGACACCCTCATTCAGGCATACATGCAGGCAAAACACCAGTGTACATTAAAATAAATTAATTAAAAAGTCAAAGGCACATTTGAAAAGATGACAGAGAAAGTCAAATGTGGCTAGTGGCTACTGTACTGGACAGGCAATGCTATTCTAAGTTAGAAAACCAGAAAATAAACTCTCCATTTATAGTAACAATGCATCTAGTTAAAATTCACCTTTATTTCAATCATCATACTTCAAAAACCTAAAATGCAAAATGAAATTATAAATTTTCTTTTCAAGTCAAGATTTTATATATCCCAGGTTGGCTTCAAACTGGATATGCAGTCAAGAATGACTCTAAATTTTTTATCCTATCTAGCCCCTAACCAATCTCCCACCAAAGTGTTGAGATTACAAGCATTTGCCTCATCTAATTTATGTGGTGCTGGATAATGAACCCACATCTTCCTACATGCTAGGCAAGCATATACTCAGCACCAAAACTGAATCATTCTGTGAATATTTATTAACAACCATTTGCAAGGCATTATTACAAGAATTGCTAATATAAAGGTACAGAACTAGTTATATAACTTTCTTATAAATTTTATTTATTTATGTAGTTTTTTTTTTAATGAGTGTTCTGTCTGCAAGCCAAAAGAGAGCAGCAGATCCCACTATAGATGGTTGTGAGCTGCCATGTGGTGCTGGGAAATGAACTCAAGTCCTCTGGAAGAGCAGCCCAGGCTCTTGACCACTGAGCCATAGCTCCAACCCATAATGAAGGGGATCTTTGAGTTCAAGGCCAGTCTAGTCTACTGAGAGAGCTAGGGTTACAGAGAAACTCTGTCTCAAAAATAAATAAATAAAAACAGAAAAGGAAGGGAGGGAGAGGAAGGAGGGAAAGCCATCAGAGTATTTAATAGAGAAAAAAAATCTAAAGACAGAAGAGTTCTTTGAGAAAGCTGCTATTTAAAGACTAATGACTTTTTAAAGACTTAAAACTACAAGCTTTTAATCCCTACACACAGGAGGCCAGCATGATCTACATCACAAGCTCCAGGCCAGCCAGGATTACACATAGACCCTGTCTCAAAAACAATAAAAACTCAACTTAAGAAACCTGACATGAGACAGAAAATCCATCCTAAGCAAAACAGAAAAGGGGTTCAGCACGTTTAGAACCTGCAAAGTCCCCAATATAAAAAGGATGCACAACATGAGAGAGTAAGAATGAGGCAGTAGGAAGTAAGCAAGAGCAGGATTATGGAAGATCAAAAGAATAAGGAAAGAAAACTGAAGTGACCTGACAATTTAAGTCTTTTAAAAGTTACCCTGAAGTTGTGTGGGGAAATACTTGTAAAGACATTAAAGCACATCAGAAGAGAATGGATGAAAAATCTAATGTGAGAGCCTACAGTGGTGGCACATGCCTTCAGCATTTGAAAGGAAAAGGCAGGTAGATCTCTGAATTAGAGGCCAGTCTGGTTCCAGGACAGACATAGAAACCCTGTCCAGAAAAAACTAAAAAGAAAAAAAAAAAAAAATCCAGTGTGAGATGATTTAAAGATGTAAGTAACACCAAGAGAAAAATACAGGAATTGTAAATGATAGAAGGTGGGCTTGGTGGCACACACCTTTAATCCTAGCAGAGGCAAGTGAGCCCTGTGAGCTCCCAGCTAGCCTGGTCTACACAGTGAGTTCCAGGAACAGCCAAAACTACATGCTTGAACCTATATCCCATTACCTGCCACCCTCCAAATAAGCAGTAGGAAGTAATGTTTAGGTCTTCAGCACTACACATTAGTTGTATGTGATCTTAGAGGAAGAGACACGGTCCCTTTTCTCCCTGGCAAGAAAACAGTACAAGCAGCTAAGATAAAGCCACAAAGTTGATGCAACTAGGTGTGAGGAGGGAAAAACAAGTTTAATTTTGTAGATGTCAAGCAGAAGGCACTAAATCAAAGGACAAATCAAGCTTTTTTTTTTTTTTTTTTTTTTTTTTTTCCGAGACAGGGTTTCTCTGTTGCAACTCTGGCTGCCCCAAAAACTCACTCTGTAGACCAGGCTGGGCTCAAGGCATGGGCCACCACCACCAGGCCAAATTAAGCATTTGAAGCTTCAAGTCTAGAGGTTCTCAAGTAATCTGAAATGAAGACACGCTGATTGATATATATATATATCATATATATATATCATATATACTCATATACAGACACACACACACATACATACTTGTGTATACACATACACACGTAACATACTCATACACATAAAATAAAATAAATTTAAAATAATAAAATGTAAATTCAGGGGCTGGTTCAGAGGTTAAAAGTATTTATTTATCAAACAATCCTGATGATCTGAGTTCAGATTTCCAGAAACCCACATAATGGGAGGGTAGGTGGATCACTTGTAATTCCAGACACACATAAATGCTTGTCAGCCCAGTACTATGGAAGTGGACCCCTGAGGTTCACTGGTCATCCAGACTGGCCTAAGGGGTGAGTCACAGATCCCAGTGAGACCTAGACTCAAAAAGAAAGACAGATGGCTCCTGAGGAACATCACCAGAGTTTGACCTCCAAATCCATACACTCAATCATGCAAATTGGCACACTCAGTGTACATGCATATACATGTAACGATATGCAGAAAACTTGTAAAATTCTAACTAAAGAGATCAGCAAAAATCTATGTAAGTGTACAGATTCCTATGTTCAAAAATAGTAGAGCTCAAAAATGTGTCAAAACCCAATTTATCCCAACTTAATCCAATATTCAATGCAATGCCAATTAAACTCCCCCAATAACTAACCCTTAAACTAATCCTTAAAAATTAAAATAGCAGCCATGCGATGGTGGCGACACCTTTAATCCTAGCACTTGGGAGGCAGAGGTAGGTGGATCTCTGTGAGTTCAAAGCTAGTCTGCTCTACATAGTGAGCTCTAGGACAGCCAGAGCAGAGAAACCCTATCTCGGAAAAAAAAAAAAAAATTTAAAATAGCCAACACAGTATTTAAAACAAAAAACCATTAATGGTAGCACACACCTTTAGTCACCAGTAATTGAGAGGCAGAAGCAGAAGGATCTCTTGAGTTCAAGGCCAATTTGGTCTACATGGAGAGTTTCACCCAATCTGAGTCACACAGATACCACCCACATGGCAGCTCACATTTGTCTGTAACTCCAGTCCCAAGGAATCTGAGGCCCTCTCCTGGTCTCCATGGACACCAAGCACACACATGGTATACAGACAAACATGTAGGCAAAACACCCATACACATAAAATTTTTAAAAATAAATTTAAAGTTTTTTTTTTAATTAAAGTAATATGGGCTGGATGGGGTAGCATAGGTCTTCAATTCAGCCTTGGGAAACAGAGGCAAGCAGAAATCTATGATTTCAAGGCCAGTCAGGGCTAGAGTGAGACCCGGTTTCAAAACAAAACGGGCTGGAAAGACCATTTAGAAGTTTAAGACACTTGCTGCTCTTATAGGGGACCCAGGTACCCAGCACCCACAGGGTAGTTTTCACAACCATCTGTAACTCTGGTTCCAGAGGAGCAGGTGTAGGTCATGCATGCAGGCAAATACTCCCATAAAAAACAAGCTAGGCAGTGGTGGCACACACCTTTAATCCCAGCACCCAAGAGGCAGAGGCAGGCAGATCTCTGTGAGTTTGAGGCCAGCCTAGTCTACAGAGTGAGTTCCAGGATAACCAGAGTTACAACAGAGAAACCCTGTCTCGAAAAAACAACAACAAAAAACAAAAACAAAATCAAGTAATATGAAATATACCAACACTATAAAATTTGTTGTCCCGTTTAACCCGATATTCCCAGCCTATAAAAAGGCTAAGGTACTATTTCATTACAAGTTATTTTTTAAAGATATTAGTAATGATACAAATCACAGGAAGAATAACAGTGAACAGACCGTAATCTTATAATCTAACAACTGAGGGGTAGTTTCAAGGATTATAAACTACAAAGGAGTAAACCAACAGAGGAATAAACCAAGAAAAGGGAGGACAGACAGCTCAGTCAGTAAAGCGCTTGCCTTGGAAGCTCAAGGACTTCAAACAAACAAAAGACGATAATGAGGGACAGTGATTCATAATCCCAGCACTGGGGAAGCAGAAACAGGTACATCACTGAAGTTCACTGGCCATCCAGCCTAGCCACTTGTCAAGTTCCTAGCCAACGATAGACCTTGTTTCAAAAGTAAAATAAAAACGTAAAGAATGATACCTAAAATTGTTCTCTGGGTTCCATTTGTGTACGTGCACGCATGCACATACACAAACACAGACACACACATGTTGAATCTTCTTGTTTCTGTTTTATCATATAAAATGCCTGAACGCTATCACTCACATTGGAAGACATAAGCAAAGGAATGGGGTGTGAGATCTATATAAGAGAGTGTAGGCTCTATATAATATAATATCATATACAAAATCTGTTAAATTTTCAGTACTACAAAAAGTAAAAGAAAAAAAACATCAGCAGAAAGCAGAACAAACTTGAGCTGGGCAGTGGTAGTGCACATCTTTAATCCCCAGTGCTTGGAGTCAGAGGCAGGCAAATCTCTGAGTTCCAGGCCAGCCTGATCTCTGATCTACAGAGTGAGTTCCGGGACAGCCAGGGCTACAAAGAGAAACCATCTTGGATGGATGGATGGATGGATGGATGGAAGGAAGGAAGGAAGGAAGGAAGGAAGGAAGGAAGGAAGGAAGGAAGGAAGGCAGGGAGGCAGGGAGGGAGGGAGGGAGGGAGGGAGGAAGATCAGCATTTTATAAATCTCCTTGTATACAGACAAGGATTATCAGGATTCTAAATTATAAAGTGGAAGGACATCAGGGACTGGGTATGATGGTACACACCTATAATTCACAGCTCAGAAGACAAGTAGTCTCAGCTATAGAGCAAGTCAAGGCCAGCCTACAAAAGGAAGAAGGAGCAAGATATTTCTAGACTGTCAAAATATTAACTTGAAATTTACTTGCTAATTACAAAGGGGATAAAAACATACCTTTGCCAAGAAATTGTGTAACTGCCAATTTAAATTAAACAAGTGACCAATCATCTTTCCCCCCCCCCTTTTTTTTGGTTTTTTGAAAAGACAGGGTTTCTCTGTTGTAACTCTGGCTGTCCTGGAACTCCCTCTATAGACCAGGCTGGCCTTGAACTCACAGAGATCCACCTGCCTCCGCCTCCCAAGGGATGGGGTTAAAGGCATGCACCACCACCACCCAGCCAACATAAAGCATATATACTAATATGATTCAACATGAAGTATACAGTATTATTTGCCAGAAATGTTTGCCCTGAAGCAAATCAAATGTTCATACTTCAACTTCCAAAGGTGTCAGTGGTTAATGGGATAGGGAGGGAAAATTAGGAGGAGGGTCCAACTACAATAAATTTTTAAAGACCTAGATCTTGATTCAAAAAGTATAAAGCTGTATGCCTGAGAAGATAAGAGTAAGAACTCGAATACTGGATATAAATAATATAAGTCAGTTTTATTGGGTAGAATAATGCTATGATTATCCAAAAGACTATTTTTTGTTTGTTTTAGAAACAGGTCTCAATACAGAGCTCAAGCCAGCTTTGAACTCACAATCCTACTTCAGCCTCCAGGATGCTGAGACTATAGGTATGTGCCATCAACGAAAGTTTAAAGAAAAAAAGTCGAGAGGGCAGGTGGTAGCACATGCCTTTAAATCCAAGCAGTCAATAGGAAGAGGCAGGTGGAGCTCTGAGTGCTAGGCCAGCCTGAGCTATACAGTGAGACCCTATCTAAAAAACAAACAAAAAGGCTAGATACTGTGGCATTCACTTTAATCACAGCAGCACTTGAGAGACAGAGGCAGGTGGATCTCTATAAATTTGAACCCAGCCTAGCCTACACAGTGAGTCTACATCAGCCAGGGCTACATAGTGAATCTACACTAGCCAGGGATACATAGTGAGACCATCTTTAAAAAAAAAAAAAAAGAAAGAAAGAAAGAAAGAAAAAGAAAGTTTAAAAAATGGTTAAGAGGCTACAGAACAGAGCTTGGTATGGTAGCACACATCTATGATCCCAACACTTGGTAAGGTAAAACAGGAAGACAGGTACATTCATGGCCAGTTTGCTCTACACAGTGAAAACCAACAATGTGGCAGTGGAGGCACAGGCCTTTAATCCCAGCACTCAGGAACCAGAGGCAGGTGGATCTTTGTGAGTTCAAGGACAACCAGAGTTAAACAGAGGAACCCTGACTCCAAAAAAAAAAAAACAAAAACAAAAACAAAAACATAACTGGAACTAGGTTACCTAATGACATTACTAATGCTAGACTACATTACAGTCCCCCTTCTAAAAATCACTTTGGTTATAAAAGTTTAGATACTGTGACTTAGTAAATTTTGTCTAGGAATCTAGCTTAGGAAAATAAACACAAATAAATAAGTAGTACTTAAATGTGACAACCACCACAACAACAAAAAACCACTCCACACATTTTAAGGGGAAAAGAGATACATACAGCATGCATAAGATCAAAAGGAGGGGGAATGCTAGACAGATAACTCAGATGGCTCCATGGTTAAGAGCACTGCCTGTTCTTCCAAAGGACACAGGCTTAATTCCCAGTATCGAAAAGGTAGTTCACAACACTAAGTAACTCCAAATCCCATGCACTCTTCTAGGCTCAGTGGACACCAGACACACATACGGTGCACAGACATGCAAGCAAAACAAAACAAAAACTAAGAAAAGAAAAGAAAAGAAAAGAAAAGAAAAGAAAAGAAAAGAAAAGAAAAGAAAAGAAAAGAAAAGAAAAGAAAAGAAAAGAAAAGAAAAGAAAGAAAAGAAAGGAACAAAGAACCAGAGCTAGTAATCCCACCTATTCAGGAGGTTGAGACAAGAGGATTCCAAGTTCAAAACCAGCCTAATCAACTCAGTGAGAACTTGTGTCAAAATAAAAGGTAAAAGAGGGCTGAAGATGGATGCAGCTCTGTGGCAAAGCACTTTCCTAGCATGGGAGAAGCCCTGTTTTCAACCTCCAGGACTACCAAATAAAAGAAGGTGGTAATGGCATCAGAGACAATCTAGTAGATGAAAAACCTGTATATAGCTTTCTTTCATAGTCTTTGTACATAAGAAAGACTTTTTAAATTTTATTTTATGTGCATGATTGTTTTGCTTTCATGCATGCATGTGCACCATGTGCATGTCTTGTGCCTGCAGAGGTCAAAAGACCCTTTGGAACTGGAGTTATGGGTAGCTGTGAGCCACCACATGGGTTCTGGGAATCAAACCCAGGTCCTCTGCCAAAAGTAACAAATTCTCTTAACCATTGAGACATCTCTCCAGCACCATCTTTCTAGGTTTTTTTAAATTCTTACAAAAAACAAGTAGATGGGACCATACTCCTGATCACTATTAATAAACTATAAACCCTCATTCTTATAACCTTGATTTTTGTTAACAAAAATTATACTTTTCCCAAATTATTTCCATATTCTCAGATTCCCATTTGCCTTGGATTAAGTTCACTTTTTTTTAGCCCTGCAAACCAACAACTGGCTTCATCCCAACATGAACACTCTGGTCACTTCCTAATTAATTAGTTCAGATTTCAGGAACATCTGTTATTAACACTCTTACAAAATACTCTTGACAACCCTGATGTTTTCTTCCTCCATGATACTCACTGAAAGTCCCAAAGCTAGTTACTTACTTCCCAATTAACTGAAAAAGAAAAAAAAAAAAAAAAAAAAAGACCTTTTCCCCTCCCCCCAAGCCACACTGCTAGAGAAAACAGAACTATTGTTAATTGGTCTGTTAAAGTACAGACCACAAATCTCAATGGAAACTTAACATTGTTCTCAGTGCCTCTGTTTCTATTAAAGATTCATCTTCCCTCTGTTATGAACGCCACTTTACCCCTGTTCTTTGTCAAGAACTTTGTAATTTCCCTAGCAATCTCATTTGTTACTCTTAAGCCTAATCAAATTCTCCTACCCACCAACATACAATTCACTCTATCATCTGCCAGAGTTCTTTTCAAAGATTCCTTAAGCTTGACTTCCCCTCTTTTCTGTTTCCCTTAAGCAAAACTTCTCACCTCATCTTTCAGTAACCCATTGCAATCAGACTTCTTTCTACCTTTACCATTCCAATAAGAACTATGGCAAGGACATTGATCATTATGTTAAAAATTAATTATCTTTTCAGTAGCGTAACAAACAGGCCAATTTCTTCCTAACATTCTCTTCTTGGCTTTAGCACCACCATGCACTTCTGCTTTTCTTAACACAAGTATTAGTTCACTCCATCTTCTGTTAAGTTTTCTTCAGTTTCTACTTCAATATGTGCAAAGAACTGAAAACAAAAACCAGAACTTCATCTTAAAACCTTAGGCAATTTTCCCTAGTTGAGACTTTAAATCTCACCTCCATAATCATAAACTCAACTGCTTGCTTGCTATTTCCATCAACATAAACCTAAAAGGGATTTGTAAAATTCTTATTTTCTCTATCTCTCCCATCTCAGGAATTTGCATCACCACTAACCACTAAAAACAAAGTTAGGTGTTTTTTATAATCCATCAAATTTTGTTGCTTCTACCTTTTAAGCATCTCCCAATACTACTCTTCAGCTCCTTACTCAACTCTAACCCAATTAACTATCTTCTCTTGTCAACGTAACCTAGACAGTTTCCCAAATGATCATTCTGAGTTTTTTCCTACCCTTCCCCCATAGCAAGCTAACAAACTTCCTTTCTCAACTAGATGGAGGGGCATAAACCTGTGGTATCAACACCTAAAACAGGTAGGACTTGAAACAGGTAGGAAGATCTGAAATTCAAGGCCAGCCTGGCCTACACAGCAAGACCTGATTCATGAAACAGACAATTTCTCATTTCCTTTTTACTAATGAAACTCTGGTTTTAACTGGGGAGTGATGTGTTCCGCCAAAACACATTTTGAACATTTTTATTTATCTGTGCATGGGGTGGGGGGTTTGAGACGAGAAGACAATGTGTAGTATGAAGTATGTGGTCCCCTTCCACCATTTAAGTCCCAGGGATCAAACTCAGGTCATTAAGCTTGGCAGCAAGCACCTTTCTTTACCTGATGGAAACATCTCACTAGCCCGAAATTACATTTCTTATTCTTACCTAATTCTGTCATAAGATTTTTAAAAAATAAAAACAAGCTATTGAAATAGACCTCTGAGAAAATTGCTTAATGGAGACAACTTCAGTCGCCTTACGTCATTTCCTGCTGCAGTTCAGACATCTTGTCTAGACAACCACTTTGGGAATTTAAAAACAAAAGGCACATCCTTTAAAGACTATAAATTGAACATGAGAAGTAGACAGTTGGGCAACTGTGATTTAATTCTGTAACCCCAGCACTCGGGAGGCTGAGATAGAAATATCAAAGTTAAAAGGCCAGCTGAGTATGCAGTTTGAGGCCACATACGTAATTGGACCCTACCTCACAAATCTAAAAGATTTGTAATATGTAACACTAAAGCCACCTGGAACACCTTCAGGTGCTCTAAACTACTGACTACTATCTTGTTTCTTTTGTTATATGCAGAAACTTAGACCTCTAGATCAATGGTTCTAAACCTTCCTAATGCTGCAACCCTTTAATACAGTTCCTCATGTTGTGGTGAGCCCCAACTATGAAATTATTTTTGTTGCTACTTCATAAATTTTGCTACTGTCATGAATCATAATGTAAATGTCTGATATGCAGATGGTCTTAGGAGACCCTGTGAAAGGGTGGTTCAACTCCTAAAGGGTTCTTGACCTACAGGTTGAGAATCACTGCTCTAGATCATTTCTCCTCAAATCCCATGACATACACACACACACGTATACAAACACACACACACACACAAAAAACACCCAAACTTTGTTTTTGCCTTTAAACTTCCAATGGAGTCGGGTCGTGGTGGTGCACACCTTTAATCCCAGCACTCAAGGTCTCTGAGTTTGAGGCCAGCCTGGTCTACAGAGTGAGTTCCAGGATAGTCAGAGTTACAACAGAGAAACCCTGTCTCAAACAACAACAAAATAAACAAATAAACAGAAAGAAAGAAAGAAAGAAAGAAAGAAAGAAAGAAAAAGAAAGAAAGAAAGAAAGAAAGAAAGCAAACTCATTCCTACTTTGAGTACTGAACTCAAGTCCAAAGGCTATGTATATGTAGTGAGACAACCAATGTCAACTATTAATGTCTCAAAACATAAAAAAAGAAAAAAATGGCCAGATGTGGTTAATACCTTTATTTTCAAAACTAGGGAGCCAAGAGGTAGGTGGATCTTAGAGTTCAAGGCCAGCCTGATCTACCGAGCTACTTCTAGAACAGAGCAAGGGCACACAGGGGAATCCTGTCGCAAAAGAGAAAAAGGAAAAGAAAAAGAAAGAAAAAGAAAAAGAAATGCACATGGTGATACACAGCACTTGGAAGGTGAAAGGAGAAAGTCAGTCATCTTCAGCTACACAGTGAATTCAAGGCTAGCCTGAAATATAAGACCCTGTCTCAAAACAAAAGGTAGACATAGATGAGATAAAAAGAAAAAGGAAATGAGATTACAGATAAGCTTTACTATCTATCTAGAGCAAACCAATAACGTTTATGTTTACAAAAACTATTTAAGAAAAGTAATTAAGCTGGGCAAGGTAAGCGCCATGCTTTTTTTAATCTCAGCACTTGGGAGATAGAGGCAGGCAAATCTGTTTATATACCAAATTCCAGACCAGCCAGGAGATACATGAAACTCTACCTCAAAAAACAGAGAGGGATGGGTAGAGGAAAAAAAGAGAAAGGTAATTAACTGATTTTCTTCCATCTTTAGTTGATATTATCAGCTCTCTATTATGTATATAGCAGTTGGTCCTCCTAACATATAACTAAATTTACCCTTCAAGTATGGCTGTGAGGGTTATTCCCCAAGGAACTCTTTCCCTGGGATTAAATTACTCAACTTTACAGTTTCCCTTAAACTATACACACACTCTCTAAATTAGCTGTTCAGTATCTCACTGTCTTGTTAGGCAAAAATATATTTAGTAAAACAGTGACTATGTCTGTTTTATTAGCTACCTAAGTAGCATTCAATAAATATCTGCTGAATAAATGAAAAAAGATGAAGTTAAACAAACAAAAGAACCCACAGGGATACAGATGATGTCATACATACTATGGGTGCCCCCTGAGATCTTCAAAGGGAAGAACAACAAAAATAAAACCAAAGTAATTCCCTTTTGACCATCTTTCTTCCTAGTTTTTCACCTGGACTTTCAATTTTCTAAATAAAGGACCCAATTAATTAGTAGCCGATGTTAGTAGCCATAGTTGCACACATGTGCAACTTGACCTAGAGACCATCCTTAACAATTTATATTTTCCTAGTCTCAAAAGCAGAACAAAATGTATTTAGTTTATGATGGTTGACATAAGCTCCCCAAAGTTTAAGATAATCATCAAACTTATTTAAAAAAAAAAGTACCCTCTACTTACTCACAATGTGTTTAGAAATGTAGAATGAGATGTCAATAAGCTAAGCCTCCACCCTCAATCATACATTCCACTTTTTTGCTTTGCTCTGTTTTGGTTTTGTTTTTCCACAAACCAGGGTTACTCTGTGTAGCCCTGGCTGCCCTGGAACTCTCTCTGTAGACCAGGCTAACCTCTGCCTCCCAAGTGTTGGGACTAAAGGCGTGCACCACCACACCAGGCACATCCCCAGTTCTTATGGGGCACATGGAGGAAAACACAGAACATCACAAAGTAAACATCTCAGGACAAAAAAGTATGACCAAATCCAGAAACAATCACAAAAAAAAAGTCTGCCAGCTGGACATGATGGTATACACCCTTAATCTCAACACCCCAGGAAGAGGAAAGCAGAGTTCAAACTTGTTCTACATAATGAGTTCTAAGCCAGCCAGGGCAGGGAAGTCTGCCATACATAAAAGCACCAAGGGTCAGGGATATAACTGAGTACTACAGAACATGCCAGACATACATAAGGCACTTGGTTTATATGGAAGCAGAGATGTCTTAAAAGAGCACTTAAGTTCATTTAGCAATCAGACATGGCATAAACCTGTAACTCCAGGATTCAAGAGGCTGAGACTAAATTGTAAGCTTTCTCATTTGAAAGAAAGAAAGAAAGAATGAATGAATGAATGAATGAATAAAACAAATGAGTACATTTATTTATTAAAAACACCTAAACTACAACCACTCAATGAGAAATCAGTATATCTACTCATATACACTCAAATTTCTTGCCTGTGTACATCAGCAATAAACTGGAAATAACTAAACATTTAACGTATGTAGAAACTGTTCTAAACTTCTTTTCAATCCTAGGGACTGAAGAAATGGCTCAATGACTGTTCTTACAAAGACCTGGTTTCTATTCTCAGCACCTACATGGTGGCTCACAACCTTCCCTAACTCAAGTTCCAAAGGACCCAATGGTCCTTCTTCTTGCCTTATCCCAACCTCTTGGGTTCTGGGACCACATGCACTGGGCCTGATACTTGACCTAAGTAGTTTAAAAAAGCAAAAGACTGGCAGGATGTGGCACATCCCTTTAATCCCAGCACTTGGGAGGCAGAGGGATTTCTATGAGCTGGAAGTCAGCCTGGTCTACATAGTGAGTTACAGACAACCTGAGCTCAATCTCAACCACATGGTAGGAGGAGAGAACCAGCTCCTACAATTTGTCCTTTGATCACCACCCCACCAACTCACCCCATACACAATAAATCCATGTTTAAATAAGGGAAGGGCTATCGAGAGTGGGCAACCCATATGGTGAAAGTGAAGAACAGACTCCCACAAGTAGACCTCCGACAACACATTTGCCATGGTGTACATACTACTGTGCTAATAAATAAATGTAGGGATAAATGAGAAACAAAGAATGGACATAAAGGCTTGGTCCAGATCCTACAGGTCAACTAAACAACATGCAGTTTGGTACTGCTCAAGCTTTGTTCAAGTCTCAAGTTTATATAGGGATAATAGTATAAATCTTAGCCTTGAAAGTAAATAGACCAGGAAAGGTAGGCTAGAACAATATAAAGGTTATGACTATGAAATAGGCAGCAGAGAGCCTAAAGGAAAATGATAGTAGAAGATTTTTTATCATTTTTAAATGATCATTTTTATTATTTCATGAATTTTTGAGACAAGGCCAGAACTGGCCTGGAACTTGCTATGTAGAACAGGCTAGCCTTGAACTTAACACATGCCTCTGCCTCTCAAAAGATGGGATCATATGCATACACCACACTTGGCCTTTTTTATTTTTAACTACATATATAGCTGTGTGTCTGTGTGGCCCATGTCAGTGAAGTGACTGTTGTGGCCAGAAGAAGATAGTGGATACCTTGGAACTGCAGTTTACAGGAGGTTGTGAGCAGTCCAAAGTGGATACTGGAACCAATTCTGGGTCCTCTGCAAAAGCTGTACCTACTCTTCACAGCTGAGCCATTAACACTATAGTCCCTATTTTTGTTTGTATGTCTGTGTAATGTGCATGCAACTAGCAGTCAATATTAGGTGTCTTCCTCAACAGAACTCCACTTTTTTTTAATATTTATTTTCTGAAGAAGGATGTGCATGTGTCATGGCACAAGCATGTAGGAGTCAAAAGATACTTTATAGGAGTCAACTATTTCCACTATGTAGATCCTGAAGATCAAACTCAAGTAGTCAGGATTGGTATCAAGCGCCTTTACATGCTGAACATTCATTCCTGTCAGCCCCTCTCCACCTTATTTTTTTGAGCCAGGGTCTCTCCATGAACCTGAAATCTGTGATTTCAGCTAGACTGGCTAGCAGTAAGCCCTAGGTATCTATCTTCTGTCTCTGCACCCCTCCCCAGTGCTGGAGTTACAGAGGTGGTCCACTGTACCTGACTTTTACATGAGTGCTTGGGATCAGAACTCAACTCACCACACCTGATTAGCCAACACTTTACCCCAGACTGAGATTAGCAAAGATGGGAAAAAGCTAAGTGAAATAAAGTCAGCCATAAAAGCACCAGTTACATATAGTAAGAGTAGCCAAATTCATTAAAACAGAAAAGAGAATGGTGACTGTCAGAGACAAGGGTGAGAGAGTGTGTTGCTGAGTACAGATTTTTTTTCAGTTTTACAGGATTAAAAAAAGTTCTGGAGAAAAATGGGAGAAATGGCTACACAACTTGAATCTAAATATACTTAACATCATTTAAGTATACATCTAAAAGTGATTACACTGGCAACCTTTATTTAATCCTTTGTGTGTGGTGGGGGGTAGGGGGTAGTACTGGGATAAGCTTGGAGCCTTGCACATACCAAGCAAGTAAGTGCCCATGAATGAGCTGTACTCAAAGCCCCAAATGATAAATTTTGCTATAATTTCAAAGAATAAATAAAATTTTAAAAACCCACATAATAGGAGATATCAAATATATATAAATAATCCTTCGCCAGGAATGACCTTATAAAAAAAAAGTAAGAAGAGGGAACATTTTCAACACATTTTTCTTCAGTTTATAAACTGTCTCCTAAAAGAGATTAACACTTTGAGGCCCACGTATCCCTGTGCATTATTCTCTTTGGCCATCTAACCTAGGACATGTTCCCAGAAGATGGCAAAGCTCTCAATTTAAAAGATGAGGTAAACTAGCATAAACAGTCACTAAGAGGCTAAGGAGATAGCTTAATAGTAGGTAAAGCACAAATGTTAGCACCTGAGTTCAAACCTCCAAAGTCCATGTAAACTGCAGTGACCCCAGAGTCTTACGGTGAGATGAGAAGCAGAGACAAGAATCCCCCAGAAATTATCACCAGCTAGTCTCGCATACAACAAAGAACAAAGAGACATCCTGTTTCAAACAAGATGGAATGGTAGAGGCCAGCACCTGAGGCCTCACACTGTGGTGTGTCTCTCCCTGAGTGAGACCCTGTCTCAAAGGAAAAACAAAAAAACAAAAAAACTTGAGTCAGTATTCAGAACTTCAGTAAAAAAGCCAGGACTTAAAGTCTAATTATAGAGCCCACACGCTGAAGTACTAAGTTTCCTACATAACAATTCAAGGATTACCTATCTCTGCCTCCTGACAAGTTTAACTTTTCACATAAAGAGGGAGAAAAAGGAAAATAAGTACCTAATATTAAAATGTCACTCTCTTCAAACTTTGATTGGTATTGAGCCTTTATAGTAGTATTATTAAAAAGAATAATCTCACAGAACATTTACATATTGTGTTTGGAGTACAAAGACAAAATATGTAAATTCGCCATTAACTAATTCTGTGTCACTGACCAACAACCAGTTTTCCTGTTTTCCAATCTTACAGTACGGAATTCAACATGGTTGTCTTTGGGCTTTAGAAAAAAAAAAATCAATTTGTTGCTATTTGGCTTTTTAAGGCAGGGTCTACTGTAGCTCAGTTGACACTAAACCCTGATTCTCCTGGTCTCCAACTCCCAAACGCTGGGGTTTAGGCATATGTCACCATACCTGGGGGGGTTTTGGTTTCTTTGAGACAGGCTCTCTCTATGAAGTCCAGCTTGTCCTAGAATTTGCTATGCCAACCAGGCTGGCCTCCAATTCATAAACATCACCCTGCCTCTGCCACTACAATGATGTGGCCACCACGTCTGAATGGACTGGTAGTCAGGACTGGTACCTGCTGAACATTCATTCCTGTCAGCCCCTCTCCACCTTAATTTTTTTGAGCCAGAGTCTCTCCATGAACCTGAAATCTGTGATTTCAGCTAGACTAGCTAAGCAGCAAGCCCTAGGTACCTACTTGTCTCTGCACCCCTCCCCAGTACTGGAGTTAAAATCTTTTGTTAAAAACAAAAGAGCCCCCTGAAAGAACTTAGCAGGTAAAGGTAAATGGTCAGCAAGCCTTATGACCTGAGTTTGATTCCTGGAACCCACAATGGAGAAGAACCACCTCTCCAAAGTTGTCCTCTGACTTATGTACATAGAAAGACAGACAACAGACAGAAAATTTAAATTTTTAAGGTCATTTTTTGGAAACTTTCAAACTTGTATCACACATGTCTACTCTTTTACTCAAACATAACTAATCTGTGATGTAAGAAACCAGAAAAGGGTGAGTATAGTGGCACATGCCTTTCATCCCATCACTGGGTAAGCAGTGAGTTCAAAACCAGCAGATTGGGCAGGACACAGTGGTGTAGGCCTTTAATCCCAGCAGTTGGGACGTAGACGAAGCTCGGTCTACACAGCAGTTCTAGTATAGCCACAACTGCATAGAGAGACCCTGTCTTAAAAAACAACAATAGCAAAAACAAAACCCCCAACAGGGCTACATAGCAAGTTTCAGGTCAATCAGGATTACATAATGAGACCCCTTCTGGGATTTTTAAAAACAAAATGAGAAAAGTAACTGGAAGTAGGATTCTTATGGCACTGCTAATATTCTCTCTCCCTCCCTCTCTGGGTTTCTTTTTTTTGAGACAGGGTTTCTCTGGGCAGTCATGGCTGTCCTGGAACTCACTCTGTAGACCAGGCTGGCCTTGAACTCAGAGATCCACCTGCCTCTGCAAGTACTAGGATTTAGGCATGTGCCACCATTGCCCAGCTAATATTCTGTTTCTTAATTTGAATGCCAGTCATACTGCTGTATGCATATTTTATTTTGATATGGAAAAGGATGCTGTTCCCTAAAGATAACAAACAGTATAATTTCACAACTATGTTGAGTACAGAAGAGCTACTGTACTGTTTCTGTTCTAAACAGAAAAATTAATCCCCCCTCACCTGTGTGTACCAAAAAGTTAGCTGAAGTTCCTCTCACTATCCTTTTGAATCCAGCCCAAGAACCTCTTCCATTTGCATGGATGTCAGAACATCCATGACATTTAAATTTTTTGTATAAAGTTCCCCCTACTCCAGTGCTAACAATAGAAGCCATAATCTCACAGTTAGGCAAGCACTCTACCACTTAACTGTACTCCCAGTCCTGACCTAGCATTGCTAACTACCCTTTATTTACTACTCTACTATTCTAATCAGGTCAAGTCTTTGAGGTACTGAGATCAATATGCTAGCAGAAAATTAGAATACAGTTTACAAAAAGAAGTGACATGTCAGAGAACCCAAAGTACATTCGACAGAGATCAAAGTCTCTCTTTTGCAGTGCTGAGGACGGACTCTAGAGCCTTCCCATAAGCCAGACAAGTATTCAATAACTGAATACACATCCAGCCACACCAAGGTCTTTTTAAGAGTAAAGTAAAGGCTGGGAGTAGCGGCACACATGTTTAGTCCCAGTACTTGGGAGGGAGAAGCAGGAGGATATCTTTGAGTTAGGAGGTCAGCCTGCTCTACATATATAGTGAGTTCCAGAACAGCAGGGGCTATGTAGAGACGCTGACTTAGAAAAAAAAAGTTAAACAAAAAATGTAATCCAACAATATCACTTGTACAGGCTTTAAACAAAACAAAACAGTAAGGTTGCTGTGTTCAATCCACTCCAGATCCCCATAAGCACACTAAATAATCTATACAAAACTGTAGCTTATATAACTGAAGAATTCTATTTCTTAAAAATTGCTGGCCTCAGGCACATGTGCTCAGTGGCACAATAGCACTTACCTACCATACACAAAACCCTACATTTGATCATAAGCACTGAAAGTTTTTAAAAGAATTTTTTGATCACTCTAAGCTTTTTGTTTTTAAACACACACACACACACACACACACACACACACACACACACACACACAAGGAAAAGCAAAGGGGAAGGTAAAGGGAACAGAGAAAGAATTAAACAGGGAAACAAAAGTTCTAAAGACAAATGATTCAACTATCCTTTGAGTAAACACTACACATCTTATATATTAACAGTCTCGGGTTCTTCAAAGGAGTTCTAGCTATATCAGCAGTTCTCACCAACTGGCAGTCGAGAGACATTTACCTGATACTACTGACAAGGGCAGTAAGTTTGGCAGCAGTAAGGGACCCAATGTTAGACATAAGAGATGCTCATGAACACCTTACAATGCACAGGACAGCCACTTACAATAAAAAACTGCCCAAAATGTCAATAATTCCAAGAGTTAAGAAATTATGTCCTAAGGTGGAGTGGTGGCACACAACTTTCATTTCAGGATTCAGGAGGCAGAGGCAGGTGGAACTCTTTGAGTTGAGGCCAGCCTGGTCTAAGTAGTGAGTTTCAGGACAGCCAAGACTGCAGAGTCCCTACCTCAAGAGAGAGAGAGACAAAGAGAGACAGAGAGACAGAAAGAAACTATGTTCTACAGAAACCAAAACATATTCTTTTAGAAGTTTACAAGCTACTTACATACAAAATAATCTAGGCCAAGCCAGATCAAATATAGTAAATTTAATAAAATTTAAAATTACTGTAAAAGACTAAATACTAAAGGAGAACTTAATATACAACAATAATTTCATGAAACAAACTTGCTTATGCCACAAATTTAAACATTCCTTTGAGAATACTAGAAAATGTCAGAAACTGTAGCTAAGAATTATGAAAAAACAACTTAAGGTATCAAGAGCAGAAATATAAATCAGATAATACACCGATTCAAACACATTTCAATCACTGAGCTTCAAGTTTAAAAATATTTTATGTTGAAATTCAAGTAAACTTTCAATTATGGGTACCACTTAATGGGTTTTTAACTAACATTAATTAACTTGTGCTTAAATGTTTTAACAAGTAATACAAAGTATTACAAAAAAGCAGGCCCAATTTTAATAAAAGTGTGCCTATCCTTAACAAGCCTTGACAGTGTAGTACATATTAACATAAGCAAATTCAAATTCTAAAGCCATATTTGCAGACAAATAATTTAACTTTTCTGAACCTCAATTTTCTCATCTAAAAAACAGATCTAATTCAAGACCTGTTGTTAAGAATTAGCAATAGTATGTAAACAACAATAGAAGAGGCATTCTGTAAATGCCAATTAGCAATAATTGGTAGAAATAATACAACCCACAAATATAATAAATTATGGCTTAATCTGTTGATCCTCACAATCAGCAATTCACCTGTATAACTTTGGCTCATAAACTATAAGTGCACTTTAGAAACATTTTCTAAGCTGAGCAACTCAGAACCACAACTTAAATCCAGTCCTATTCTAGAGTATCTGACAGATAAAAGATCACTATCAAAATAGTACTTTAAATCCAAACAGTACTTTAAAAAAAAGATGCTGCCTTTATTTCCTGAAATACCATTCACATGACTCAAAATCTATAGGAGGTGTATGACAGTCATGCAAAGTCCCCTACACACAAATAACCAGTTTACCAATTTCCCATGAATCTTTTCACTAGTACTGGAAAAACATGTCTCCCTTTTTGACACAAATGTGACTGCCTCTGCATAGTATGTGACTACTCATCTTTCACATTTACATTAAGGGCTATATTTTAATATACTTAAATAAGCACATATGGCCAACTTCTTAGGATCAGAATTCAGTGAATATCAGCTGCCTTTGTTTGTATTTTTGTGGCATGATCTCTGGATGGAACTCGGCCTCTGCCTCCCCGGTGCTGGGATTAAAAGCATGATCTGGCAAATCAGCTATATTACAAAGACACTTAAAAGGAGGCCAAAAATAAGTCAATAAAAACACCATTCTTAAACACTAACCTATGAAACCTTGGTTTACTGGAGATTTACATGAGATGGCATGGTGAAATAATTACTTGATTAGCTACTCAAAAGATTACATTTATACACTTAAGTTTCCTGCTAGCTTTTTAAAGGAACCGTTCCTGATTAACTTGTGTTCACATTTCCTATTCTTCAGAAACACTGACAAATTTTTTTTAACCATACACATGAGAATGAGCTTTTATTTGCATGTATAGGTGTAGAGGTTAAAAGAAGACCTTCTACCATGTGGGTCCTTGGGACTAAACTCAGGTAGATCATCAAGCTTGGCAGCATGCCTCCTTTACCCACTGACCGAGCCATCTCTATCAATGTAACACTTAAATAGTAGAACAGTAATAATGTGCATTAGAGCCATACAAATGCTGGGTAATCCTCAACTCTTAAACACGTAATACCATGGTGAAAAGTCACGTCACATAAAGCAAAGAGGATATACGGATTTTCAGGGCTGTAACTTGACACTTTTAAATTTAAAAAAAGCATTAGAAGCCTGAAGACTTGTACCTTACTGTAGAACAAATGTTTTAGGCTGCTGACAACAAAATTAGCTGTTATCTTTCATTAAAAATATATATCAACAATTCCAAAGTACATTTGCTTACTAAGGAAAAAGTTAGAATCACTGTTAAAACGTATAGGAATACAGACATTCACACTGTTTCTGCACTGTTCCACAAAAATACAAAGTCATCCTTCCATTCAGTGTTTTGGCAAATGAATACAGTGGTCAGAGTTCATTCTACCAAGACAGACCATTACTTATTTCTTAGCATGTTCACTAAATTTGCTAATATTGTCACTTTAATTTCAAGTAACTTTCCACGTCTACTTAGAAAGATGGATGATTATCTGCAGACTCTGACACAAATAAAGCTGGAATGCTGAGAGATCTGTAACAATTCCTCATATACTTAAATTGCCTAATTTTAAAAATCGTTACTGACATTATCGAAGTAACAAACAGGGAAAACAAACAGCACTACTTATTGGACAAGGAATATGAATTTTGAGAGAATCATTTTCAGAATTTTGTTGTTAAATTCAACCACAGAAAATCTGACATTCTTGTTGATTTAGATCTGAAAAGTTGTACTATTACTTGCATGGCTGAGTCAAATTATCAAACCACTTCCAATATTTCACATAAATAAATGTGGCCAGCATTAACAGATTTAAATTCTGCAGGACTTGGGTAGCAGGTGTCTTATTTTTTTTTCTATGCTATGTCGTGCTGTAATATTTTGTGTCAGAACAAACCTAGCTCAGATGAGATACAACAATGTGTATCTGATGAAATCCCTTGTTTTTAATAGGCCTCTTTTCAAAACTAAAGACTCAAGATAACTATGAGGGACATCATAATGATGCTTCATAGTACAACACTAGTCACAGAGGCATTGCCCTAGGAGATTCTGATACTGGTAAACAGTATTTTGAAATATGCTACTCATACACTCCATTATCTTTCCTAGTTCAAATCATAACCTAACAACTTGCCTTTGACCAGACAAAAAGCTTTAAATGTCAATGATGAGGCCTAGTTACTGGTGAGGTAAGTGGAAAAGAGATAATTATCTAATTTAAAATTAATTTTCTATCTGTAGTGAAAATTGCTTCAACACCCCCTCCCAATACGATAATGATATTAGGTCTCCAAGGGTCCCCCAAACACTCTACTATAAGAGAGTAACTGATGTCTTCCTTTCGCCCATACCTAAGGATTCTGTGGTTTTCTTCGCCAAGGAATTGACAGCAAAGGGCTGGTAGGCAATACCCAGAGCACCCCTAAGTGTGGGCCTATGAGGTGCGCTGCTGCCGGGGATCTAGTTTCCCTTTCCCCTTCCCCCAACCCACTTCCCGGGTTTTCTCGGCCTGCTCCTTCCCCACCCCACAGCCACACTTCCAGATGTTGCCGCCGCCTCTGGGCTCTCTCCAGAGCTCACGTGCCCCCGACGAGTGCTTCTGCATCTGCCCCCAAACCCTGCTCCTCCCCAGGCCGGCCGCCCGCGAGACCGTCTATCCCAGGGCCCGGGGAGGGAGGGAAAGACGCCGGGAGGAGGAGGGGAGACCGCCGCTTCCCCACAGGCAGAAAGGCGGCCGCGGCGAGGCCAGCTGGGGCCGTCGGGGTCGCGGGAGGAAGGGCCCTCCCGCCCTGGGCTGAGATGGGGGTGTCCGGTAGATCATTTCTGACCTCCTCGCTCTTCAGCACCTCCTTGAACTCCCGCTTGATTCGCTGCACCGCGATGTTGGCCATGTCTCTGCCCGCAGCTGATTCGTACCCGCCTCCTCCGCCACCGCTACGACCACCGCCACCGCCGCCACCTCTTCCTCCACTGCCTCCTCCCTCAGTGATTCAGACCCGAGCACACGAACGCTGCCACTGCCACCCTCGCCGCCGCGTTCCCCCTCAGTGTAGAATCACCTCCGCGCCCGGCCACCAAAATGGCGCCGGGTCCGCGCATGCGCACCACGCTGACCCGGGCGGGCGGCGCAGCCGCTCCAGTGGCAGCCCCATACGTCTCAGCAGCGAGCCCGCGCCGCGCCGCGCCGCGCCGCGCCGCGCGTCTCAGCCGGGGCTTCGGCCGCGTGGCTCCGCCCCTGCCGGCGTCTGGGTCGTGGGGGTGCGGCTTCCGCGCGGGTCAGCGGGGTCTAGACCTGGCGAGCCTGCCCCTGCCCCTTCGCCCCTTTTTACGTTCCTCAGCCTCCGACCCGAGGTGGAGCCCGACCTGGCGGGCTCCCCCGGCCCCACCCGGCCTGAGCCCCGCTCTCACTCTGCCAGACCCAGAACCCACGGGCTTGAGGTGGCCTCCCTGTGTCTAGCCGAGGAAAAAGCCATGCAGGAACTCGGTCCTGCCCGGCGTCCGTTGGTAAAGCCCCGGGAAATCCACTGCCGTAACTTTTGTTCTGGAACCATGATAACGCAACTATTATTCGGTCATCTCAGGTATTACAGATATATTAAGGCTGTGTAGTGGTTGGATCCCACTGGTTGTACTGGGTACAGGTATGTCAGGGAGAGAGGCCTGTGGTGGGTTTACAAGCCAGGAGTTAATCTCTGACCTCTTCAGATAATGAATGCTGAGCCGTAGAACTAACATGTTTTCCAAACTTGAATGTGCTTCGGAATCCCTGGAGAGCTTGTTATAACGATTGCTAGGACCGATCCCTAGAGTGTGGATGGGCCTAAGAATTTGCATTCCTAGCAAGCTCTTTGCTGCTGGCGTTTCATCGTCGACGCTGTGAGAACTACTGAATTAAGTAGTGTGAAAATCTGTATGTATTATAGTGGAAGTTGGAGAAATAGACGCTCCTTGGGAGGACAAAGGAGCTTTAGACCTACAAATGTGTTCGACTCTGGTAGCTTTCAATAAGCAGTGGATTAATATTATTGAGTGGAGAAAAAAAGACGAATAAAATGTTCTGAATGAACAATAACATTGAAAGGCGATTTGAAAGTGGTTAGTAGAGTTAAAGCAAATAATATAGTATGGGTGTTGAGAGGTGCCTTGAAAAATAACATTTTTAAATAATGAAGGTGTTATTTTAGGAGTTTGTTTCATTTCTTACTACACCTAACAAGTTAAATATTGTATTATACGAGCTGTGATTCTTGTAATCCCAGAACTCGGGATTTGGAAGTAGGAAGATCGTGAGTTCCAGACCAATCTGAGAGTGGTGCAGGAACCAAGAGAGGATTTTTTTTTTTTACTCCCAGTTTTCTCCCATGCCACATCTATTGCCTACTTCGGTTTCCTCATCTGTGAAATAAGAAGGTTGTTTAGACTTCTAAGAGTTCACAATTCTGAAACATCATCTCAAAATATTTCCCTGAGTAGACTGACATAAATTATAAAAACTCTTGTAGCAGAGCCCCCTAGCGGTTTATAAGGCGGTGGTCAGCTAGTGTACAAGTAAACATTACGAAGATTTTTGCCGTAATATAAATCTAGAAATGCTGTGGGTATCTGTGCCAATACGACTTAAAACACTTTTTATCACACTCTGCCTAACCTTAAGAAACTTATACGCAAACGGGGGTGGGGAGTTGGGAGGGGCTGAGTTATAAAGGTCTGATTATTTCTTTGAAAGAAAGGAACTTGGTAATATTTTTTTCTATGCTGAAGCTTGAACCCAGGGCCTGTTCATGCCAAGTATGTGCACTATGAGTGGCCTGCAACACAGCCAGGTTGTGTGTGTGTGTTTTTAGACAGGCTCTCAGTATACAACCCAGGCTAACCACAAACTGAAACCTTTTCTGACTCAGCATCCCTAATGCTCAGACTACAGACAGGCGTTACCACACCAGGCTCAGGTGTGTGAATGTTTTAATGCAAGTTGCCATTTAACTGCAATCCCATTTTTGGAATTCATTCTATTAGCATTCTAGAGAACCAAAAGGGTGTAACTAATGATGTCTGAATAATTTCATGGATAGTATTATAACAATGTGAATGTCTTAACTTTGGCAAAGCACCATGGCAATTTACAATGTTCACATTAACAAAAGGTGAGTAAAGAGCACACAAAAATCTCTACTATCTTTGCAATTTATTAATTCTAAGCTGGGCTTGATGGCTTACTCCGGTAACCCCACCTACTTGGTGAGCTAGGGCACGGGAGTTTGAGGTCAGCCCAGAGGATAAAAAAACTTCTGGTCAAGAGAATGGAATCTCTGGTCTGGGTGGAGACCTGATATTCCAGCTGGGTGGGTTCAGTCACTTTGGCTAAAGGACCACCTTAAGCCATACTAATGAGATGGGCAGAATAATTAGCTCTTTAATGAGATGCTGTATTTTCCTTCCCAGAATCTCCATCCCTAGTGCAGTAGCTTAGCAGCTGAGAGCCAAAAGTTTCTGAATTACTCAGAAAAGTTTAATTTTACTTCTTTCTGTTTGCTAAGCATGCTTTTCCCTAATACTTGGGTTCTTCCCCCCCAACATTTTGGGTTTCCTTACTTTTTCAATAAAGCTTCCCACTGTATTGCTGCTTATTCTCCATGTATCTGACTTCCATGTCACCTTAGATGACATGGCTTTTTTTTTTTCCCCCATATCTCCTCCAGCTAGCTGCTGAAGTTTAGAGCTTGCCTGCCTTGGGGTTATTCTTTTTGTTTTTGTTCTTTGAGACAGGGTCTCCCTGTAGCTTTGACAGGCTTGGAGCTCAGAGGCAGATCAGGTTGGCCACACTTAAAAGATCTATCTGCCTTGCCTCCTGAGTGCTGGGATTAAAGACATGTCTTTTTTGTAAAACAGTAATAAAGTTACCTTTCTTTTTCCGTTTGAGTCCATTTTAAATTCTTCTATTAATGAAACTAAAAATCCTCAAAAGTGACCCCAATAATATCAAGACCTTCACTCAAAAAGATTCTTTTTTAAAGAAAATTATTCCAAAAGGAAAAACTAGATATGTGGGAGAGTCAGTGGTAGGATTGGGAGTGGGGTTGGGGGTGCGCCAGTGCGTGTTTATGCCACAGCAGGCATGTGGAGGTCAGGGAGACAGCTCCAGGAGTCAGTCCTCTCTACCATGGTGTCCAGAGGTTGAACTCAGGTCTTCAGGCTTGGCAGGGTTAGAAATAAGTTCAGAGTTGGAAAAAAAAGAAAAGCCCCCATTCCAACTGAGGTGTCCGGAGAAGGCAAACTTTACTCTTGATCAATAAGGTCTGCTCAGAAGCATGAACACACTGAGACAGGAAGTACATTTGGTTTTTATTCTAACTCAGGCTGCCTAGGGTACCACCTCACAGTCTTAATATAATTGGCATGAAAGGAATTGATGCACAGGAAATGAAGGAAAGGGAAAGCGGGTCACTGCTCCAGGCCATCAAATTCCTGGAATACTGCAAGCCTTGGACCTTTATGTAAACAAAGGGAGGATTAAAACATTTGCATAAAAGTCTTATAAGGTGGGGGGGGGGGTAAAAACACTGGAGGTCCTTGTTGTAAATACAAGTTCTACAGTATTTGATAAAAAAAGACTCAAATTTGGTATTTCTACAGCAGCAACCAGCTTTACCCACTGAGCCATCTCACCATCCCCTAGATCTACCTTTAGTAAACTACTGCCTCTAGCACCACCTTCAATCTTTGATAATGAAATGGAATTATGAATCTATCATTAGATGAATATATTTATTAGGTCAGTGCCCTCATGATCCAACTGCCACTCAAAGACTGGATTCATTAACTGGGGACCAAGTCTTCAAAATATGAATGTTTTCATAGAGATACTTCATGCCCAAGCTATAACAAACAACTATGCAATGTAGTTCATATTTTATTAATATACTACCATTTATGTGACAGAGTTGATTACGCCTGTATATGTAATGCTTGTGAATCTTTAAGTAGCACTTAAAAAATGTAAGCAACTGAACAGTGGTAGCCATCTTTGAGAAACTTCTGTATTTGGGGAAAGCAAAGTAGGTTAAGGCCTATCAGTGAGTGCTGAGCCTGACAATTGAGTTCTGTCCCCTCAACTCGCATGGTAGGAAAGAACTGACTCTTGTCTCTTATTTCCACACATGCCCCCTTGGCATGCACACACATACACACATAACACACACAAATAAATAGATTGAAAGGTAAGCGAATGTTCATCCTCTTGTATTACTGTATATTTTTGCTTACTTGAGGCAGGGTCTCAATGTGTAGCCCAAGCTGATCTCCAACTTGTGGTCCTCCTGCATCAGCTTCCCAAATACAGGGATTTTAGACATGTAACTCCACACTTGCCTGGAGATTGTTTTCTTAATATTCTCTGTGATTATATGGGAATATGGTACTTTAACAAAATCTATGGTAAAGTATTTGTGCAATTGAGTTGGGAACTAAAAGCTACTTTATTCACAAGACACAATGTTTACTGGCATTGGTGACTACAGCATGCTGTATTCATGCAAACTGGGTTATTTAGTAGATATTTAATCTAAAGGGAAGAGGGAGATTGGGAAATAGCTCTGTGGCACAGCACTTTCCTCGCGTGCACATTCCCTATGTTTGACCACCAACATCACAAAAAAATGAAAAAGAATAAGATTGCCTGTCATTCTGATGCAAATAACTACAAGTGGCAGACTTTTTTTTTTTTTTGTCAGCAATAAAATTCAACTTCTAACAGAAAATTCTGATTTCTAGAAAATATTGGAGATGATGGCACAACTATAATCTCAGCACTTGAGAGATGAAAGCAGGAAGCCATCCTGGGCTATTTGAGAACCTGTCCAAAAAAAAAAAAGAAAGAAAGTAAATGTATCTACCTACCTATTAATTAACACTATAATAATGAATGTTTTAGTGTGTTTTGTTTGTTTCTTGTGGTTTTGTTTCCCTTTTTTGAGACAGTCTCTATGTAGCCCTGGATGGCCTGGAACTCACTATGTAGACCAGATTGACCTCAAATTCACAGAGATCCACCTGCCTCTGCCTGAGAGTTGAGATTTAAGATACGTGCCATCACATCCAGCCTCAGACAGTTTCAAGCAGAAAGATAAAGGGAAATTTTTCAGGTTTCGAAAGCCCTCTCCCCAGTATAGATTTTTAACAGGCCACTTCCTGAATAGGTCATTGACAAATGTACAGTGACTAGGTATGTCTAATTTCTTTTGGGATTAAAAGGAAAGCCAGCTTTCACAGTCATTGCCTCAAAGAAATTATACAAGTCAGATCCTTTCCATATACAAAACTGATTCTTGCTACTTCAGTACATAGTAAATTGAATTTACATACCCACCATGGGTACTATAATGGAATTGAAGTAAAAAAAAAATCCTATCCTCTTCATGACTCGTTTGTCCTTTTGCATACACTTTGTCAGTTTTAGTTTCTAATGGGTTGTTAGATAGGATACCCATTTAATATTTTTAAATAGTGTAAAGGAGTTCTGAGCATATTTGAGTACATTGTGTTAAGACATATTTGTACATACTGTATAAAGCTCAAGGGATGGACATACGGTTCAGCAGTTAAGAGCACTTGTTCTTACAGAAGAACCAGGTTCACCAGCACCCACATGGTGGCCCACAACAATCTATGACTCCAATTGCAGAGGATCTGAAACCCTAGACAGAAAGCACATATGTGGTGCACATTCATGGGGCAAAGCATCCATACACATAAAATTAGCCAATTAACTAATTAACAATAAAATAAAGCATGATGGTGCCCACCTTTAATCCTAGCACTCAGGAGGCAGAGGTAGGTGGGATCTCTGTGAGTTTGAGGCCACCCTGAGATCATATCTAGTTTTGGGCCAAACCTTGTCTCAAAATAATAATACTAATAATAATCAGAATTTCCCTGTTTACAAGGAATACACAGCTACAAGTGAGATGTAACTCATGAGTTTCACATTTCTCACTGGGATCACCAGTTACTTTTCCAATTGGCCTCTTCTGAGCATCCCAGTTGTCATTGTTGAGTTGGTTAACACTAGGCTCACCTCAAAGGCCATGGGCTGGCCAGTGTGAGAACTTACTGTTAAATGTTCACAACTAGCTTGCACTTACTCAATATTTTAATTATGCCATTACTTATTATTCATTTAGAATACAAATACTTCCTAAATTATATAAACTTTACCAAGTTGATCATGTTGTTTGCTCACAAATTAATTCTCCACCCTCATCTAGTCTGCTCTGTGCTCTGAGATGCTGGTAGTATGGTCTACAAAATCTGTGTTCCATTTAAGTGCAGCTAAAGGGAAGCTCTGGTAGAAGATGCAGCTGAAGGTTGATGATGTTGCCATTTTCTGCCAAAGCCCACGTTTCTTGTCTGGTGGCTCTTTTGGTAGAGGTGGTCTCTCCTAATAGCTCTTTCATCACTCCACTGAGGTTACCTTATTCAAGCCTATGGATACCAAGGCCTTTGTCATCTTTAATCCTTGGAGACAATCAAATTCTTCACCTGAGCTACCTGGAGATGGAGCTGTACGCTACTCTAAGTCACTTAATATTTATTGTATGGAACAGTAGCTTTCAGGCTGTATGTAGCAGGACGCTTTGCCAAGAAGTCTTGTGTCCTGTGCAGACTCTTCTCTTTTATTCCTAATAGGACCATCATCCTGTACAATCTCCTCCCTTTTATCTACCTGGGGGAAACTCTTTCTGTCACTGGAACGAACCCAATAGTGTTCCCAGTTCTGTTTCCCATGTCTTAAGAGTCTGTACAGGACAGAAGACTTCTTGGCAAAACGTCCTGCTGCAGCTGTACATTGCTCTGAGTGACTCCATTTAAAAAAAAAACAAAAACAGTAATCTCCGTTTTAAGTTCAAATGATAAAGCTTGATGACTTCATAACTTTTTGTGGAAATAAAACAACCACCATCTAAGCAATGTAAACCATGAGGCACAGACTGATAATGTATTTACAGAGTATTACTACTTAACAAACTTTCAGATTAAAGCAGCACATTTAGGCATGCAGTGTTTTCTGATATTGTTTTGACGTCATGGTCTAGACACAACAAAAAACCCCTCCCATAGATGATATAAAGATATATATATATTATATATCTCACAGAGTATAGTGGTGCTCAGCATCCCAGCAACAGACCCTGTGGTATATGTGTCACAGGCATATGTATCAGATGACAAACTGTCCCTGAGCTTTCAGCATGCTTCCCCTGCTTGACTCTGCCTGCTCAAACTAGAATTCCTGCAGACCCAGCTGTGTGTCATAAGTTCAGCTCTGTAACCGGATTTTTTATGTTATGATTTATTGTGTGACATTTCCTAAAAAGAGAAAGATCTGTCTATTCACCCCAGATAAGATACTGACAGACCAAAGCAAGAATTCTATTCAAGTCTATGTTGGTAAACCCATGAGTTTATTGGGTTGCTTACAGGAGTATAGGTGACTCCAGAGCAGCTGCATCGCAAAAAAGTTTCACCCTCCTGTTATTCTCTGTCACCAAGACCCCATACAGCTAGGTCCGGATTGGTATTCTGGGGCAGGAGGACATGGTGACAGAAATCTCAAGTGAGGATATCGTGAACTCCCCTTTCTTCAAGAGAAGGTAACCTCCACCAATTACTATTAACAGAGACTTAGCTGTTGGGTTCCCCACCCCTCTTGTTTTGCTGGAAGGACTGCAGACCAAGGTTTTCTGTATGTCACCACAGCTGCTGCTGCTTCATGATGTGGTGGTTATGTCACAATAGGAGGAAATGGCTTAACTACAAGAATATCTAACCACCTACATTGACTCTTTGCATCTGTATCAGCTCTCTGCTCATGCCTTTAGTCGGACTTTTTTGAACCCTATAACCTCTTTAACCCTTTCATAGCCATTTTGAAACCTGTCTAGAAGCTGAAAAGATGATTTAACAGCAAAAGCACTTCCTGCTCTTGCACCCACATGGGTTAAAACTGCCCCCAGCTCCAGGGGAATTTGATACCTCTGGCCTCCAGGGCCACCTGTATTCACCTACACATATATACATAATTTTAAAATAAACATTTTTTTAGGGACTGGAGAAATGGCTCATCCTTGTGGTTTTGGTCATGTCCTCACCGTGATTTTCAGTGAAGAATATTCCTTTAGGGAAAGGAGATGAGAGGAAAACCTAACCCCGCTCCTGTCATCTCTAGCCTCTGGACATGGTGAAACCAGAGACACTTTTGGCTTAGGTACTTCTAGCATCTCTGTCATCTTGCAAGAACAAGGCTATAGACATTTTAAGGACATTTCCAGCTTTTTAGCCAAGAAAGAAACCAGTCACTTTACTTTGGAGAACTGCCTAGCAAATGTCTATCTTCTGTTCTCATCAATACAATGATGAGAACGTTTTAATGTACTAAATACACTGGTTCTGAAGCCTATGAGATAAATACTGCAATTCACTCTAATTCATTAGGACATTAAATGAAGTTGTAGAGGATGTTGTTTGTATCAAGCCCTGATCTATCTCTTTTGTATGTGTAAAACTGTTGTGGAAATGGCGTACCATTGTTAGATTTCCTTTAACCGAAGCTTCATAGCTCAAATATAATAATCATGGTCCTGAAGGAAAAGTTGTTTCATACTATAAGGAATAAAACAAGGCAGAAACAAATCAATAAGTAATGAAGAGAAATGCAAAGGAAGTTATGAAAATACTTTCTGTTTTGAGACAGGGTCTCACCATGTGACTCTAGCTGGCCCGATCACTCTATGTAGACCAGGTTGTGGGAAATGCACAAGAGTTCTGCTTGGCTCTGCCTCCCAAATCCTGAGATTAAATGTGTGCGCCACCAGACTTGACTACTTTTGGTAAAGAAACTACAAAGAACTTGTATATGAAAATTATTTTTTATAGTAGGATAAGATTTTGTCCAAAAGTGACTGTGACAGGATAGAACTGCCATTAAGTGGTCTGAAAGTAGGGACTGGTAGCTGCTGCTTGGAATCTCAGCACCAGGGAGGCTGAGGCAAGGGGTTTGCTTTCTGAAAGCCTGAGCTAGGTAATCAGTTCCAGACCCTACCTGAAAAACAAAAACCAGCCTGGTGTGGTGGCACACACCTTTAATCCCAGCAGAGGGAGGCAGAGGAAGAGGATCTCTTGTCAATTTGAGGCCAGGCTAGTCTACATCGACAGTTACAGGTCAGCCAAGGTTACACAGACTGTCTCAATGCCCCTGCACCACCAACCATAAAACACAATAACAGCTGCCCCAAAGGGAAGCTCAAGCATATGGCCCTCTTTGAAATGCCGTATGGACGGTCCTTTCAGAAAGAACTAGCTCTAGAGCATCTTGATGTGGAAATTAAACTGCCAATAAGACATAATTATCACCTAGGACATTTGATACTGTCCTGAATACAAAATAAAGCATCCTTCAGAGACCAGTTCTCCTCTATGAACTAGGGGATTAGGTAGATTCAGAAAGAATCTGTCTACTGTGAAAGAGAATTCCTAAAAAGCTGTGTCTACAAAGTCTGAGTGACTAAAACCTCAATACCTGAAGAGGTTGGAATGCTGCAGGTCTAGAACCTAATTCAAATTTATCCTGGGCTATCTTTAGCACTCCCTAAGGATCCATTCCTTGCAAACCACTCTGTCAGACTTCACATCCTGATAAGCAGATAAAAACCTTTGGAATGTATTAACTTGATAGAAACCTATGTCCACCAAGAAGCTAAACATGCTATCAGAGACCTGTAGCTGGGATTTCTCCACTTTCTCCAACCAATATATTTTATTGTGAACCATGCTATTTGGAGAGATCCAAATCTATGTTCCTGGGCCACAGTCATTCATTTTTGGCTCCCGAATAAACTCACTCTTACTATAGATGAGAGCTGTGGACATTAATGTGCCTTTTTGTACCTTACCCGAAGCTTACAATTACATCCAGTGAAATTGTATTATAATGAAACTAAGGTTAACTAAGGTTCAGCCTGATGTTCTGGATTCCTAGAACATTAAGTCTATATATTCTCTAGGCTAATTAAATTAGGAATGTCACTTATACAAATTTTTATGGTTGGTTTCCTAATTAGATGTGCCTTAAAATGCAGTAAAACATTTATGAAAGGAATTCAAAATACGTAACATGCATCTGCTTATCTTTTTTTTAAGATTTATTTATTTTCATGTGTGTCAGTGTTTTGATGGCTGTGAGCCACCATGTGGATGTTGGGAACTGAATCTATGTCCTCCCCAAGTGTAGTAAGTGCTCTTAACCACTGAGCCACTGCTCTAGCCCTCATCTGCTGATCTTAATATCAGTCTTACTTCAGTAGTGAGAATTTCACTCCTAATAATGAGGAAGATGCAGCAATTGCATCCAGCTGGAGATGGGCTCAGAAGAGTGACCGCAACATTTGAACCCTGCAAGAGTGAGACATGAGCCAGATGTGAAGTTTCATGCCTGTTATCACAGCAGTTTGAGGCAAAAAGATCTGCATATCAGAGTTAAGACCACTTGGAGTTACATAGTAAGACAGTTTCAAAAAGGGGGGAAAAATGAGTGAAATGTATCAGGGCTAACACTTCATTCAAAGTGTCCTTTTATATCAGACAAAACATTTTGGAAACTAGTAAGTTATCTCCGTGAATGAAAAATGAGGACATGACTGCTCCAAAGTATGGCTAAGGAGAAGGTTTATTGTAGATCTGAGAGAGAGAACAATCATAGGCATCTTGGGAAGAATCCAGGCTGAATATGGCCAGCAGACTGAACCAGGCCATGGTGGGTGGATGGGGTTGCAAGAGAGAGAAGGAGGAGACCAAGAGAGATACAGGAAATCTAGAGGGTAAGAGCCAAAATGGCTGAGTTGTACAGGGATTCGTTGGGGGGGAAGAGAATCATAGCCCAGCCCCTAGGTTGGAGAGGTTAAGGTAGGGGGTGGGGTGAAAAGTGCTGGGAGGAGCCACAGGCACTGAGACTTGTCCCCGGTTTCTTTGGGACCTGACCTCCATAAACATGAATATGAGCTTTCTATCTGCCACCTTTATGATGCAAACTGAACAAGCCCTGACACATTCAGGCCCACCATTTTAACTTTTTGGATTCCTTCTCCATGAACTTGAGCTGAGCATACCCAGAAACATGTCTACCATCTTCCCTTCTTGAATTTAAGTATTCCAGGAATACACCCTCACTATATGAATGTGTGTGTGTATGCTGGCCTAATAAAGTCTCCAGGATTCCTTTGTTGAAGCATTGCTTAGGAATAAATGCTGCATGCTGCTTTATCTCTTGTTCGCACTTTGCTTGTGTGTATGTGTATTTCTTGTGATCAAACCTGGGACCTTATGCCTGCTAAGTGTATTCATTACTATTCTCAGTGACATGAAATAATACCTGACAGAAACAACCTAACATTTATTTTGGTTTATGACTCAGGGGATACAGACTGTCATGGCAGGAAAGGTGTGGTACCTGCTGACTCTCAACCATGACATTTGGAGCTTGTAGTGCAGCTCAATACATGCTGGCAGATCAGGAAACCATTTCTGATGGACCTGCAGCTGGACTTAAGCCTTAGGTCCTCCCACCAGTGACCTACATCATCCAAGTAGGCACCATGAAGGTTCCACATGTCCTGAAATAATGCCTCTAGCTTGTATCAAGTGTTCATACATGAGCCTATGTGGATATTTCATATTCAACATAGCTACTGAGCAAACACTGTACCACTGAGCTACTTGCTCTACCCTCCTCAGTATTCTGTGTGCAGGACCATAATTGGTTGCTGGTCAGCTTTTACACAATAATAAGCAAATGCTTACAGCAATAATAAGTAGTGCTAATTTTGAACATATATTTAAGAAGTTCACATTTTATTTCACTTGAAATACAAGTATATCCAGTTGGGTATTTTTGTAACAGGGTTTGTTGTTAAGCACGCATACCATTATATTAAATCACTTCTTTGATCAGCCCTTACATACCATATGCAATTTTTTGGTTTTTCGAAACAAGGTCACTCTGTTATAACTCTAACTGTCCTGGAACTCACTCTGTAGACCAGGCTAGCCTTGAACTCACAGAGATTCACCTGTTTCTGCCTCCCAAGTGCTGGGATTAAAGGCATGTGTCACCACCTCCCAGCACCATATGCAATTTTCCTTGTTCTCAGTTTATCACCTTCTAATCCCCATTTTGTTATCTGCAAGTTGGTTTTTGCTGTTCTGTTTTATTTTTGAGGCAGGGTCTCACTATGAAGCCCTAGCTGGTCTGGAACTCATTAAGTAGACTTGATCACCTATGCCTGATTGTTATCTACAAATTTAATAAACTTTTTTTTTTCTTTTTCATAGTAAACCATTTACTAAAATGTTTAATAAAGCTACAGGGGCTTTTATAAAGGGTTAAAGAGTTATATTTCAAAACAAGTTACACTGACTTACCTAGCCCTGCTCATCATTTAAGGTATGTCAGATGCCTCTAAAAATAAAGAATATAGAGCCACATTATTTTCTTGATCTATTTCAGTAGTAATAGCAGTGATAAATAACAATTACTACTCTCTGTTACATGGCCAAGCTAAATTTTTTGTTTTTCTTGACAGAGTTTCTCTGTAGCCCTGGTTGTCCTTGAACTGAGAGATCGACCTGTCTCTACCTCCTGAGTGCTGGGATTAAAGGCATGAGCCACCATCACCTGGGAAGGCTAAGCTTTTTAAATATATTAAATTGGTGGTGCTGGGAACTAAACCCAGGTTCTGGTGCATGCTGTGCAAGTATTCTATCAGTGAGCTATGCCCCTGGTTCCTCATAAACCATCTAAGAGAATGGGAGTATAGCTCAGGCTTACAAGCCTTTATGGCATGTACAAGACCCTGGATTAAATACCCCAAACAAAAATTAAAAACCCAACCATCTGAGGTAGGCATTATTTTAATTGTTAGAGAGAATCAAGCCTCCTATAGCATACCTCCGCATATGTTTATTTGTTTATTGGAATATTGAGGGTTGAGCAAGCCCAGGACCCTGTACATCCTAGGCTCTTCTGCGCTACATATCAGCATAACAGCCCAATCATTGCTTTTTATTTTGAGACAGAGTCTTGATAAGTTGTCCTTTTAATTTGCTTCTCTGTTGCTGTGATAAAACACCAAAGGAGGCTGAAGAAATGGTGCAATGGTTACGTGCACTGGTTGCTCTTAAAGAGGACCCAGGTTCAGCTCTCATCATCCAAATGGCCACCCATAACTCCAATTCCAGGTGATCTGATGCCCTCTTCTGGCCTCCATGGGCACTGCACACACATGGTACATACATGCACATACATGTAGAGAAAATACCCACATAAAAATAAAATATCTAAACTGTTTTTTAAAAAAAACTAATCAAAACTAAATTGGGAGAGGAAGGAGTATTTCCTCTTACTTTTAAAGTCCATCATTCAGGGAGTTGAGTCAGGAACTCAAGGCAGGAACTGAAACAGAACCATGGAGAAACACTGCTTATTGGCTTGCCCTTCATGGCTTGCTCAGTCTGCTCTTTTATGCAACCCAGGAACTACCTGTCTAGGGTGGCACTGTCCACAGTGAACTGGGCCTTCCCACATCAAGAAAATGCCCCACAGACTTGCCTACAAGCAATTCCTGAATTGAGGTTCCCTCTCCCCAGATGATTCTAGCTTACATGAATTGAGAAACCAGCCAAACAAAACTAACCAAACAAAACTAAACAGTTATACAAGCTGGCATTGAACTCACTCTGTACTTGTGATCTTTTTACCTCAGCCACCTAAATTGTTGGCATTACAGGATTGTGTCATGGTCCTAGCTACCCACTCATTTTTCTAAATATCATTACCTACTGTTTATTTTACTGACAGATAGGGAAAGTAGAAGCGCAAGTAGAGAAGTTTTAGAGAAAGCATTGGCTTTTGAACATCTTCTTTTGGGTGTTTCTTTTTCAATTTAGTTTATATTATCATTGTGTGTATGTGAGCATGCCCGTGTGTTCTACAGTTCACATGTGGAGGTCGGAGGAAACTTTCAGTTGATTCATTGCTTCCACCTTGTTAAAGGAGAACAGGTTGTCTCCTGTTTCTGCCTTGCTGCTTGCTTCAGGTGATTCTCCTGTCCCTGCTTCCACCTCACCCTAAGAGTGCTGAGGTTACAGATGTGTGCCATGTGTTTTTGGGGCTCCAAGGATCAAACACTTAGGACTTCTGGTTTGTTCATCAAGTACTTTTACCTGATGAACTATCTCATTGGTCCAAAGCTTTTGGTTTTGGGCTGTGTAGGGTTTTGTTGACTTTTGTTTGTGCAGTGTTTTATTTGTCTATTTGAGTCAGGGCTTCATGCAGCCCAGTCTAGCTTTGAATTCACTACGTAGCTAAGGATGACTTTCTCTTGCCTTAAGTTCTACATATCCTCACCAGGGGAACATTTTTGTTGTTGTTTGTTTGTTTGTTTTTCCAAGACAGGGTCTCACTTTGTAGCTCTTGCTGTCCTGGAACTTACTATGTAGATCAGGTTGGCCTTGAACTACAGAGATCTTCCTGCCTCCCCTGTCTCACTTTCCCCAGTGCTGGGATTAAAGGCATGTGCTACTATACCCAGCTCCCAAGGGAGCAATTTTAGGGAAAGAGGTAATAAACAGGACATTTTTAGGTTTTTGTATAGTATATACTATTTAATAGGGATTGGCCAGGGAGCATGAAGGGGTCAGTCGAAAAACTTAAAAAGAAATTAAAAGGAATGTAAAAGAAAAACAAACAGGAATTTATAGCCTACAAATCATATGGTATCTAAACATGGGATCAATAACTGTCAAATGGTCTTTATAGTAAAAGAAAAACAGCTTTGACTGGAGACAGCATGTCTGCCTTCCTAAGCTGCACCCTGACAAGGAACATGACAAAGAACTGAAATATTCCTTATCTAGTAGTCTCTGGAACTCTGTCACATACCTCAGATTTAGTATACAGCCAAATTCTCTCCCTTTTAAAAAAATATTTTTGATTATGCTTTTATTTATTGAATGTGTGTGTGTGTGTGTGAGTGAAATATGGCGCATGAATGAAGGTCGGAAGACAACTTGCCCAAAGTTTGTTCTTATTTTCTACTGTGCATATCCTGGGGACTGAACTCAGATATCAGGCTTGGTGGCAAGTGCCTTTAACCACTGAGCCATTTTACCACTCTTAACTCTCTTTTTTTTAAAATTATTTTTCTTTTATTTTATGTGCATGAGTGTCTTGTCTGAGTGTGTATCTGTGTACTACGTGCATGCTTGGTGTCCATGGAGGCCAGAAGAAGGCATGGATCCTCTGAAACTGGAGTTACAGACTAATGTGAGCTGCTATACGCTTGCAGAAATCAAATGCAGATCCTCTGGAAGAGCAGCCAGTGCTCTCAGCCAATGAGCCATCTCTCTAACCACCCTCTAATACTCTTTTAAGACTCTTACATGTGAACTGGAGAATTTACCCAGCAGTTAAGAGCACTGCAGTGAAAGCTAGACCATAGTTCTATCTTTGGCAGGACCAGTGTTTGATTCCCAGCACCCACGTGGCAGCTCACCACTGTCTGTTGTGACCCAGGGGTTCCAGCATCCTCTTATGATCTTTTCAACTACCAGGCATGGATTTGATGCTCAGACATACATGTAAACAAAACACTCATACACATAAAATAATAAAATACATAAATCTTGAAAAAATTAACAAATTAATTTAAAAAGGAAATCTGTATTCACTAAGCATGGTTGCTCATGCCTTTAATCCCAGCACTCAGGCAGATTTTGAATTTGAAGCCAGCCTACATTGGAAATTCCAGGCCACATTTTGAGACGTTGTCTCAAATGAAAGAAACAAACAAGCTGATCCCATAGCTTTCCTTTTATTCTCTCTTTTTTGGGGGTAGAAGTATATTAATTTTGTTTAGCAATAGGCTTCATAAAAGCATTTTAATGCAAGAATATTATATACTTTGACCTTATTTATCTCCATCCTCTCCTCTCTCCCTTCTCTTCCTTCTACTCCTGTTATTCCCATTCATTTTCCTAGTCAGTCTTGCTTCCACTTTCATCACATAGACACAGACACATATACTTGATTCTACTTTCATTTCATAGGCATGTCATCTATACATGGTTTTATGCATCTATATGAAATCTAGGATCCACATATGAGAAAAAAATGTCCTTTCTGTCTTATTTTGTTTACTATAAAGATCTTCAGTTGGATCCATTTCCCTACAAGTGACATAACTTTATCCTTTAATAAATGAATAAAATTCCATTGTATATGCACCACATTTTCCTTACCCATCTAATGGTGAACACCTATACTGATCCCATAACTTGGCTATTGCTAATGGTCCTGCAATAAACAATGCTATGATATGTAATGATTGGCATGTTAGAGTCCTTCAGGCATATACCCAGGAGCACTAAGCTAGGCCATGATTCTATTTTTAGTCTTTGAGAAACTTCTATACAGTTTTCCAAGGTAGCTGACTAATTTACAATCCCGAGTTCATCCCCATTTCACTTGTATTTATTTTCTTAATGATAACCATCTTGTTGAGATGGAATTTTGATATTGTTTCGATTTGTATTTCCTTGATGACTAATGATGTTGAACTTCTAAAATACTTATTTACCTAATACATGGTTTTCCTTTGTAGCTCTGGCTGGCCTGATACTTGCTATGTAGATTTTTCAGCGATCTTGTGTCTCTACTATATAAGTATGGATTTTTTTTTCTTTGTCTTTTGGCAATTTGTATTTCATACTTTGAGAATTTGTTGGATTTGCCTATTTATTGAACGATTGTTTCATTTCTTGGTAGACTTTCAAATCTTTACATTTAATTTTAGATATTAATTTTCTGTCTTTTTTAGGTAGCAATTTTTTTCTACCATTATGTAGACATATTTTTATTCATGGGGATTCAAGGAAGAATAAGGTACAATTTAATCTTAATCTAGACCTGGAAGGCTTCAGCCTCTGTGCAAGCTAATCTTCACGCCTAAACCTAGAACGTTTCGAAGGCGTCTGAGATTTACTGCTGACTGAGCCACTCTTTGACTAGCTCCTTCTGAACTCTGACTCTCCTGGATCAACTCACCTCAACTCACTGAGCTATTGAAAGGACAAGACCAAAGCAGCCAAACTTTAGTCAGGCTTCTAGAGGCACCAAAATTATGTAGGCCCAAGTCAGGGGCAATGTGACTCAGAACAGTTCCCAAAACTGAAGTAAGAGAAACAATTTCTGTAAGAAAAACAATTTCTAAGGCAAACAAGATATAGACCTCTGACTAATGGCCTTGGGCTAAGGATCTTCCCCCACCCACATTGACTAAGACCCTAAAGTTTACATTTTCTAATTCCCGAGACCTTGCTATATGCCTGCTATATGCCAGCACCAATCAGTTTAAAGGTTAATACTCACATCAGTATAGACTCATGCCTGATAATCTGTTGCTATGCTCTGCCTTTGAAAAACATATATAAATCATATTCAGAATGTGCTAATGGGTCACTCCCACCTGCCTCACTTGAGGCATCTGTGGGAGAGGACCCAATGAGTTGGAAATAAACCTCCTGCTTTTGCAACGATCTCAAGTCCTGGTGATTTCTTGGGGGTCTCCTTCCGTCTGCCCCAACATTATTCTGGCTCAAACTCTTCTCCAAACTGACTGGTTGAAACTGACCTTCTGAGCTGGCTTAATGTTTCTGACTAAACTGTTTAGATTCTGGCTAACTCTTGCTGACTCCCACAACTTCTCTGACTGAACTGCTTTGCTAGGCTTCAAACTGACTCTTCTCTCAAACTCTATCCTGCTCAGCTGCCTCTGTGCCTTATCTGACTAATTCTCTAACTGACTACCTGACTCTCTGAGCTAAGAGCCTGCTTTTTATCTTGAGAATTGGATGTGTCCTCACTCTGACTTGCTCTGCCAACTCTTCCTCTGATTGGTCACATTGCCTGCTCTTCACTCTGATTCACTCTCAGATTTGGGATTAAAGGCATATGTTCATTCTGTAACCATTAACTGAGAGCATTGAACTGAGAACCCTGACCTACTTCTGAACGGACTGCTTTCTTTTAGACCTCTAGAGTTGGGATTAAAGGTGAGTGTTACCATTGCCTTCTGAGTTGGGTTATTTAAAGGAATGTGCTGCATTCCAGCCGGATCACACAGGCCTTGAATGTGATCCTTTCTCAAAGCATCCATGTTACTGGATTAAATATTCCTTTACACCATTCTGTAGGCTAGTCTTTATTTGGTTGTTTCTTTTGCTGTACAGAAGCTTTATAATTTTATTCAACCCCATTTGTCAGCTTTTGATTTTATGTTTGTTTGTTTTGATTTGTTTGGGTGGGATTTTTGTTGTTGTTTTGCTCTATCTATCTATCTATCTATCTATCTATCTATCTATCTATCTATGGAGGCAGGGTCTCACTATGTAGCCCTTGCTCGTCTGGAACTTGTTATGCAGACAAGGCTGGCCTTGAATTCACAGTGATCTGTCTGCCACTGCCTCCTGAGAGTCCTGGCATTAAAGGCATATACACCATACAAGGCTAAAATTTATATTTATTTTAAAATATTTTCAATTTATTCTTTAACAGTTTCATACATGTATACAATGTATTTTGACCAAACCCATTCTAAGCTCTCCCCTCCAATTCTCTCTGATATTGCCCAGCATATACTACTACTACATCAGGTAGTCATACCTGGAGTGAGTTTATAAGTACAGCAGTCTTATCATGTTTAGAAGACGGAATTTCACAGCACTAGTCCCATCCTTTGGGCTCTTGCATTCTTCCTGGTTCCTTTCTGTGTTGTTCTCTAAGTCTTGGGGGGGGTGTTGGAGGAGGGGTTGATATACAAGTCCATTTAGGGCTGAGCATTCAACCATCACATGTTCTCAACACTGAGCAGTTATGAGTCTCTGCATTGAAGAGACAGACTTTTCCTGCCAAGTCTGAGAGCAATACTAATCTATGGCTATAAACGAATATTTAGAAGGCAGATGTTATCAAACTGCCTGGTCTACAGAGTGAGTTCCAAGATAGCCAGAGTTACAACAGAGAACCCTGTCTCGAAAAACAAACAAATAAATAAAAATAATAAATAATAAAAATGGTATGGTCAAAGAAAGATCATCTCAAGGTCGTCCTGGCAGCAATACAAAGAATGATGGATCTGTTGCCAGACCCAGATCTGACTGTTTACCACTCAAAAGCCAGTACTGGGGAGCTGTGTTTATGAGGAGAAAATCAGTTTTATTCAAGGGTAGCTTCTTTAGAAGAAAGAAGGACTATTGCCTCATAGCTCTCATCGGGAGGGGAGGAAAATCGGGACAATGGGTAGGAAGATTATTTCCTGCGGGGAGGACATCTTCCAGAGCTTGCATTTCTTTCTTTTTTGCTAAAGAAAGCACAACGGACATTGACCTCCTGGGACTAGATTGTATAGTTTATTGTTTCTGGGTTTATTTATTTATTTTTATTTTTATTGGAAGGTCTCCCTATGTAGCCCTGGCTGGCTTGGAACTTGCTACATAGATTAGGCAGGCCCTGAACTCGCAGAGTTCCTGTCTCTGCCTCCCCAGTGCTGATATAAGAAGCATGTACCACCCTGCTTGGCCTAACATTATTGTTTTTGACATGATTTCCCTATGGAACTCTGACTGCCTGGGAGCTCACTTGGTAGCCTGGCTTGTTGGTCAGACTTGTCACTGTGATAAATACCTAAGGAAGATAGATTTACTTGCCTCATGGTTTCAGTCATGGTTGCTTAGTTCCGACTTGCTGGGTGTCCTAGTTTGCTTTCTGTTGTAGTGATACATGACCAAAAGCAGCTTGGAGAGAAAAGGCTTTATTTCATCTAACAACTCCCAGGTCACAATTTATCACTGGGACAAGTCTGGGAGGAACATTAATCTAGAAGAAGCCCCACAGACATGTTCATAGGCTAGTCTAAAGGAGGCAGCTCCTCAGCTGCAGTTCCCTCTTCTCAGGTGACTCTAGTCCAGTACTGTCTGAAGTAGTCTATTGTGATAGGGGAGAATTTACTTCACATGGATGGGGAAATGAGTTAGGAAGGGATCGGGGATAAAAACATCCTTCCTTTAAAACTACATCCACAGTGACCAACCTCCTTGACCAGACCCCATCGTTCGCTACCTCCCAACAGTGCTTTAAATTATAAATCTATCAGTGGATTACTACATCTAGCCTCCTGTCCACAACTGGAGACAACAGGTGGGGGCCAAGTCTTGAGTCTTGAGTCTTGAATCACTGAGCCTTTTGGAGAGTACTTCATAACTATATCATAAAGCACAAAGTGGCCCTAAACTAGTCATTCTCCTGCCTCAGCCTCCTGTATGCTGGAATTACAGATTTGCACCATGATTCTTGGTCCTGTGGTTCTTTAGAGAGGAATAATATTTCTTCTGCAAGTTAAACCCACAGCAATTTATGTGCTTTGAGTTCATTTATTCACAGAATTAACCTATTTTGATATAATCTGAAGATCACAAAACATTTTGCATTCTTTAAGTCTCAAAAAGATTATTTGGCAGTTAGCATATTTTTGCTTCTTTGCTTGCTTGTTTGTGATAGGATATCACTAAGCAAGTTAACTTTTTTTAAATTATTACATTTATTTGTTTGTTTATATAAGGAGGAGGCTACACCACAGCATACATGTGGATGTTAGGGGACCTCAACAGCCCATCAGGGCTTCTCCTGGACAAAGAAAGAGGGTTTACTTTGCAAAGGACATTTATCAAGAGTGACTTCTGTTACATATAGAAAGCTTACCTCTAGATAGAGGGATCAAAGAAGAATCCTTGGGTTATTCCTTATCTAAATAACAGTACTGGAAAAGAAGGAATACCAAAGTTTAAGCTGACTAGGAAATTACATTATAGAATTTACTGGTTCCTTGGATGAGTGGTGGAAAGAAAGCTGGTAACATCAGGAGATGGATAGTTTTATGTGACTTCCAGGCCAGCCAGAGCTATACAGTAAGACCTTGTCTCAAAAGTAAAACAAATCTATGATTTTGCTTGTTGTTGGTGGTTTTTTTGTTTTGTTTTGTTTTGTTTTCTTGTTTTTTGAGATGTGGGAAGCTTTCCAAGTAGCTGGGACTGTAGAACTTTTTACCTCTACATTTCTAGAAATGTCTCATATCTATCACGTTCTCATTGTTTTAACTTTGAGATGAGGTTTAACCTCTGAACGCCTTAGTTTCATCTCTGATAATCTTATAATTGTTTCCTGTTTCTTTTCTTACCCCTGCTCTTTCTTTCCTTTCCTTTTTTTCTTTTTCATGTGCTGAAGATCAAACCCTAGGACATTATGCATGCCTAGGCAAGCACTCTACTGTTATCTATATCTCTAACCCTTCTTTTCGTTATTGTTATAAGCCTGTGTGATAGGAAGGGTCTATATTCCAGGGGTCTATATGAAGGAATTGCATTTAGAGGCATGTGTGGTCCAGATAGACTGTAGAAAGAATGTTAAGAATGTTCACACATACCTTTACTCCCCATATTCAGAAGGCAGTGGTAGTCTATGCTTTTAATCCCTAAAATAGAAACAGAGTATGGAAGCAGACACAGGAAGCAGAGCTCAGGTGTCAGTATCACACTGGAAGTGACATCTGAGATGAGTCAGAGTAAAGGAGAGGCAAAGTGACAAATTAGAGAAAGATTTAGCAGAGTGAGTTAGGTGCCTGGCTCTCACGATAGAAAGGTGGGCTCTCAGCTCAGAGCAGAGTCAGTTACAGCAAGCAAGTAGTATGAGATGAGCAATCTGAAGCAGGCAGACGGCATAAGACACAGAGATGGCAAGGTGGTCTGACTGAGGAGCAGGAGGTTGGCTGAGGCAGTATGGAGCAGTGAGCACTCAGGGAGAAAGAGACACAGAGGCAGCTCAGCAGAAGTTGTCAGTATCAGACAGGAAGAGTGAGTCAGTTTGAAGCAGAACAGAAGTTTATTCTGAGGCAGTCAGAGAGTCAGCCAGAATCTGACAGAGTCAGAAGAGTTTGGTCAGAAACAGTCAGCTGGCTCAGATCAGTTTAAACCAACAGGTTAGAGGAGAGTTTGGGCCAGAGCAGTGAGTGAGTTGAACCAAAAGAGTCAGATTCAGAAGGAGCTAGTCAGAGTGTCTCGCTCAGCAGTAAATATCAGAGGTTTAAATATTCTAGATTGTATAGAGGCTGAAATTCTCCAGGGCTCCAGGACTAGGACCCATGATTTAATTAGCCAAAGAATAAACAGCCTCTGCCCTGAATCAGTGTCTACATCTGACATCTACATCTACATTATTTGCTCTTTCTTTTTTCCTTTTTATTTTTCTGAAACAATGTCTTCAGTAACCCTGGCTGGCCTTGAACTCACTATGTAACTGACCATAACTTTGAACCACTGATCCTGCTGCCTTCACCTCCAATGTGTTTGGATTTTAGGTGTGTACCACAATACCAAGCCCTGTAGCCTGTTGTGTTCTGGGACAAGGTCCCTTGTTGTCCCAGTGAAAAATGTTTAGCTGGCAAGAAGTCTCAGCAGGTAAAGGCACTTGCCAGGCAGGCCTGGAGACCTGAGTTCAGTCTCCACATAAAGGTGAAAGTAGAGAATCTACTCTTAAAAGTTGTTCGTTTGTTTGTTTTTCGAGACAAGATTTCTCTGTGTAGCATTTGCTGTCCTGTAACTCGCTCTGTAGACCAGGATGGCCTTGAACTCACAAAGGATGCAGACAATGTAGCCAGAGATTTTTTCAGAATGTATTATGACTGGCGTCTAGTCTAGTACCCCCTCTGAGGCCTCGTGAGCTGTCTTCACTGTCCACATGTCTCTCATCAATTTGGTCTTCCAAGCTCTGACCAGAATGGCCTCATTGGCTCTGCTTTCCATATTTAGGTCTTCTCTAGCCTGAAAACTCCTCTACATTCTTTCCGCAAACCCAGCCCAAAGGTTAAGTACCACAGAATCAAGTCTATCACAGCACTGATCCCACTCCTGGTACCAGTTTTCTGTATTTGTTACTTTTCTCTTTACAGTCACAAAATGCTTTATCAGCTTAAGGAAAAAAGGGCTTATTTAAGGTCCTAGTCCATCATGGTGGGGAGGGTATGGTTGCAAGAGCAACTCTACCTGTGGAGCAGTTGTGTGAGACAGCAGTCACGTTACAGCTGCCACCAGGAAGCAGAGAGATGAAGGCCTATGCTCTGCTGGCATCTTCCTCTGTGCCCTTCTTATTCAGTAATGGACTATGGAATAGTGTAACTCACATTCAAAGTTGGTCATTCTTTTTCATTTAAACCTCTCTGAAAAAAATCCTCATAGACACACCCAGAGATGTGTCTCCTAGATTCTAAATCATCAGTTCTCAAGCTAGGAGTCAAATGACCCTTTCACAGGGGTCATCTAAGATTACCTGCATATCAGATATTACATTTCAATTCAAAACAATAGCAAAATTACAGTTATGAAGTAGCAATGAAGATAATTTTATAGTTGGAGGGTCACCATAATATGAAGAACTGTATTAAAGGGTTGCAGCATTAGGAAGGTTGACCACCATTCTAAATCAAGTCAAGTAGACAATGAAAGTTAACCATAACAAACTGCTGGCAGAAACTCACCACTAAACAAAACTTTGGTGACTATTTATGTCTAAAACAGGAAAAAGATTATGCATATAAAAGTTATACAAATACAAAATATTATTATAAAATACAAGAAAGCACCATTTCCCTATAGAGGTAGAAAATGGACAGTATCTGAAACTTCTCCTAGATCAATTTCTATTTAAGACTTAGAACAAAAGAGCATTATGGCAAATTTTTTAAATGTACATTTCTACAATGTACTCAATAGTAAAAAAAAAAAAATGGGAAAGGAGGAATGCTGAGATAATACTGAAAAAGATAAATCCAATAAAACAGAGGTAGAAACAAAAAAGCTGCAGGAGGTGATAAAGAGAAGGGGTGAAGAGAAGAGAATAAGCCGAGGCAACCGTCTTTCATACAGGGTGCAGGGACTGTTTTCCTTGCCACAGCCCTTGACGGTGTTGTACTGAGAAACACTCATTTGTAATTAATCTAGTGTTCTTGTAACTCCAAAATGGCTCCTTTTCCAGTCTGTTTCTCTCAGTTTTGCCTCAAAGGGAGAATACCAAGAATGCATCAGAATCCATAAAGAAGGAAGACAAGGGTGAGGGGTTGACGTTACCATGGATATGCAAAGCTGTTGTGGTTGAGGACCAGTAAGAAGGAAAGAGGGGAATACCCCATTTCCCCCCCTTTAGTGATTTTGTCTGAATACTCACTTGGATGATTTAGGGATTGAAGGGATGCTGAATGGTGGTAAACTAAATTGCCCTGGGTTATTTGATTTGATGTTTCTTTTTCCATTTTATTTTTAGTTATTGATTGTATAGACAGGGTATCGTGTAGTTCAGGCTTTGAACTCCTATGGTAGAGGGGAATGGCAAACCTCTGATCCTCCTACCTTTACCTCCCAAGATCTGGGATTATAGGGCTGTGCCACCACATCTGGTGCTTGGTGGGTTTTTTATTGTTATGATTAGTGTATGTGAACACACACCATTACAGCACAGCACATGTGGAGGTCAGAGGGAAAGTTTTGGGAGTTGCTTGTCTCCCTCTGCCATGTAGGTCCCAGGAATCTAACTCAGGTCCTCTGGCTTGTCAGAAAGCACTTTATTCACTGAGCATCTCAGTGAGCCACATGATGCATGTTTGTCTGTTTTTTGTTTGATTTTTTAAATGTGTGTCTGTGTGACTGTATGGGTATAAGTATGCAGGTGTCCACAGTGGCCAGGAGAGAGGCTGGAGTTGGGTTACAGGCTGGGGACCGAACTGGGGCTGTCTGAAAGAACAGCAAATGCTCTAAACTTCTGTGCCATCTCTGTAGCCCACTTGATGCATATTTTAAAAAGACACATATGTGTACCACCCACATATTAATGTACACATAATAAATAAATGTTTTTGATTTTTTAAAAGTTGTAACAACTTATTAGGACTTGAGTTTCACCAGATCTCTCTCTCCCCAGCCCACCTCTAATTCTTGACAAATCAGGAAACCTAGGGGGAGCCAGAGAGCTAGCTATGTAGCATCCTGAGGTTGATGTCTGTAACTCTTTGTTAATCATCTTGGGAAGGAACAGGATTTGAAGGTCACTGACCTGTCCAAAACAAACACTGTGTTTCAGAATATGGAGACAGGGATATTTGGGGTCAAAGGAAAAAATGTGAACTGTGTTGGAAAAACAAATCAAAATAGCCTGTCTAGACCATTGAGCATTATCCTAGAGGTCAAAACACCTGGTCAGAACAGTTTCTCAATAACCAGTCCTCTGTCAAACTCAGTTTTCAAACAATCAAGTGCTACTTCCTTTTAAAGGATTTAAAAAATATGTATTTGTATATAATGGGGGAGGGGAGGGGAGGCTCATGCATATGCCACAGCATATGTTCTGCTAAGCAAGTTCTACTTCTTGTCTTTGTGCAGTGAGAGACAAGTAGAAAAGATACAATAAGCTGGGTGGTGGTGGCCCACGCCTTTGATCCTAGGGAGGGAGAGGCAGGTGGAGGTCTGTGAGTTTAAGGCCAGCCTAGTCTACAGAGTGAGTTCCAGGACAGCCAGAGTTACAACAGAGAAACCCTGTCTCAAAAACCACCTCCCGCAAAAAAAGAAAAGAAAAAGTAAAAGATAAAACATCGAATACGTGCTAATTGAATGAATGGACATGAGAACATTACCCTGGTGTTAAGCATTCAGGCCACTAACCTCTTTCATTCTCTCTAGTGTTCATTCTCTCTTTCCACATAGAACAGGATAGACTTGAACTCATCACCTTCCTGCCCAAAGCCTTTGAGATCCTAGGTTTATAGATGTGCACCACCATGCTACTTTTTTTTTTTTTTTAAATATTTTTGAGTCCTCCTCCTCACCTTTTATCAGAAGGAAGGAGAAATCCAAGGAATGCAGTTTGAACTGGTGCCTGTCTGTATTGGTGGGGAATTTCCATTGCCAGTTAGTGATTCTGTAGTGTCCTCAAGCACCTTGAGAAGAGAAATCATAAGGAACTTATTAATTGAACAAAGGCCTCACAATGACTAAGAACACACTGTTCCGTGTGAGTTTAGTGTCTCATGTCTTTTTAAAAAGTCATTAAAGCAAGTCCTTGAGAAGTAAATGTATTTACTGTAATGTGGCTGAACATCTAAAGTTCAGAATGTTACTAGAGACTAAAGTATTGTTCACATTTGGGAAAAATTCCTTATTTTTTTTTATGGGGATTTTTTTGGGGGGAGAGTTTTTTTGTTTGTTTGTTTTGTTTTGTTTGAGTAAGGTTTTACTAAGATAGCCCTGGCTGGCCTGAAACTCACTATATAGACCAGGCTGGCCTTGAATTCACAAAGATCTGCCTGCCTCAGGCTCACAAGTGCTGGGATTATGTGCCACTATTCCCAGTTAAAATGATTTTTGTTAGCATTCATGGTGAAAAATTCTTAGGAAGTCTCTTCAATAGCAACAGGTTAGTATTGTTGTGGAACATAGTCAGTCTTAGTGATGTGTATTGGCCTTCCTTTACTCTTAGACGTCCTGGTTTGAAACCATAGGGCTTGGACTATGGCTGACTGAGGAAGTAAGATCCAAAGGAAAGCAGTCTTTTCTGTGGAGGGAAGGAGGTTCTTCCCCCGGGGGTAGAGGGAGGTTGGGCTGTACATCTGAGTATGGTGAACCAGAGGCTGGGAATATTGTAGGAGAGGATCATGGCCAGGAGCAGAGGGCTGGCAGTGAAATCTTGCATGCTTTCCCTTCAGGAATGCAAAGTAAACTTCAAACTAGCTTTTAGTAATTGCTCCAAGAGATCTTAGACCTTACTCTGTAGGCCAGGCTGGAGCTCACAGAGCTCCACCTGCCTCTGCCTCCCAAATGCTGGGATTAAAGGTTCATTAACAATCAGGAGGCAGAGGCAGTCGAATCTCTGCGAGTTTGAGACTAGCCTTGTCTACAGTATGAGTTCCAAGACAGCCAGTGCTACACAGAGAAACCCTGTCTGGAAAAAAAAGGCAAGCGCCACTACTACTTGGCCCCGCTACACAGTTAAGAGTGCTTGCTGCTCTTTCAGAAGATACTGGTTTGGTTCCCAGATCCCATAACTCCCTGTAACTCCATGAGCAGGAGATCTGACCTCTACTTGTACAGCATACACATGATATATGTAAATTCCAAATCTGGTTGAGAAAGAAAACAGTTTTCACAAAGTTTGATCAAATATTAAGTAAGCTTTAATACTGGCCAATGATGGTAGAAGCTGGCCAGTACCATGTGGAGGTCCCCCTAGGACTCCCCCATGATGGCCATGAGCTATAGCTCGTGGGTTTTTTTTAAGGCAGATCCCATGAGACCATGCGTTTTTATCAGGCCCAATCAGGGGTAAGCAAACATTGTGATGTAAACATCAAACATTTATGTTACTTGATACAAACAAGCAAACATTTGATTTCCTACCTGGGTATCTCCTGCCTACCTGTTTCCTGTCTAGGTATTCCTGCCTCCTACCTGGGTATCTCCTGCCCATATCCAATCAGGGACAAGCATACATCCTGTGTCATTAATTGAGTTTGGACCCGAACTTACATATACAAGTATACACTCAGGCACATACACATAAAATTAAAAAGAATCTGAAAACAAACCGTGTACAAATAAAATAGATACATACTTTTAAAAATGTATCTATCTACTTATTTATTTATTCATTTATTTATTTAGAGGTAGGATCCTGCTTTGTAGTCATGGCTAGCCTAGAACTTACTATGCAGACTTGTGGCCTCCAACTTACAGCATTTAGGCTATCAGGTAGCAAATCTCCTGCCTCTGCTTCTTAAGGGCTGGAGGGCTGGAATTATAGGCATGTGCCACTGTGGTTTGTGTTAATCATGTAGTGACTGAAGGGGAAGGATGGTGTGGAAAGAACTCCTGAATATCTTCCTTCCTTCCCTCCCTAGGCTTGTGGGGGTAGGCAAATTTATTCATTTATTAGTTTTGTGTGTATATATATGGTGTCCTGGCACATGCATGTGGACACCAGAATCAAAATTGGGTATCTGCCTTAAATCACCTTCCACCTGATTTTTGTGACAGGTTCTATTACTGTTTAAGTTAGGTTTCTATTGCTGTGATAAAGATCATGACCAACAGGAACTTGGGGAGAAAAGGGTTTATATGGCTTATAGGACATAAGGGGAAGCCGAGGCAGGAACCTGAAGGGAGGAACTAGAGCAGAAACCATGGAGGAGGGCTGTTTACTGGCTTGTTCCCCATGGCTTGTTGAGCCTTCTTTTTTATGCAACCCAGGACCACCTGCCCAGGGGTGACACCACTACAACTGGGCCCTCTCATGTCAATCATTAATCAAGAACACTCCCTATAGACTAGACTACCAGCAATCTGAGGGAGAAATTCTCTCAATTGAGGTTCGTCTTCTCAGATCCCACTAGCTTGCATCAAGGTGAAAACAAAACCAACCAGGACATGTAGTAGTAGTGTGCTGCTGTGGAGCTCACCAAGAGAGACAGGAGGCACTTCCGTAACTACAAACTCTGCCAGACCTCAGCAGAGGGGGCACCATCCTGGCCAGCGCCATACTCCATCGACAGTGGAAATCTGAGCAGCTGAGCTCAGGTGTTTTATTGAGTCAGAGCTGCTCAGGTGCAGATCATAAGCAATCAAATGCCCCGTCCCACACGTACAGAAATCCAACACCTGCAGACAATACAAAAGGCCACAGCCCGTGCACCTTTTTTTCCTACAGTGCACAAAAACAATTATTTTAAACACAACTAAAAATAAACTTCCACAACTGGGACACTCACTGAATGTAGAGTTTGGTGATTCGACTAGGCTGGCTGGCCAGCAGCCCATCTGTCATGTGGTTGTCACAGGTCCTGTCGTCCAATCCCCCGCAGGGCCACCTCCCCACTCCCCTGTGCTGGTTGCAGTGACTGGCCTGTGCATGGATACTATGGATCTGAACTCAGATCCTTATGGACGCATCATAACCACTCTACCAACTATGCCGTCTCTCCACTCCCACTTCTGTGTGGTTTGAGCCAAATTTTCACTATGATTCTCAGGCCAGTCTCAAATTCACAACCCTCCTGCTTCACCTCCCCCCACCCCCAAGGGCTAGAATTACCAGCACTTGTCACTATCCCTGGTTCTCAGTTGCATTTTCTGCAAGGCAATGACAGAGTGACTTAACTGAAGAGGAAGGAATTAAAGTACCAGGGGAAAGCTTTGTTGTAGGTGAGAAGTGATGCCACTGGGGTATGGTAATTGAGGATGAGAAGCAGGAACTAAGACGATGTTCCGGAGACAGAGCAGCAGAACACAGTGACTGAAACAGGAAGGCACCCAAAACGACTTACACTAGTGATTTTCATGGCAGTCAGGGCTCTACCTAAATGTGTGTATCTCTTCAAGAACCTGAGCACAAGAGACAAACGCTCCTACTCGAACTGGCTAAACATTAAGGACAATATTTGGTGCACAGGTTTGAAAGGTGGAGTAGGCTTTCTGAGTTGACTGGCAGTAATTCTCAGAACTCTGCTTTCTTCCCCGTGTCAGTGCTTTTCCTTAGGCTGGTTTCGAAGAATTGACTAAAGCTAGGCCTGCAAGGTGGTTCAGTGGGTGATAGTCTTTCCCCACGAGCTGATGACCTGAGTTCAATCGCCAGAATCCATGGTGGGAGGATAGTACTGACTCCCAGATGTTGTCCTCGGACCCTCACATGCTCATTGTGACACACAGTTGCTGGACTCACACACAACACGTTTTTCACACACACTCACTCACAGAGACAGAAAGACAGAGAGAGAGAGACTAAAAAAAATTTTTTTTAAAGAATACTTCCAACTCTTCTGGCCTCTCCCACTTGCTCATGACTATGTTGAGGGAAGAGAGATCATTTCTCTCTCTAGAGCTCATTTTCAGTTGCCTAGATTGGTCTCATTTAGATCAGTGCTGAACCATTCCTTGGGACCAAAAGGAATGCTTTGTGCTTATGTAAATCAATCAGTAGCAAGGCAGGGGGGGATTGGCCAGGATCCATAGACAACGAAGGGGACCCTTAGTACCAGGATATAACAAAGAGAAGACAACACAAAGCCCAGCAGAGTGAGCCTAGAAGGAGGTGGAAATGTGATTCCAGAGCAAAAAGATAGAGTTAGAGGTCATTTGCATTGACGTTAATTGGAAGACTTTCGTGAATTTGAGATTATTTAGAGTTGATGGTGTTTTGTGAGAAGAACAAGAGAAGACAGAGGGATAGAGAGCCAGTCCTGGGTGATGGAAGGCAGCGAAGGAAGGTGAGATGGGGCCAAAGAGGCAATATATGTAGAACCAAAGTACAAACAGCTACTTGTAATCTCTGAAGCCATGGCTTGAATGTTTAAGAAGTTTATTTTTTAGTGTTGGGGAGATGGCTCAATCTATAAAATACTTGCCTTACAGGCATGAGAAACTCAGTTCAATACCTGAAACCCACATTTTAAAAAAGCCAAGGCAGTCCGACAAGATGGCTCAGCAGATTAAAAGTACTTACTTGCCTATAAGCTTGACAACCTGAGTTCAATGCCTATGTTCTGAAATAGGAGAGAACCATTGAGAATGATTCTCTGACCTCTGCATGTGCACTGTGGCACGCATGTGCACTGCGGCACACATGTACCTGCCTGCATTCACTCACACACACACACACACACACACACACACACACACGGAGTAATAATCAGTCAAAAGATAAATAATAATAAAAGCTAAGTGTGGTAGTAAGTACTTGTGTCCCAGTGCTAGGGAGGCAGAGACAGGCAGATCCCAGGAGCTCGCTGGCTAGCCTGCATAGCCTGCTTTACAATTCCAGGTCAGAGACCCTGTTTCAGTTTTTTTTTTAAGTAGATGGTGCCTAAGGAAGGTACCCTACATTGTCCTCTGGCCTCCACATGTATGTGCACCTGAGCACACCAGCATACACATGGTTTTTGTTTTTCTTAGTTCCCCAACTCAGTGTAGTTTTTCATAGGTAAGTGCTCTCCCATTTATTCCATTTTCTCCATCATAGTGTCCTTCAAAGTTTGTTGTTCTTTCTTTTCTTTAATTTTTTAGAATGTGTTTATTTGTACTGTATGTGTGTTTTTCTGCATGTGAGCATGCCACAGTGCATGTGTGATCAGAGAATAGTTTTTGGGAGTCAGCTCTTGCCTTGGACCTTGCTGAGGCATGGTTTTTCTTCTTTCTGCTGCTGAGATCGTACTCCAGGCTAACTGGCCTGGGAGCTTCTTGGGTGGTTCTCCTGTCTCCACCTCCCAACTCCCCATAGGAATTTCAAATGTATTCCACCACCTCATCTGGATTTTACATAAGTCCCAGGGACCTAAATGAGCCATGTTTCCAGCGCTTTTTTGTTTGTTTGCTTTGTTTTTGGAGACAGGGTTTCACTATATAGCCTTCTGTAGCCTTGCCTGGCCTAGAACTTGTAGACCAAGTTGGCCTTGAACTTCTAGTGATCTACCTGCCTCTGACTCTGGAGTACTGGGATTAAAACTAGGCAAATGCACCACCATACTGACTTGCTTATTTGTTTGTTTGTTTTTTTAGTTAGAGTATCCCAGGCTTACTTCAAACTTGCTGTGTACTCAAGGATAATCTTGGACTTCTGATCCTCCTGCCTCTACCTCCTGTTGTGGACTACTCAGATATGGGTTTAAGCCAATAGAATGTCTTTGTTAGCCAGTTAGAAACTATAATCGGTGTTCAGAATCCCAGTGTAACCCCGAGCTTTTCTCAGGATGAGCTTTTAAGCACAAAAAACATATTCTGGGTTAGCATACTTCAGTTAACAAAACAGTTAGCCAGAAGTAGAACTACAGAAGCTAAAAAACAAGGTTTATACATTTTGAGACTTTCTCAGAACTATATGGACTTTGATGGATTAGGCCTTTTAGTTTGGGCAGGTGGTGCTGGCTATGTGCTGAGTTTACAGCCTGAATGGCACTTCCATCATGGAATCAGTTGTGCTAAGGTCTAGGGTCCTGTTAGACCCCCCAAGTGTAGAAATTATACCACCATGCTTTAGTTGGATTCCCCAGTGATGCATAAATCAGGTGTGATGATGGATGCCTGCAATCTCAGGGCTTGACAGGTGGAGGCAGAAGGGGTCAGAAATTCAAGGGTCAGCGCTGGAGAGGTGGCTCAGTGTTTAAGAACACTTGCTGCTCTTGCTGAGGACCTGGATTCAGTTCCCAGCACCCACATGGTGACTTACAACTATCTATAATACTGGTTCAAAGACCAAAAGAGGGCACTTACATACATGCAAACAAAGCACTCATATGCATAAAATAAAAAATGAATCTTGTGTTAGTTTATTTTTTTAGACATGGTTTCTATGTGTAGCCCTGGCTGTCCTGTAACATGCTCTGTAGACCAGGCTGGCCTCGAACTCACAGAGATCCACCTGCTTCTGCCTCCAAAATACTGAATTAAAGGTGTGAGCCACCACCACCCAGCTTTTAAAAATAAGTAAGTCTTCTTTAAAGAGAAGTTTAAGGTCTTCCTGTACTACATAGTCAATTTAAGGCCAATCTGGAATATGTGAGATTTTGTTTTAAAAATCAAATTAGCTGGACATGATCATGCATGCCTTTAATCCCAGCACTTGGGATGCAGAAGCAAACAGATCTCTGAGTTCAAGGCCATCCCGATCTACATAGTGAGTTCCAGGATAGCCAGAGGTACACAAAGAAACCCTATCTGGGAATAAAACAAAACAAAAAATTAAAACTAAACAAAAACAGTATGCTGATGATAGAGAAGATGTATGAGAGTGAAAATGCATTTGGTGCTGTGATTCACATGGATTGTGCTTAACTCACAAAAAGATAACTCACTATGAAGTCTTCATTCAAAGTCATCACTTTTGGTGCTTTACCACTTTCTTTTTAAAAAAAAAATATTTCATTTATTTTTATTTTATGTACATTTGGTGTTCTGCCTACATGTATGTCTGTGTGGGGATGTTGGATCCCCTGGAGCAGGAATTACAGACAGTTGTGAGCTGCCCTGTGGTTCTGGGAATTGAACATGAGTCCTCCGGAGGAGGAGCAGCCAGTGCTCTCAACCACTGAGCCATCTCTCCAGCCCCCGATTTACCACTTTCAAGAATTCTTTCCCCACTGCTGCCACTAGTCACTTTGCACAGGTCTTTAACATTACTAGTGTTAGAGGACAGTTGAAAAGCTGTGTCTCTCAGGGGTAGGGGCTGGCTTAGTCAATAAAGTGCTTGAAGTACAAGCATGAAGACCTGAGTCCAGGTTCTCAGCACCCATGAAGAAAGCCAGTGGCGGCACATGCTTGTAACCCTAGCATTAGAGAAGTAGGAACGGGAGAAGTTCTGGGGTGTGCTGGCCAGCTAGTCTTGCCAAAGTGCTGAGCCACAGGTTTAATAAGAGATCTTGTCTAGACTGAGGTGGAGAGCAATAGAGAAAGACACCTGACATCAAATTCTGGCCTCCACACACTCTTTCAGAAACAAGAATATCTACACTTTTCATACACTGCACTCAGATACGTGTATTCACACACACACACACACACACACACACACACACACACACGCGCGCGCAGTTCTGAACAGAGACAACTTTATGTTCCTCATTTTCTTTATAAAAAGTTATGATCGTGTGAGCTTTGTTAGTTTTGAGACAAGGCCTTACTCAGTAGCTCTAGCAAGCCTGGAACTCCCTATATAAACCAAGGTAGCCTCAAACTAGCCTCAAATTGCAACAATTCTCCCGTCCCTGCCTTCCCCAAAACTGGGGGCATCCACTGCTACACCCAGATTAATAGTAATGTTATTGATAGCACTGTTGGGAAAATGACATACTGTTCCTCACACAGGTCAAGCCCTGGCACAATGAAAGTGCTCACCTACTGGTGGCTGATAACTCTTCAGTTCCACCGTCTGACCCTGCTGTTCTCTTTACTCTGCAAGTAATTGGCAGACAGAATCATCCATAATTCAAAAATGGTTGTTGCTCAATGTGATTTCCAGTACTTGGGAGGAGAACTACTTAGCAAAGCCAAGAACTGAGTGTTCTGTTTCTATGTCATGCTTATTCAGGCCTTAACCACTGTCTGCCTGTGGCCTTCTATTTCTCAGCAGTTTTATGATTTAATCATTGGAAATGACTGTCTGGTCCTATGTTCCTGGGTAGGGTCTGTTTTGTGGTAGGGAAGCAGGTCACCACTGTTACAGTTACCAGTGTTGACTGTAATTTGGGGGTAAGTTTTCTTTGCTTTTAGTCTCTACTTTCAAAATATACCAAATATCCTTTTTTTTTTTATTCTTGTCTGCTGGATCCAAGTGATTTTATAGTGTCTCAAACTTTTTGCCCTTCTGCGTAGTTTATAACAAAATACTCAAAATTCCAGAGGAGAGTTCTATTTCCTTTTTCTTTTATTTTACTTTGTTTTGATGTATGGGTGTTTTGTTTATGTATGTTTGTGTGCCACGTAAGTGCCTGGTCCCTGAGGAAAGTCAGAAATGGACATCAGATCCCCTGGAACTGGAGTTAGAGATGGTTGTGAACTGCCATGTGAGTGCTGTGAATCAATCTGAGTCCTCTGGAAGAACAGCAAATGCTCTTACCTGATGAGCCATATCTCAGCCCCTCTTGTAATATTTTAAACTGAGGTTAAACTCTACATATACTAACAGTCATAGTTAAATGAAGCTCTGTTGATGTGTTCCTCAGCTTTCCAACACTACAACAGAATACCTCAGGCAATCAACTTAGAAAGAGGAATGGTTTATTTTGGCTTGTTGTTTTAGAAGCTATGCTATATGGTTAGTTTGCTCCCATTGCTTTTGTGCCAGTGTGGAGACAAAACATCTTACAGGAACACATAGAGGAGGCCCTTTCCACCTCAGCTGAAATCCACCAGTCCCCACTGAAGACACACCCACAACGGACTATGACTTCCATCTAGGCCCAACTTATTTTTTCTTTTTTTCTTCCTTTCTTTTTCTTTTTTCTTTTCTTCTTCTTTTTTGGTTTTTTGAGACAGGGTTTCTCTGTGTGTAGTCCTAGTTGCCCAGGAACTCATTTTGCAGACAAGGATGACCTCAAACTCACAGAGGTCCACCTGCCTTTGCCTCCTGAGTTCTGGGATTAAATATATATACCACCACCACCCAGCTAGGCCCTACTTCTTAAAGGTTCCATCACTTCCTTATGCTGTCAATCTGGAGACCAAGTTTTTAATGCATAGAGGTCCTCTGGGGACAGCTAGAACCAAACAATTGGCAACGGCTAAGAGGACTGGATTTGGTAAGAGAATACTACTTTAACATCTACAGCTTCTACAGTAAAGAAAAAATTTTTACCACTGTGAAAACCTCTCGGTACAGACTCCAGAGTGGACCTGCTAGGCTCTTTGCCGACTCTGTGTAAAGGGTGGAGCCAGGTACAGTTTCTTCTTCAGATCAGAAATCACTGGGATCAACAGAGAATGCTCTGGAAGCAGACAGCCCAAACTGGGGTCTTGGCCAAAGTGTTTTTGTAATTTGCTGGCTATGTAGGTATATTCTTGCAAAATATCATCTCAACGGCATAGCTGAAACCTGGTTGTGAAACGTCAGTGTGACAGGTATTGATGGTCAGTGTTGAAAGGTGGCCTAAGCCACAGCAATACCCCTCAGGCCCAAGGCTGCAGCACAGCGCTGTGAATCCAGTGTTTCGTGCCCTGGCCAGGGCTTGGTGCAGGAGCTTCAGGAATACAGTTTGTGTTTGTTCTTGGCCTGCTAAGAGCAAGTGTTATAACTCACTGTCTATATTTCTAAAAGTTAAGAATTACATAAAGTTACAAATTGTAAAAATACCAATACTTCCTTAATATCATTGAATATCAACTCAGTGTTCTCATTTCTCCAACTCTAGCTAAAAATGCTTACTAATTGGTTTATTAAAATCACTATCCAGCCAGGCAGTCGTGGTGCACACCTTTAATCTCAGCACCCAAGAGGCAGAGACAGACTGATCTCTGACTTGAGTTCAAAACCAGCCTGGTCTACAGAGTGAGATCCAGGACAGCCAGGGCTACATAGAGAAACCCTGTCTCAAAAAACAACAAAAATCATTAATCAGGGGCTAGAGAGATTGCTTAGACGCCTTAGTGGTTAAGAGGAGGTATTGCTCTTTCAAAGGACCTCAGTTCAGTTCCCAGCATTAATGTTGGGTGACTTACAACCAGGTGTAACTCTGCTCCAGGGTATCTGATGTCCTCATTTGGCTTCTGCAGGAAACTGCGCGCGCGCGCGCGCACACACACACACACACACACACACACACACACACACACACACACACACACACTAGAATACTAGTTTTCTGAGAGAAGGTCTCACTGTGTAGCCCTAGCTGGCTTAGAACTTGCTATATAGACTAGGCTGGCTTCAAACTCACAAAGATTTGCCTGCCTCTGCCTCCCAAGTGTAAATCTTGGCAGCTACCTAGAGGAAAATGAGAGAGAGCGAAAGAGAGAGAGAGATGCATTTTGAATTAAGTTGGTACATTCCAGCAATAGAAGTTAGCCATGTGGCAGACAAGCAGCCTCATGAACAAAACTGGGGTGTAGCTTTAGAAAAAGAGTAAGGAAGGTCAAAGAGTAAGAACCAAAAGAAAGATAGAAAGAACTCCAAGCAAATAGCCTCTTGTAGGCTCTGTGCACCTGCACCAGGTTTTTTTTTTTTTAATCTGAGCTTTTTTATTAAGAATGTTTTTTGGCTACTCCCATCTCCTGTGACCTGCCACCCTTGCATAGATGGAAGAGTTGGTCGGCTCCCAAGTACATCATGTAGGGTTCATCCAGTATTGTCAGAAATGAGATCTGTTTGCAAAGGAAGTGATTAACACTCTGATTGAAGTGTTTTAATGAGGCAAATCTTTACTCTAGATCAAGTGAGTGTGCTCCAAATAAAGTAGGTGGTGACTCTGCCCTTTCCCCATTGGCTGGGGTCTGAACTTACAGTTTTTAGAGACAAGTGCAAAAAAACCAAAGGGGAGAGGGGTCACTGCTTCAGGCTGTCAAGCTCCTGGAATGTAAGAAGGCTTTGTGTAAACAGAGTTTTTACCTGGTGGTTGGTGGGGTTTAAAACTTTTGCATAAAATATTTTACAAGGTGAGAGAGGCAAAAAGATTTGAATTCCTTGTTGTAAACACAGGTTTTACAGTATTTGATAGAAAAAAACTCATACTTGATATTTATTACCCCACCATGAAGGTCCAGTTGGGTCTGGAAAACTGCAGACTGGGAACTGGTTTGTCTGCAGAATGACATCTCTCTCTGCCAACTGGAGAGTCTTCAGTAAACACTTCAGACCCTTAAAGTCTGCACCGTTTGTAGTCAAGTCTTTCAGAGGCTTTTCAGACTTTTCATAAACTAATGAATACTAAATAAAACTACATTTGAAACCTATTACCATAGCTTTTCTATAACACACATCATAATACACAATCTTCTACTTGCCACCTCTTAACATCTGCCTCTCTGAATTTTCATGGATTTTTGTTTTATGGATATAGATAAGATAGATAACGTTAATCCCACTGGTCAAGAATAAAACCACTACCACGAATTTGGAGCCAAATTTGAAGCAAGCTTTAATTAAATATTGGCCAAGATGTTAGACTCTGGCCAACCCCATTCTGGGGTTCTGAGAGAAAATGGTGATGAGTCACATTTGCAGAGGTTTATAAAGCAACCCATAAGGCTACATATTTTCCACCAGGCCCAATCATGGACAAGTATATATATATATCCTGACATTATTTCCTGCCTATGAATGCCCCACCCATATGTGATCAAACACTTCCTGTGCCATTGGATTAACCAAACTTGTTTAGGGAATCAAAACCATGTGGCTTTTTGTCTTACATGAACAGCCCCCAGCATACCAGGAAGTTATCTGTCTTTGGGCAAGTGAGAATTACAGGATTATCTATCTTTTGTTTTATAGATCTCTTAGGCACAGTAATTAAAACTTAAAACATAACTTTAGCTCTCATGATATACATATATATATATATACACACATACACATATATACACATTATATATCTATATATATAGATAGATAGATAAATATAGATATATAGATATAGAGAGAGTGAGGTGGGAGGAAGTCTCTGCCTGTAGCCCTAGAACTTGCTATGTAGACCGGGATTCCTTTGAACTCAAGAGATTTGCCTACCTCTGTTGGGAACTTATAACTATTTTATATACAGTGACTGTAGCATACAAACAAAACATTATACAAATTGTTGGCCAAAAAAAAAAAAAAAACCCCAAAAAGAAAAACACAACAAAAACAGAATGTTTGCCAGGTACACACATAAAAAATTATTTTTGAAGGTAGGCTTCATGGCATGGTCCAGTAATCCTAATACTTGGGAAGGTGAGGCAGGATGATTTTGAGTTTGAGGCTAGTCTGGGCCACATAGTATGACCCTGATTCAAACCACAAAACAAACAAAAAACATTTGAAGTTGTTCCATAACAAGTTGTCCTACTGTTAAACCTCAGGCCACTTAGTACTCTTATACCTTCTAGGCACTGAAGTCTAGGGATAGTGATTGGGTTTGTTTTCTCTGCCAATTAAAGAATTAAAAGGCAAGAAGCCTCTCCAATGAGACAGGTAGTGACAGGGAAATTTTTAAATACTGCAAACAGATGCAGATAGAATCATTCAGTAAGGAAGATTTTTATTACAGGGTGAGGAAACACACATATTGGGCACACAAAGAAAAGACCCTCTGCAAAGCTGAGCTGGGAACTCAGGAAGCCAGAGCTTAGGTTGTAATAGTACACTGCTGTGGCAGCTCACCAAAGAAGACAAGGAGGCATGTTCATTGTTACAAACCCTTCCAGACCTCTGCAGAGAGAACCACTATCCTCGCCAGCACCATACTGGACAGAGGAGCCCCCAGTGTCTGAGCTTAGGTGTTTTTATTGATACAGAACTCTTCAGGTGTTCTACTGATAGCACGTGCATATCATGAGCAATCAAATATCCCCACATAAATCCAAGACCTGCAGACAATACAAAATGCCAAGACCTTGGCAGCCCGTGACCCAACAGTGTACAAGACAATATTTTAAACACAACTAAGAATAAACTTCTACAGCAGTAGGTTCTCCTTGAGGGCTGGGACTTTTAACATCTCTGAAGGGTCTCTAAAGGGCAAATTCTAAAACTTTATATGTGATACTTATGTGTATATTTAAATACACATATGAACAAATGAAAATCATATTTGTAGCTCCTTCATTGAATGATTGTGCTGACAGTAACCCATCGTCATATTCAGAGATACTGGAACTTCTAGAACACCTTCAGTAGCTTACTTTCCAATTAACTTTCCTCGTTAAGATGCATACCCTTCTTAAAATAAAAGAACTCTGATCAGAGGTTGATCCTAGACTAAAGCTCTTCTCTGATTTCAATTCCACTAATTTAACATTTAGATTATGGATATTTCTCTCTCTCTCTCTCTCTCTCTCTCAAGGTGTGTGTGTGTGTGTGTGTGTGTGTGTGTGTGTGTGTGTGTGTATCTGTGTGCCAGGTTTAAAACCTAGGACTTCTTACAAGCTACACAAATGCTTATCACTGATCCACATCCTCAGCCCCAACTGAAATCTATATCAGGACCTTAGTACTATCTGCCTCCCTCCCTCTATTTACCTTTGGTACATAAGAAAAGGTCCTACCCTCCTTGAAAAAACAAATAGGTAGCCTGTGAAAGGGGCCAATAAATCCCCTAGAAGTTTCCTGCTCCTCCCTAACTCTACTTCCTTCTCTTTTTAACTTAGGAATCTTTGCTAGTTTATCCTTTTGTATTATGGGTAAAGCAAAAATATCTGTGAATTTAGTCAGATGAGGACATAATATAATGGCTAACAAGTGACATTTAGAATTCTCTTGTAATGCTTAGGGACCCTTCAAAATTTACATTCAAGAGCCGGAGAGCAGCTACTGCTCCTGCAAAGGACCTGCACTAGGTTTCCAGCATCCATAATGGGGGGTTACAGTTATTTGTAACCCCAACCCACAGGATCCAATGCCCTCCTCTGGCCTCTGCGGGCACCTGTACTCACATGTACTCATACTCTCACGAAGACAAACACGCATAATTAAATAAATCTTAAAAAAGTGTACCTGCCAATCTGGACATGGTGATTCTCTCTTGTAGTCCTACCATTTGGGAATGGGAGGCAGGAGGTTCAAGGAGTTCAGTATTATCCTCAGCTACATAACAAGATTAAGAGGCCTTATGTACCAGGCAAGCCTCAAACTCACCTGCCTCTGCTTCCTCAGTGCTGGGATTAAAGCCATTTAATGGCTATTATAACCAGCTAAGACTATTATCTTTTTTTTTTTTTTGACAGGGTCTCTCTATATAACCGGCTGTCTGGGAACTTACTATGTAGACCAGGCTGGCCTCGAACTCACAGAGATCCTCCTGCCTCTGCCTCCTGAGTGCTAGGATTAAAAGTATGCATTACTACGCCTGGCTTTAAAACTGCTAACATTATAAAATGAAAAGGCAGCAAAGGGGGTTTGTATAAAGATTCTATGAGGACACAGCAACAAGGAAGCCATCTGCATACCAGGAAGACTGGCATTATCAAAGACAAACCTGCTGGCATTTTGATTTTGGATTTCAGCCTCCTGAAGAGTCAGAACAGTCAGCCACTCCACTATGGTAGCCTGAGTAGATTAATGCAATCACAATTTTTTTCCCCAAGGCAAAATCTGAGGAGTTTAGCTAGTCTAGCTCTGGTTGTACTAGAACTCACTAAGTAGACAACACTGGCCTCAAACTCACAGAGATGTGCCTGCCTCTGCCTCCTGAGGACAGGGACTAAAGGCATCCACTCCTATGCCTGATTGCAAACACAATTTTTAAGAATGGGAGAAAAAACTGCAGGGCTTGTTAGTTTATATGTTTAATCCCAGCAAGAAAGAAGAGGCAAAAGCAGAGACAGAGGCAGACAGATATCTGAGTTTCAGGAGAGTCTGGTCTACATAGTAATTTCCAGGCCAGTAAGGGCTACACAGTGAGATCTTGTCTCAAAAAGTTGGTATACTTAGACAATCCTGCAGTTCAGTGTCTCAAGAGGCTGAGGTGGGAGGATTTCTGGAACCAAGTGTGACACAAACCCATGGAACATAAAGCTAAACATACTGCTAGATTGTTACTGAGAATATTAGCTCAGCATTAGAATGTTTGCTGTGTGCAAAAGGCTGATTCTCAGCATTGCAAGAAATAAATAATAATGAAAAATACTAATGCATGACCTTTGTATTATTAAAGTAATACGTGTATATGGAAAACTTTGAACCATACACACAGGTAAAAAAAATGATAAGGAAGTCTCTCATTTTGCCCCACCCCCTTCCAGGGGTGACTAATTTAATGTCAATTTTTGCTTTAGAGAAAGTGTTTGGAAATATGTATGCTTTCTATGCCATATAAGCATTCTAGAATCTGTTCCCCAGACTATTACTGTGAATCATTAATACTTTTACATCCTAAGATATAATGTATTTGTACTTTCTATGATCAGATAAAGGCTAGTTCTGTATTTTTCCTAATCATATAAATGAAAATTAGTATCTTTCAGCACTCAGGAGGTAGAGGCAAGTGGATCTCTTTGAGTTCAAGGCCAGCCTGGTCTATAGAGTGAGTTCCAGAACAGATAGTTATAACAGAGAGACCCTGTCTGGAAAAACCATAAAAACGTATCTTTACAATAATACTCTCCATTTAAATTTGTTTCATTAAAATAAATTCCTAATGGTGAAATTAGGTCAACTGATGTGATTTTCTATTAAAGGGTAGGATAAAGCATTTTCTTAAAAACTTTTCCATATTTTTATGTATATGGTTGTTTTGCCTGCATGTACATCTATGCACCATGTTCATGCAGTGCCTGTGGAAGCCAGAAGACGACATCAGATTCCCCTGGAACTGGAGTTACAGATGGTTCTGAGCTGCCCTGTGGGTGCTGGAAATCAAACCCTGCTTTTTTGGAAGAGTGGCCAGTGTACTTAATCACTGAGCCATTTCTCAAGCCCCCAGGATAAAGCATTAATATGATTTTTTTCTCTTTTTTTCTTTTCTTATTCCCCCCCCCAAACAGAGTTTCTCTGTTGTAACTCTGGCTGTCTTAGAACTTGGTCTGTAGACCAGGCTGGCCTCAAACACAGATACTCCTCTGCCTCTGCCTCCAGAGTGCTGAGATTAAAGGCATGGCCACCACACCTGGTTCTTTAATGTGATTTTGAAACTATTTATCTGGGGGAGGTTTACAAGCATGCCATCATGTGCATGTAATAGCCAGAGGACAATTTCTGACAATCAGTTCTTGCCTTCCCCATGTGACTGGAGATGGAACTGAGGTCTTCTCTTCGGGATTAGCTGCAAGTGCTTTTACCTGCTAAGCCACCTCCTTTGCAAGCTCTCACAACATAGCCTAAGTTGGCCTTGAACTTAAGATCTTTCTACCCTCCCCACCCCAGCAAAATGAGATTACAGGCTTAGACTACCACACAAGTTCATATGAATGTTTTTATGGAATTCGAAATATTTCCAAACTGATTTTAAAAACATACTTACCAATTTACACATCTACCGGCCAGCAACAGATAAGAATACTAATATCAGATGTTCCTTTTAATAATAGTTCTCTTGGGCTGAGCAGATGGCTCAGCAGTTAGAAGTCTTTGCTGCTCCTACAAAGGATCCAAGTTCAGTTCCCAGCACCTACTTTGGGCAGCTTACAACCTCCTGTAATTCCAGCTCCAGGTGACCCAACTCCACCTCTGGTCTCCAAGAGCCTTGCACTAACATGCACAATCCCACACACAGACATATATAATTTAAAAATACCTAAATTTTAAAAAAAATCTTTCAAAAATAAAAATATTTCTCTAATGTAGTAGTCAAGAAATTGTTTTAAGGGGCTGGAGAGATGGAACAATAGTTAAGAGCACTTGCTGTCTTCCAGAGGAAGTTCACATTTCAGAACCCACATTGGATGGCTCACAACTGTCTGTAACTCTAACTCTAGGGGATGCCTTCTGCTGGCCTTCATGGGTTCACACACACACACACACACACACACACACACACACACACACCAAATACTCACGCACAAATACTTTATATATAAATAAAAATGACAAAGCAAAAATAAATTGTTTTAATTTGTACTTTTTGTTTAATCATATAGAAGTTTTTCTGTAGACATTTGTCCAGGGTGAAAGGCATTTTTATTCTTTGACTAATTCACTCCCCAGTTTTAGCCTGGAACCCTGGCCTCCATACAATCTATTCTTAAGCCGGAACTGGAAGGCTTCAGCCTCCGTACAATCTAGAATGCTTAAGCTTCCTTACAATGTAATCAGTCAACCTCTGAGACTTAATATTGACTGAGCCACTCTGACTAGCTCCTTCTGAACTCTTGGCTCTTCTAGTTCAAGTCACTAGCTTTTCTGGCTCAAAGCTGACTGGTTCCAATTGACCTTTTGACCACCTGTTTCTGTCTGAACTCTTCTGACTATTGGCAGACTCCCACAACTTCTCTGACTGCTTAGCTTCAAACTGACTCACTCTTCCGTGTGATACTGACTTTCTGCCGAGTTGCCTGTGCCTTTGCTTCAGACTTCTCAGATTGCTTCTGTGTCTGAATTCTCACTGCCACATACTGCCTCAGTCAGCCTTTCTGCTTCTGTCTTATCCTCAGACTGCTTCATTGTCTCTGTTACTTGTCCTCCTACTGCCTGACTCTCTGAGCTGAGAGCCTACTTTTTCTATCCTGAGAGTTGGGTTTGTCCTCACTCTGTCTCACTCTGCTAATTCTTCCTCCATTTTGTCACTTTGCCTACCCTTCCCTCTAACTCATCTCAGACTCACTTTCTGTTTGACTCCTTCCAAGCTCTGTTTCCTGTCTCCCAAGTGCTAGGATGAAAGGTGTGTGCTACCACTGCTTTCTGAATACTGGGATTAAAGGTGTGTACCAACATTCTACAGCCATGCTGATGGATTAAAAGATAAAATACTTACTGGGTGGTGGTGGCACATGCCTTTAATCCCAGCACTCTGTGAGTTGAGGCCAGCCTGGTGTACAGAGTGAGCTCCAGGGCAGCCAGAGTTACAACAGGGAAACCCTGACTCGAGAAATAAAAAAAAAGAAAGAAAAAGATTAAATATTCCTCTACATTTTTCAAATACTAGTCATTTGTATCTCCTTTTTGTATATGAATTAACAGCTTATGTTCTATAAGCTGTGGATGTACTGGCATTAAATCTACCTTATTGATTGATTATGCTTGTATATTGTGGTGTCGCTTTTTTTAATCAGTATTTGTTCCAATTATTTTCCAGTTGATATTTAATTCTAAAGTCCATCCAAAATTATGCAATCTCTACTATGTTCCAGACATTGTGGTATGAATTCAGCCAAATTATACACAGAATCACATCCATATCCTTTTTTAATAGTTTGATATTTGTTTTCACATCTGTCTCTCGGGTCTCACTCTGTAGCCCTAGCTGACACGGAACTATGTAGATGAGGCTGGCGTCAAACTCACAGAGATCTTCCTACTTCTTCCTCAGGAGTGCTAGGCATAAAGGTATTTGCCATCAGGCTAGCCTACACATACTTATTTATTAAAGTTTATAAAGACTGATTTTAAAGATCTAGGCAAAACCTATGTAGAATCCCATACAGACCCAAGTCTGTGGATTAAAGTTTTTACGAGACTGATTTTAGGCAGGTATGCAACCATCTGGATGCATGATTAGCCGAGTAGGATAGGTCAAGGCAGTACACATGGCTGACAGCTTGGTTGTGAGTGTGGACTGTGAGTGTGAAAGGCTTCCTTTTCTTTTAAATGCTGCACTGGGAATTAAAACCAGGGCCTATTGCATGCTTAGTGAAGATACTTCACAAAGCCATACTCCAAGCCTTCTTAAAGCACCCTAGCCCTTTACTTTTTCTGCAGAGAGAGGGGGGTCTCACCAACCTGGCCAGGCAGGTCTTGAATGTCCATCCTCCTGTCTTAAATCTCCCAAGTAGCTGGGATTACAGGTCTATGCCAGTAAGCTCAGTTGGTGGACTCTTGTTTCTCTCTACTGGGCCACTTCATAGGGCTGATAGAAAAGAGTGACAGGTAACTTGTTTCCTTCCAGACTGGAAGTCTAAAATAATGGGGGGGGGGGCAGGCAGTGATGGCACACACCTCTAATCCCAGCAGGCGGATCTCTGTGAGTTCAAAGATAGCCTGGTCTAAACAGTGAATTACAACAGAGAAACTCTGTCTTGAAAAACAAAACAAAAAAAGAATGGGTGGAAGATTGCAATGAGCACATTTATGAGTTGCCTTCAGAAGCCACATTTTTAGCAACATTCTCTTGATCCAACAAACGCTGAGATAACGGGATACTCCAGGAGTGAGAATCACCGAAGGTCATATTGGAGGCTGAGTACCTAGGATCCCAACATCTTTTCTTGTAACTTACTTTATAAAGTAATGAGGACAACTCACAGTGGACTTAGACCTCCCACTAGGCCGACCTCTTAAGGGTTTTTCCCTAAGATCTCCTAACATTGCCCCTCTCACACACATACCTAAATTTTTTTTTAAATCCATCTTTTATTCAATCCCCTCTTTCAAAAAGAAGTCATTCAAACTAGAAGAAAATGGAGTTAAGTTACTTGGGTGAAAGAAACCTCCTGATACAAACTGTGTCTGTAAAATTTCATTCAAAGGCATGTATGCAATGAAAATGACAATATGCTCTATTTTAACATTGACAGTTGTAAAATTCTGAACCAAAATGGCCTAGAAATTGTATAATTTAAACTGCAGAATTTGATGTGAATTATACCCCAATAAAGATGTTAAAAAATTAAATAACAAATAAAGGAAAGAATTCTTAGGAAATTCATTGCCAGTAATTCTTCCTTGAAATGAATTTTGACAGCATAGGCTTAGGTAGAAGAAAAATGACAAATTTGCTGCCACCTAAAGAACACGAGATATCTAAGAATGTACAATTATCTTCATAATCTATGTAAAGCACACTCGCATAAGGTGGCAGAGATAACAGTGTAATGTTTGTAACCAACTGATACTTGAAATAAACATCTCTGGATGTGGTGACACGTGCCTTTAATCCCTACACTTGGGAGTCAGAGGCAGGTGGATCTTTGAGTTTCAGGACAGCCGGGGCTACACAGAGGACCCTTGTCTTGAAAAAGAAAGAAATGTCAAGAGCACCCAACTGGATGGAAGCAATTAGAAATGTTGTCTTCATGAAGGAGGATAGGTGTCACTTGGTAGATGTAGAATCTCTGAAAACACTTCACGCCAATCGCAAAGAAAACAATAGATGATTTTAAGGAATGAAGTAAAAATAAACAGAAACGTAGATTACAAGCTGGGAAATCAGGTTGGCGGTGGTGCATTTGCTTGGCAAGCAGACTTCTGTTTTTCATCTTTTTTTTTTTTCATTTTTGGGAGATGGATTTAGAAACTGTTCAGTTCTGCATCAGATCTCAGTGTCAGGAGTACCCCCACCCCCACCTCCCACCAGCATAGAACAATTTAGAACAATCTTCTTTGCAAAGGCCAGACACATCCTGGCAGCCGACAGGATACTTTCTGGGCCAGCCTCAGCCCTTGCCTCACCCCTGGACTCGTACCTTCCCCACATGGACCTCTGGGGCTTAGCTGACATTACCTCAGCTGGACTCAGCTGTGGCAAACAGGCCAGTGGATCTACTGAACAGAAGCTGCCTGCGTGCCTTCAGCTCTCTACTTCTCTGAAGCCAGAGCTCGTTGTCCTCAACTGGCGCTTGGGGTGCACGCTGGCTGGGTTCCATGGGGGGTCTTGAAGTGTAGTGATCAATTCCTTTTTTTTTTTTTTTTTTTTTGAGTCAGGGCTTCTCTGTGTAGCCCTGGCTGTCCTGGAACTCACTCTGTAGACCAGGCTGGCCTGGAACTCAAGAGATCCTCCTGCCTCTGCCCCCTGAGTGCTGGGATTAAAGGTGTGCATATGCCACGACCACCCAGCCAATTTTGTTTTTCTCAACTCAGCGATTGAGAATTTTCTGGTTTTTGTTTTTTGATTTTTCCCTTAATGGGATGGCTTCTTCAGTAATTTTTTTGTAGTTACAGTGTGTACTGAGGAATCAGAACTCCAGCAGACTGGACAGCATTGTTTGAGACAGGTTGTTTTTTGTTTTGTTTTCCTTTTTTGTTGCTGCTGTTAGATTGTTAACATACTAGGAAAGAAAATGAACTTCTCTTAGTTTTGAAGTCAATGGACGGATACATCTGCAGATTTAGGGCTTCCACAACTGCTTCTTCATGCCTACCAGGCTCCACACTTCTATTTGCTGTTTCCAGATCTTGTTTCGTTACAAAAAGGCGTTAGTTGTCTTTGGATTGCTAAAATACTGCTTCCTGGCTTCCCTAGCTCAAGGAAGGGAGCGCTGCTACCTCCTTTGGCAATGTTTCCTGCCTAACCAGGCAGAGCTCCCCTCGATTTTAAAAAAATTGAAACAGGGGCTGGAGAGATGGCTCAGCAGTTAATAGCACTAGCTGCTCTTCCAGAGGACCCAGGTTCAATTCCCAGTACCTACATCATGTAGCTCACAACTGTTAACTCCTGTTCCAGAGGATTCAACAACCTCACACAAGACATAAATGCAGGCAAAGCACCAATGTACATAAAATAAGTAAAAATAAAGATAAATTGAGACAGATTCTATGTCCCACTGGCTGATCTCAAATGCACATACTCCGCCCCAGCCAGGTTTCTCTATGTAGCCCCGGCTATCCTGGAACTCGGTCTGCAGATCAGGCTGCCTGGCCCCCTCCCCACCCCCACCCCGAACTGTTGCACCACCACACCTTTCAACATTAATGTTGAGCTTAATTTAGGTCTGCTTTCCGGTCCAAAACTGTTTGGAACGTCATCAGGATCACTCAAAACATCACACTGGACATGGCTTCTGTAACCCTCGAGCTCCGGTTTCACGTGGGCCCGACGATCCGCCACCTCTGCAGGTGGACCAGGTCTCAGCAAACACCCTATGACTAAACACTGCGGTGGACAGAAGCCATTCATTCCCTCAGCGAACGGACACACACTTCTGACGACACCGACCACGGAGACTACGTGGGACAATCCAACAGCCCCGGCACCCCTCCTTCACAGCGGAGCAGCCCCACCCCTCCACACCGGAACTCCCTCCTCCACGCTCCGCACGCTCACGCACGGCGTGACGTAATCGCCGAAGCTGCGGGAGCCGCCCCCTCCGACGCCCGTGCCCAGCGCGACACGCGCATGCTCACTCGGCGGGGGTCACGGGAGACTCGGGGCGCTGCAATCTGTTGCGCCGCCCTCGGGAGCCGGCCGATCCGGGTCTCGTGGCTAGGAGTGACGTGGTCTTTCGAATCCAAACAGAGGGGAGGAGGCCGGCGGCCAGCAGCAGCGGCAGCGACAGCGGCGCCCGGATCGCTCCCGGCTGCCACCCTCCCCGCCCGCCGCTTGTTTGGGCGGGTGAGTGTCCCCATGGCCCACCGCCCTTCGGCGACGGTCTTTGCGTCTCCACTTCTGTGCCCGTGGGCTCCCGGGAACCGCTGCGGCAGGGCGGGCGGCTCCGGCGGGGCGCTGCACCCGGGGAGCCCGCGGCGCCCGGCCGGGCACCCGCAGCCCGGTGCCTTCACTTTCGGGGCTGGCGAGGCAGCACGGGCGTGCAGGGACTGGGGACCGTGACCCCGAGAGCCGGGCGGTGGCGTTCTCCTGGTGGGTCGGATGAAGTCACCCGGACGCGGCCCTTTGTTGTGAGGTGTGATAGCTGCCATCCTGAAAGCCAGAGCTCTTTTTAGACTCCATTGTGTTGCGGTTTTAAAGGATTCCCCTTTTCTGCTGGTTTATTTGTGGAGACCGGGCTGACAGTGAGCAGGTAGCAGCACCGTTATTGGCAGGAATGCAGGGCGATAGCCTGGCAGTGGTCTGAGATCCGTGTCGCTGCTTAAAGCCGAAGTTTTCCGAAGTGGCCGTTTAAACGTTAGGATTTTAGCCAAGATGATACTTGCTAACATTAGAGAGGCGGCAGGATGCTTTTCGTTGCCCCGGTTAGAAAAACCGAGGATGTGGCCTTAATGGAATGTCTTGGGTTCGCATCTGGAGCGCCAGATGAGCCTCGGGAAGCGTTTATTTCTGCATTTGTAGAAGAGAGCCTACAGACTTTGTGCTGCGTTGTCAGAATCCGCTGGCAGCTATCTATTCGTACAAGAACGGAAAAGTCTAGTTTCCCAAGTGTTCTAGTTTGGAGACGCTTAGGAGGCATTCTCGCTGCCCTGTGTCTGACGTGGAGGTTGGGGGAAGCACCTGCGTGCTTCTGCTTGAGGTGACTCACTGCTCATGCAGATTCCTTTAGTGTAGCCGTCCACCCTTCTGCCTTCCGTACACCAGAATACCAAATCCGGGTGTCCCAACGTGGTTTTAAGAAGGGACATCTTCCCTTCTCCAAGCGATCCTCAATTGAAGTGTTTCTGTGGTAGCAGCAGGAAAGAACGACAAAAAGATGGTGATTGATTGCTTTCTATCAAACCTGGGAAGTATTTTTAGGATTTAGACCCCTTTTTTTGAAGGGTGTGCCCTTGGGCAGTAACAGACCTGTTAGCAATTCTTTTCTTCCAGTATAGGTCATGGATTTTATTTTCTTTCCTTCTGCCATACTTGGAATCCTCTTGATATAGACAAAGGGAAAAAAATTTTTTTTTGCACTTCCCTCTTTTCAGCTTAAAAAAAAAAATCTTTATACTATCCTAAAACAATATTTTTTGTGTGTGTAAAATGTTTTTGTGATGATTGGAGAAAATGTTGATAGAAGTACATGAGTATACGATGAGAAAAGAAAACTAATTCTGTCACTCGACTTGCCAGATGTTAGTTTATATCCTTCCAGATGCTTTTGCATTGATTTTATAAAAATACGGTATTTGCTCTTTAAAAAATATGCATTTGCTCTTTAAAAATAAATATTTATTTTATGTATGTGAATGGGTATTTTGCCTGTATGTAAGTCTGTGTACCTTGTGTGTTTCTCATGGTCCAAGGAGGTGTTGGGATTGGAGATAGAGATGGTTGTGTGAGTGCTGGGCACCAAACCCAGGTCCTCTACAAGAGCAGCCAGTGCTCTAACCCTTGAGCCATCTCTATACCTCTAAGCATTTGCTTTTTTTCCCTGTGGGCTTCACACACTGGCTTTTTTTTTTTTTAAGCTATTTATATTTTTTTTGACAGCTTTGAACCTTAACTTTTAGGGTGAAATCCATTCATGTTGGAAAAACAATAGTTATTAAAGCCATGGTGTTGAAAGTTTTCCTCCTGTGTCTCTATCGTGATACTGTGAGATTTAAGAAATCAACAGACATGGTATGACCTGTGAGGCTTAACTTCTTAAACTGTCAAGGCAGCAAGTACAGTGGGGAATCTTAGGTAAGTTTTTCTTAGTAGTTTCCCTCATGTTAGTTTAGATATAGTCCTCAGTTACACCTTGCTCCAAATGCAGAGTAACTGTTAGCACCCCATCCATGAGGTCCTGAAGAAACTTACTTCACACCACACACTTAAGGTACCTTATTAACATTGGGGTTTAGGTATGTGCCATCTGTTTTCTTGTTGTTTTGTTTTTAACCACTGACACCAAAGGAGCCTGTCCTGAAAGGAGATTCCCTCTTCACCCCAGCTTCAAAGGCTAAGTACCATGAAATATCCTAAATCTGCTAATGCCAGTTTGGGCTGATGTCTCATAAGCTTTCCTAAGGCCTATAAATCTCTACTGTCATTCATTATTTCCTGAGTAATTAATTCCAGGTGCTTACAACTCGCTGTGACTTGGTTCTTTTTTAAAATTTTGACAGGTCTTTAAGATTAATTTTTTTGTGTGTATGTCTGTGTTTCTGCCTATATGAAATATGCACATGAGTGTGTGTGTGTGTGTGTGCATGCGTGTGCGCAAGCCAGAGGAAGCCAGAAGAGGGCATTGAATTCCCTAGTGCTGGAGTTAAAGGTGGTTACGAGCCACCAGACAGGGGTACTAGGAACCAAACTGAGGTCCTCTGGATGAGCAGCAAGTACTCTTAATGGCTGAGCCATCTTTCCTGCCCCTTTAATTAAAAGGAATTATAGCACTCATTATGCATTCCCATATCAGGTGCCACCATACTTGCTAGACTATCTGTCAGGGCCAGCCTGGCAAGTCAGAAAGTACCTGAATGGGGAGTGGGACTGAAGGGCCTTACGAGGAGAGGGAAAAAGAGACACGAAGGGAAGGGAATAGACCAGACACACACAGCATCATTGAGCTCAGATGGAATGGAGCTAGCGTTTAATTTTTCTCTCAATTTTTAAACCCCTTCCCTCAAGAGGCTACGTGCAGTTACAGAAGTTAGAAAGATAATGATCACAAAGAATGCAGCATATCAGTCACATGAGAAAAACATCTCATTCTTTAGTTAATCCTAAACTTAAGACTTCCCTTTTCTCTGCCGGAGCAGGACTTTTATCCTGGGAGGTAACCTGTCTCAGGGAAGCTAATTGTTTACCCAGGGAAGTAGCTTCTCTAGATGGAGTTAGATGCCCATCTGGGACAATCATCTCACATGATAAAGCTGAAAGTTCAGCCGGAGAAGGGACACTCCTTCAGATAACCTTGACTTCCCCGAAACCAGCCTCTCTCAGGCAGTTATAATATTTTGTGACTCGGTTATGCTCAGATCTCCCAATAATGGAACTAGGCTATTTTAGCCAGAGGCTGACAGCAGAGTCTAGGCCCAGAGTCTGAAGGGCTCACCACAACTATCGCCATCTCTCAAGTGGTCAACTGAAATAACTTCCCGGTTTCTCTCCAACTTTGGGTGTTTATTGTGGGTTCCTCATATCACAACCTAAAGATTCCTTAAAATGTAAATTAGGTTGTGATACACACACACACACACACACACACACACAGCTGAAAGTGTTCCATTCAGACTAAAACCCTACCCTGGCATGGTGGCATACACCTTTAATCCCAGCACCCTTGGGAGGCAGAGGCAGGTGGAGGCCAGCGTGGTATCAGGCTTGCTAGGCACTTCCTACTTGCTTTTGCCTTCCTCTCTTACCATACTTTGTATCTGTATTCTACGTAGTCCTGTTTTCTGGAGCCTGGCCACGTCAGTATATTCCTGCTTTCCTTCACTTTTGCTGTGTCCGACACTAGTATTTGAGTTACTGCCTTAAGGCCTTTGCTCTGCCTGTACCCTGTGGCTTCAGTATTCTCCCGGTCTGCTTTAGCCAGTTCATTTCTGTCGTTCGGGTTGCAGTTCAGATGTTGGCTTTTCAAAGAATTTGTCGCATTTTTCTTTTTTATTTTATTCACAGTATTTACCACTACCTGGATTGCCTTAACTTAAATTTTTTTCTGCCCCTTCTGTTGATAGTTCTCTGAAATAGCATAATAGGAACTCTGTGACTGTTGGTTGGATGAATGGATGGGGACATGTCTTCTTAGTCCTGTTCTTTCTCAGAAGACCAATCTTCAGCAGCTTCGTATAGGACAGACTTAATTCTGTTTAATAATCCTCGGTGTTTAGGTCTAAGAGCATCCTTGTGGATCTATGGAACCTTGGAGAGGTGGGTTCCCAGAATATGTATCCTCCTCCACCCGACTTCCTTGTGGTGCTGCAAACTGAACCCAGCCCTTTCTGCATGGTAGGCAAGCACCCTACCACTGAGTTACACCCAGGTCTTGGCTGTAGCTTTTTGTTGTTCTTTGAGGTGGGGTTTATGTAGTCTAGGCTGGCCTGGGGCCCGACTTGAACTTTTGAACCTAATGCTTCCACCAGGCTTTGGTTTTTGAGGCGGTGTCTTGGCTCCATAGCTAGGGCTGGCCTTGGTTAACTGGAGATCTTCCTGTCTCTCTTCCCCCACCCCAAGAGGCTTCCCCAGTATAATTACAGACATGAGCCACCACACCCAGCTCCAAATTTGCACTTTTAACAAAACCTTTGGGTGATTTTATTGTACGTTAAAATTTGAGAATGTTTCTTGGTCTTTTAATGTCTGTTTTTCTGGAAGATAGGTCTTTATCTGGTGGGAACGTGTGTTAGAGAAGGTTACTGTGCTAAATATTACTCTTACATGTTTCATGTAGCTGCAGAGCAACCTAGATATAAGTATCCCTGCCACATTTTATAAATGAAGACCCTGAGACATAGTGGGTGGTTGAAACCCAAGTCACTGCTTTCTCAGAGTGTCTTGCTATTTGTGAGCCACTGCATTTAGAACTGTATGCAGTGCTTTCAGTAGGCTGGACTATTTTTTATTAAGATTTATTTATTTTTATTTTATGCATATTGGTGTTTTGCTTGCATGTATGTATGCCACATACACGCAGTACTCACGGAGGTCAGAAGATAACATTGGATCCCCTGGAACTGGAGTTGTTGTCCACCACATGAGTGTTCGGCTCTCTTGAAAGAACAACCAGTACTCTTTACTGCTGAGCAATTTCTCCAGCCCCAGGCTATGTTTTGACTAAGGACAAGATAGTGTTTTCTTTCCTATTTGCCACCTACCTGAGAGATATTTTTTTATTTGCCTGAAGTTGGAGACTTAGGAGGCAATTTTGAGAAATACTCTAAGTGCGCCTCTATTTCTGTCTACTCAGGATGCTGAGGTAGGAGGACCATTCGAGACCAGTGTGGGCAGCATAGTGAGGCCTTGTCTCCAACAAAACAGAACAAAACAAACAGACAAAACGAAAACAAAAATCCCCCAACCTCCCAGGTCTTCTTGCTTTGTCCTGAGAGCTTACCAGGCTAGCTCAAAGTAAGTTGGGAGTATTTTCTTCCTCATCTATTACTTTATATTCCTCTGTCTTTGTTGAAAAGTCATTTATTTCTAGATTTGTTGATCTTGTGTCTGACTGTTTGGACTGCCTTAGGATAAGCATACACTCCAGAGAGTTCTCAGTGCAGGACCCCTTTGTAAATTAGGGAGAAAAGTTATGTTAGATTGCTGTGTTCATGTTTAAGGACTAGAGTTTTGAGTCGTCAGTCCTCTTTCAGCCTAGCTCTCTTGTGGAGACTTAGGTCACACATGTCCTTTTCCAGCTCTAGCCTCACTTGGGGACCTTGGGCTTCTATTAATAGCCACGTATTTCTCTCTCTAATTCATCTGCTTGTTATTGAAAACTTAAAATGGGCAGTAATGTTTAAAACCTACTGTGATGCACTGGAATGTTCTGTAATGCTCTCAGAGGTACTTGCATTTTCCTCGTCTCTTGTTTTTTGATTTATCACTTTTATGAGTATGGATGTTTTGCCTGCGTGTGTGTCTGTGCACCGTGTGAGTGCCTGGTGCTTGAGGACATCAGAAGAGGGCATCAGACCCCCTGGTACTGGATTACTGGTGGCTGTGAGGCTCCATGTGGGTGCTGTGAGTCAAAACTGGGAACTCCGGAAGAGCAGCCGATGCTCTTAACCTCTCAGCCGTCTCTCCCGCCAGTCCTAGGTTTTGTTTATTGTTTTTGTTTTTTGAGAGTGTCAATGTACCCCATGGTAGCCGCTCCCCTTGAGCTACGAGACAGACCACACTAACCGTGGTTTCAGCAGGCTTTATGTTATAATATTTTGAAAAAAAGTCACTTGAAGTTTTCAGTTTATTCTGGGCATGAAAGCAGTTTGCATGCTTATAAATAATACCACGAAGAGCCATGTTTAGTTAACTCAAACTCTGAAGAGTTGTAGCAACCGGTTTAATTATAAAATAAGCCCCAGAGGGATGTGGTGGCATGTCTGTAATCTCAACACTCAGAGGGCAGACAAAGGCAAATCTCTGTTTTTGAGGTCAGCTTGATCTACATAGCAAGTTCCAGGCTAGCCAGAGCTACACAGGAAGACTGGGAAAAAATGTAATGGTAAACTAAATAAATAGAAAATAAACCATATTTAAAACACTTTAATGACTCGAAATTAATTGTAATTCAGCAAATCTAGGCGGTATGCATGTGCTTGGATGTGCCTCGAAAATCTATGTGAAAGTTTGTATTAGAAGCTGCTTCTGAAGAGAGGTCTTATCTTTGTTTTTGTTTTGATTTGTTTTTTTCCTGGAGTGGCAGGATGAATTATTTGAAATTTTAATTTGAAACATGTATTGTTTTAAAACCATCAACTCTGAAAACATGTATATTTTTCTATTAAACCATTTAGACGTATAGTGGAGCTTATACGCACATATTTGATAATATTTTTAATGGCAGTGCTTTTTTATTTTGGAGAAAGTTTTCCCCTGTTACTTATTTTCATACTGGGTTTTCATTTCCCTTTTTGCCTTTTAAAAAAATTTCGGTCAAAACACAGATGTGTCAGCTTTGTGCAAGTGCAGAGCAGAGCTGCTTCATGCTTGCCTGCGCTCCCTGACAGCATCGCACGGGTAGAACTCCCAAAGTGTCATGCCTAATGGTGCTTCTAATCAGTGTGGTGATTAGAAGTGGTGTGGGTGTGGGAAGCATGTTTGTGCTGAATATTCCAGAACTCTCCAGGTCAGGGTTTTGGTGGCTAGTGTCTTTTGTCTTACAGGACAGTTGGGTTTTTTGTTTGTTTGGTTGATTTGTTTTGTTTGTTTTTAAAAGATGTCTTCCTTTGTAGCCCTGGCTGGCCTGGAACTCACAGAGACCTGTTAGTGTCTGCCACCACCACTCCTAACTATATACACACACATATACACATTGGTTTTTTGAGACAGGGATTTTCTCTGTGTAGCCCTGACTGTCCTGGCACTCGCTCTGTAAACCAGGCTGGCCTCGAACTCACAGAGATCCACCTGCCTCTGTTGGGGTTAAAGGCGTGCACCACCACTGCAGGGCTTAGCTGTCTTTATATTTGGTATAATGAGCTCATTATTTCAGAGCTCACCTATAAATTGTAACACAGCGATTGAAAGCTACTTTATTAACATATGTATGTAATATATCCACTGTACTTATGGGTGTCTAGTGTGGGTATTTTTAAAGATTTGTTGAAATTTTTCTTTATTTGGAATATGACTAGTGGTCTATCTCCACTCTCTGTGTGCGTTTGTGTGTGTGCATGCATGTGTGTGCTTGTGTTTTGCTGGGGACCTAGGACTTTGTGCACAGTAAGCAGGTTTGGTCTATAGTTCTGCACTCCCAGGGTAGAACTCTTGAGGAGAAATTTTAAGAGCTATTTTAGAATTTGAAACTTTAATGATACTGAACATAAATAATAGTTAATTTAATTGAAACACTTATTTTGCCATTTATGGTAAATTTTACCCCTGTACCTTGACCACGTAGAGAGTAGAGAGATTCTGAGATTATACATGGATAAAGTATAGTGGAGAAAAGACAAGAAATCAGGGGGGCTTCAGTGTAGGTAGACATCTTTCTTCTCTTCCCTCCCATGCAAAAGAATAATATGCATGGTCCCCAGGAACATAGTGTAAAGCTGAGGGTCAGACATCTTCGACTGAGTTGACCCTGTGCATTCTCAGATAATAAAGGACTCTTAAAAATTCTCACTTGATCCATGCACATTCGTTTAAATAGTTTCAGTTATCAGTCTTGTTTTATGGATAAACCGGAGTCACCGAGGCTAAGTGATTTATTCCTCTCCATAATGCTAATAATTTGAACCCTATAAGACATTTTATGTGCTAATCTCTTGATGACTTGGTAAATTGTCTAAAGCAATTCCTGAAATAAGAATCAATTACAAGTAAGGATTAAAAAGTCACTTAGAAAAGGCACACCTTGTGCTAGAGAGATGGCTCAGCAGTTAAGGGCACTGGTTGCTTTTCCAGAGGACCTAGGGTCAATTCCCAGCACCCACATCACAACCTACAACTGTCTGTAACTCCAGTTCCAGGAGATCTGACACCCTCACACAATGCATATAAAATAAAATTAAGTAAATTATTTAAAAGGAAAAAAAAAAAAAGAAAAGAAAAGGTATACCTTTAATCCCAGCAGAGGCAGGCAGATCTCTGTGAATTCGAGACTGATCTACCAAGCAAGTTCCAGTATAGCCAGAGTTACACAGGGAAACCCTGTCCCAGAAAACCAGCCAAACAAACAAAAAACTGAAAAAGAGGCAATGTTGAAAACACAGTATTATCCAGAATGTTTGTGTTTCCTCAAAGCGCATTTGAAACCTTGACTGACAACATGATAGTATTAGGAGGAAGCTCTGACACCCGTGACAGCCTGATGTGGTGGCACACAGCAGAAATCCCAGTGCTTTACTGTGGACACGGGCGGGCCAGCAGTTCAAGCAAGGCTTCCTTCTGTTACCTGAACAGTTGAAGGCCAGCCAGGGCTGCAGGAGGCCCTGCCTTAGCCCCTCTTCCTTCCCCTTCCCCCTCCCCCAAACAAAACCTTAAAAAGAAGCTTGTTGCTTTTAATGAGAACACAGCTGCTGTGAAAGAGACTTAGCTTCCAGAGCGTTGGCAGTTCTGCTTCGTAAGCCACCAGGCCAAGGTGTTGGCTGTAGCCTCCCAAACACACCAAGACCCAACTGGAAGCAAAAGTAGGGTGTTACTGCAACAAACACCCGAACTCGAAATGGCTGTGCACCTGTCCAGTGCATAGAAACTGGACTTTTTAAAGTGCACACTAGTAAGCTTCCATGTTCACAGATGCAACCTTCCGAGATGATTTTGGTGAGGGCTGAGGAGAGAGCTGTTGCCAGGCCTCATTCTTAGAGAATACTTCTCTGAGTAGTCATGCGCTCGGCCCGTTGGTGTGGAGAGGAGAGAGAAAGCGTGGCTGTGTTTGGGAGAGAACAAGGGTATGACCAGCCGGACGTTTCTTTCGTTTTTTTTTTTTTTTTTTTTTTTTTTGTACTGGGCATTGGATCTCTCAGGCTCCAGAGGATGGAAGATAGTGTGTTCTGTGGAAGCCTGCTCTTCACAGGTAGCAGTAAGCCCTGGTAGTTGCCACAAGTTCATATCTGTAGAACATTTTGTCTCAGGATGCGTCATATCCTGAGTCTGGCCCTTGCTTAGATGACATTCATTCAGGAGTCAGCCTCATGCTTAGCAGGTGCTGTACCGTTGAACTGCATTCCCAGCCTGATGATATTTAGGTAAGCTTTTGAATTTTAAAGTATTTTTAAATACGTAGAACCTTTGTCTGTGTGTATGTACACTGTGTAGGTGTGTGCATGTAGAGGCAGGTGCTCGCAGGGGCCAGAACAGGGTGTTAGATCCCCGGGAGCTAAAGTTATGAACCATCCGATGTGGGTGCTAGGAACTGAACCTGGTTCTTTGGAAAAACAGTATGTGTGTTTAACCACTAAGCCATCTCTCCAGATCCTAGATCCTAGACCTTTTTTTTTTTTCATTTTTGGGAGGTGGCTGGGGTTGAACATGAGTGCAGCGATGCCTCTGTGGAGGTCAGAGGACAATTTGAGAAAGTCTGTTCTCTCCTCCTATGTGGTCTGAGGATCTGATCATCAATCTTGGCAGCAGGCACTTTACCCACTGAGCCAGCTGGGCCAGGACTTCAGGCTTTTGACTTAATACAGGGATAAGTATTGGGGGGCTATTAGATTAGAATGAGGTATTTTATATTTTAGAAGGATATGAATTTTGTGAATTTGGGGAGTGGGGAGAGGCGAAATGCTATGATCTCCTTCCTTCACATATTGAAATTTTACTCACAAGTGTAATGGTCCCAGGAGGTAGGGCCTTCAGGAGATGATTAGGTAATGAGGGCAGAGCCTTCACAGAAATGGTTACTGTCCTTGTAAAGGCGGCCCCGAGCTTGGCCTTTCTTGCCATTAGGTGATACAGTGGGAACATACCACTGATGTCCAGAGAACATGTCCCCTCCAGACACCAAGTCTGCCATTTATTTATGACCTCCTTGGGCCTTTGCACACACACATGGTCTACACACAGAGACAAACATACACATAAATAAAAATGCATGCTTTTAAATGACTAAGCCTAGTAGAAATAGGCTGGAAGGAAAGTAGTAGTGTGTGTGTTTGAGAGAGAAAGAGAGATTGTGTATACTTTGAGCTTTTTGCTGAAGTCGGATGAGTGAAGTAATTTGTAATATTTATACTTATTTGGGCTGTTATTTGTGTGCTGGTATGAACTGCATTGTATTAAGTAACTTTAGTAACTCAGCTCTTAGGGGCTTCCTCTCTGTTGTTCTGTAACTTCCTGTAAAGTCTTCTGCCTGTTCTTAGTGTCCCTAAGGATTTATTAGCTAAATCATTTTCAGGAAAGGAGAAATGAGAGAGACATGGGCTGGAGTTCCTCCCCGGTGTGCTGTGTGGTTTTGGGCAAGCACTGAAACTCTCAGGACCTTAGTTCCTTCCTCTTTGTTTTAGTTTTCTCTTTTGTTTTTTTCCGTTTTCTTTTCTTTCCCTTTTTCTTTTCGTTCCTTCCTTCCTTCTTTCGTTTTCCCTTCTTTCCTTCTTTTCTTTTCTCTCCCTACTCTTCCCTTCCCTTCCTTTCTTTTGAGACAGGGTCTTCCCATGTAGCCTTGGCTGGCCTGGAGCTCACTGTCACCCACATTGGCCGCCTTATAGGGATGAGGCACCATGCCCAGCTAGTTCTTTTTCTAACTAAGTAGATAAGGGCCCAGAGCTACAAGTCTGTTAATAGAGTGCTTGCCTGGTGTGCATGAGGTCCTAGGTTTGATCCCCAGCACACACCAACCTTACAATCCATGACTGTAATCCCAATAATCCCTCTACCGTGGGAAATAGAGGCAAAGAATCAGATGTACAAGGATAGCCTGGGCTACATAAGCCCTGCTCTCAAAAAAGAAAAGAAAGAAAGAAAAAGAAAAAAGAAAGCTGAGGTGCATGCTTCTAATGCAGTGCTCAGGGGGCAGAGGCAGGTAGACAGACCTCCGTGAATTTGAGACCAGTCTGTTCTACATAATGAGTTCCAAGCCAGCCAAGGCTATATAGTGGTATCTTGTCTTAAAATCAAAAACAAAAGTGGGAGAGAATTGCCATGATAGGACCACTTGTAAAGTTGCCATTTGTTGACTGTATACGTAAAACTTCGTATCCTCTACTCTGAATCTTTCTAAGTGGTGCCCTCTAGCACACCCTTTCTCCCACCTACCGTGCCGTTTCTCTGTATTCCCATTTACCATTTGCCTCTCTAAAAATAGGTGTTTATTGTCCTTTCCACCTGCTTCACTCTCGACCTTTTGAATGCTCTGAAAAGGGTACCTTTGGAGTTTTTGGTCTTTTTAAAATGTAAGACTATAAGTTGTTTTGTTTTAAACTGTGTTTATTTATGTCTGTGTCTAAGTTAGAACAGCTTGTGGGAGACCATTCTTCCACAAGATTGGTTCTGGGAATTGAATTCTGATTGTCAGGCTTGGTGATAAATATATTTAACTGCTAAACCACCTTAATGGCCCAGAGATAACTTGTTTTACCTGACCAGAGTGTTTGGAGAACTACAAGAAATCTGTAATTACAGTTGGTTGCTGTGATATAGGAGTCAGGGAGTTTTAACTCCTAGGCAAAAAGTAATTGTGATATTTCAGGTATATGTTGGTTTATTTTCAAAATTACCGAAATGTTTTTGGTACAGCTTTATCAATATTTACTTACTTATTTATGTATTGAGACAGGGTTCTCTGTTGTAGCTCTGGCTGTCCTGGAACTCCTCTGTAGGCCAGGCTGGCCTAGTACTCACAGAGACCCACCTGCCTCTGCCTCCAGAGCACTGGGATTAAAGGCGGCTCTGGCTGCTGCTCACGGCCACCATCATCATCACCTGACTAGCTTTAGAAGTTTTAAACAGTAATGGATCAGCTCAGCATGACTCTGGTGCCTCCCCTTGCCCTCATGCCTGGTTCCCAGCAGCCATTCAAGTGTTGTTCCGAAGTGTGCTGTTAAGTTCTGGGAAGGCCACTGCTCGCTGTCTAACTTTTGTAGCGTTATGAGGTTGTCTCTGTAAGCTTATGACAGCCACAATTTGCATGATCGGCCCTAACTCTCAAACGGAGACAAGACTTCTTCTAGTATCCACACTGACTTCCTGTCCAAGGTCTGTCACATAAGATATTTGAGTGTGATCAAACTGCTTTCATATCTGGACCAGTTTTCCTCATGAGATGCCTGTAGCTCAGGCTGTCCTCAGCCCCACCGTGTAGCCAAAGGTCGTGACCTGGAGCTTCTTTTTCCTGCATGTGTGGATGCGTGTGGAAGCTAGAGGTCCATGAGGATTGTCTTCCTCAGATACAGTTCTGCCCGTGTGTGTGGGTGTGTGCATGAAGGTGCCCCTGGGATCATTGGATCAAGCTGGATTTATAGACAGTTATGAGCTGCCTGACGTAGGGGCTGAGAACAGAGCCATATATGCTCCTAACCACAGAGCAGCCACTCTCTAACTGTGCTTAGTATGTGCATTAAACTTTATCACGTGAGGTTTTTTTTTCATAGTTAAATAGAGTTTAATGTTTCCCTCTGTTTTAGACATCCACTGGGATCTTGAAATGTGTTCCCTGAAGACAGAATACTTTATTAACTCTAACCAATAAATTTACTGTTGACTGATCGAAGGATTCAGACAATTTAACATAGTCAGTGTAAGAAAATTGAGATGTCCCTAGAGATAATGGCTCTAATACAAGGTTTTCATCCTGGGGGGTTGAACAACCCTTTCACAGGGGTTGCCCAAGACCATCTGCATATATATATTTACGATTCATAACAGTAGCAAACTTATAGTTATGAAGTAGCAACAAAAATAATTTTATGGTTGGGGGTCACCACACCATGTGGAACTGTATTAAAGGGTCACAGCATTAGGAAAGTTGAGAACCACTGCTCTAGTAAGAGAAAGAAAGTTCCTCTCTAGGGTCTGGAGCTATAGCCCAGTAGTAGAGTACATAATACAAGTGTCTGGGCTCAATCCACATAATAAAAATAGGGGGGCTGGAGAGATGACTCGCCAATTCAGAGCACTTCCTGCAGGATTGGTGAAGACTGCAATTCGGATCCCATCACCCATCAACAAGCCCAGCATCTGGTATGTGTCCCAATTCTGAGGAGGGCAGAGACAAGAGGAATGCTATCACTAGCTGAAAAATGCAACTCAGATTCATGGAGAGATTCTCAAATGGATTAGGCAGAGTGCCAGAGGACACCTAAAGCCCTCTTGTGGCCTCTGCACATGGTACACATACAAATAAGTCTTTTTAAAAAATAAAAATAAAAAATTGGGCTGGAGAGATGCCTCAGCAGTTAGGAGCACTGACTGCTCTTCCAGAGGTCCTGAGTTCAATTCCCAGCATCCATATGGTGGCTCACAACCATCTATAATGGGATCAGATGCCCTCTTCTGGTATGCAGGTGTTTATGCAGATAAAGCACTCACAAATAAAATAAGTAAATCTTAAAGAATAAATAAATTAGATATTTTTGAAATCTTCAGAGCATACACATTTATGTAAATTCAGAAGACAGAACTTTTAAGAGACAAGACCTTGTTCTGCCTAGACTAGCCCAGAACTCCTGGGCTCAAGTGATCCTTATCTCCTCAAATAACTGGGTCTGTAGGTTCATGCTCTTTTATCCCTCACTTCAGAAGAATTAAACTGTACAATGAGAAGTATCATTATTTCTGTCCCCTGGGTACATGGGCCATAGGTAACCAATTATGGAATGCCTTTAAATAACAAGACAGTAAGACTTGGGGCTATTTGTATTTATCTTTCCATAGGCAAGTATCCTTAAGTTATTAGTAAGGCACTGTGGCTAGGCATATGGGGCTTTTTGTTTGATTTAAATTTTTTAAACATCGTGTTCATGCACGTGTGCATACTTAGGTACATGTCATGGTGAAAGAGAACATTTGCAGGAGTCAGTTCTGTCCCTCCACCATGTGGGTCTTGTGAATGGAACTCAGGTCACCAGGCTTGGCAGCAGGTACCTTTACCGTCTGAGCCACCTTACCAACCCAGCATTTATTTATAAAAAGATTTATTTTACTTTTATTGAGGTGTGTGTATGCCGTGGAACTATGGGTCCCCCCCAGAGGCCAGAAATGCGCATCAAACCCCCTGGAGCTGGAGTTAGGAGAACCTCAACATGGGTGCTGGGAACCAAACTTGGGTCCTCTGGAAGAGCAGCAGGAACTCTTAACCACTGAACTGTCTCTCTACCCACCCAACATTCGGTTTTTCAGTAGTATCTTTCATTTACATGTATGTGTAAATATGAACATGAATGTAGCAAAAACATGCCCACGTGTCAAATATAATTTGATTCAAATAGTAAAATATATAGGAAAATAAGGGCAAATCATCTGATCACTGGAACAATGACCACTATGATTATTTCAAATAATATCCTCCTTCATTTCCCAGTTTAAATTCTGGGTATGTGGAAATACTGAATATTTTTTAATGCCTCAACCACAAGAATTTCACACTGAGCATAGAAATTTCTAACTCCTTTCTTAAGAGGAAACTGAAGCCCTCCCTCCTCCTCTCCCTCTCCCTTTCCCTCTCTTCCTCCCTCCCTGTCTCTCTCCCCCTCTTTAGTTTTTCAAGACAGAGTTTCTCTGTGTAGTCCTGGCTATCAGCCCTTGGAAGGAACACGGAAAAGAGAGAATTAGGGAATGATGAAACAAAGGTTAAATATGGGGGCATATTCTTAGAATAAAGTCTCAAAAATTAAGGAAAATCGAACTTGAAGTTATTCGGGGCCTTGGAACTGAGTGCATTTCTTTTCTTCCTGCTAAGTGGTCATGCTGGCTTTGACTAGACAAGCCCTGACTTGAGGTTTGGTTTTTTTTTTGTTGTTGTTTTTTGTTTTTGCTTCGGCTTCCCAAGTAGCTGGGACTACATCTTGTGCCACAGACTCTGCTCTAAAAAAGCCCTGGCTGACCTGGAATTTGCTAGGAAGACCAGCCTGGCCTTGAACTCACAGAGATCCACCTGCTTCTGCCTCTTGAGTGCTGGGATTGAGGGCATGGACCACATCCAATTTTTAAATAATTTATTTTTAATGTTATTTTTTCAATTTACTTTGTGTACGTGTGTGGGGCACACAGCTTCTTGAGCTAGAGTTTCTGGCAAGTGTGAACCACTTGACATGGGTTCTGGAAACCAAACTTAGGTCCTATAGAAAAGCAGCAAGGACTCTTAACCATTGTGCCACCTCTTCAGCCCTATGTAAGAAGTTCTTAATTATATATGACAGTGATTTAAAGCTAATAATAAAAGCCGTGTGTGATGGCGCACACCTTTTATCCCAGCACTTGGGAGGCAGAGACAGGCAGATCTTTGTGAGTTCAAGGCCAGCCTGGTCTACAGAGTGAGTTCCAGGGCTACATAGAGAAACTCTGTCTCAGAAAAATGATGATGATGATGATGATGATGATGATGATGATGATGATGGTGGTGGTGGTGATGGTGATGATGACGGTGATGATGATGATGGTGATGATGATGGTGATGATGATGATGATGATGATGATGATGGTGATGGTGATGATGGTGATGATGATGGTGATGATGGTGATGATGGTGATGATGGTGATGGTGATGGTGATGATGATGATGGTGATGATGATGATGATGATGGTGATGGTGATGGTGATGATGGTGATGGTGATGGTGATGATGGTGATGATGGTGATGATGATGGTGATGATGATGATGATGATGGTGATGATGATGATGGTGATGGTGATGATGATGATGTGATGGTGATGATGGGTGATGATGATGATGGTGATGATGATGGTGATGGTGATGATGGTGATGGTGATGATGATGATGGTGATGATGATGATGGTGATGATGATGATGATGATGATGGTGATGATGGTGATGGTGGTGATGGTGATGGTGATGATGGTGATGATGGTGATGGTGATGATGATGATGGTGATGATGATGATGGTGATGATGGTGATGATGATGATGATGGTGATGATGATGGTGGTGATGATGATGATGATGATGATGATGATGATGATGATGATGATGATGGTGATGATGATGATGATGGTGGTGATGATGATGATGATGGTGGTGATGATGATGGTGACGACGACGACGACAATAGAAAATATTCCTGGAATCAGAACTTGAAAAATGAGAACTGTAGATGACAGTAAACTTTACAAGATGCTCAGCATTATTAAAATTAGAGAATAAAAACAAATATATTTTGGGGCCTGGACATCCTAGCAAAGGGTTTTGTGGTGGTGTGCATCTTTAATCTCAGTACTCAGGAGCCAGGGGTAAGCAGATTTCCGCGAGTTTGAGGTCAGTTTGGTCTACATAGTGAGTTCCAGGCCAGCCATAACTACATAATGAAGCCCTGTGAAAAACAGTTTCAGTGTAGACTTAGTTAAGCATGAACATCAAGAGCATAGGAGAGGCATGTATGAAAACATCAGTATAACTCTTGGGTGACTTGGGCTTCTTAAGAGTGTGTCCCGGTCTAGAGTTTTAAAAATAGATTATTTGGGGGCTGGAGAGATGACTCAGAGGTTAAGAGCACTGGCTGCTCTTCCAGAGGACACACATTCAATTCCCAGCACCCACATGGCAGCTCACAATCATCTGTAACTCCAGTTCCAGGGGATCCAACACCCTCAAAAATACACATGCAGGCCAAACACCAATGCAAATCAATAGTATTTTAAAGTTTAATAAAAATAGACTATGCTCACATGGTAGAGTACTATTATTTCTGAGACTCTGCTACTCTGTAATTAGCAATATATACCCTATGCTATTGGTAAAAGTGGAGAAATCAGAGCTATGGACAGCCTTGTGGTTGAGCTCTTGCTTAGCATCATGAAGCCCTGGGTCACATCCTCAGCTCTGAAGGAAAAGAAAAGAAAAAAATTAGTAAATTCTTTTCATAGAAGCCCTTAAACCTAGAAGCGTTTGTTTTAGTATTCTATTCTAAAATGTCTGAACATAAAGATGAGTGTTGCAGTATTTTTTTCTTAATTGCCAAGGCCCTAAGAGCAGAGTTCATAATAAAGGAAGGCCTAACTTGTTTATTTACGCTTCTAGGTTTCATATAAAAGGGCATGGAGTTATCGTGCCTGACAGTTATTCTGGCACCTCTGGAGCAAGGAAGTGGATTGGAAGAGTAGAAGGGTTGACATTTCTCTACTTCTGAGACCCACTGAAATTAGTTGATCTGAAGACTATATGTAACATTGGCTGCTTTCCTCCCATTACTGATTGCTGAGAGTATTTGGCCTAGTTACAAATGGCTTTTAAGCTTTATTTAAGGAGTCAAATTCTGGCTATGAGCATCATTCTCAGAAACACACTGTAGTAGAATTCCATCTCTCTTCCTAGCTTCCACAGCTGTAGGCAACCTGACCCCCCCACCGCCAAAAGGTGAACTTAGGCAAATTGAACCCATTATAGCAGGCCTGAGTATTTCTAATGGCAGATTACAAATTGATTTCCTCACTAGATACAGAAACGGCATGACTCAACTGACTTACTCTTGCAAAAAGAAAATCTGTTATTGAGAGAGGGTGACCAGCTCCGCAGCACTGGGGACCCCTGTGGTGTCTTGAATGCCAGCCAGCAGCATTTTGCTGCTTTTCCTTGCTAGGAAGAACCTAGGAGTTGGGGAAAGGGGTGTTTAAGAGCTTGTGGTTTATATACCTAGTTTCCCTTGATACTACAGAAACTGCTTATCTTATTCTGGAGTCAGATTGCCCTCACAATATTAACATCATTAGGAAAGCACTGACACTGTAAGTCAAATGTTTAGAATGAGTTATTTCCAATTGTAAAAATGTAGAGTGCACACTTCTAAGTAGCCCTGACCTGATTTCATGTCAACTCAGGGACACTTTTATTTATGCTGATATGTAATTCCTTCAACTTCCCTAGATATCTCAAGAGTTTTTAGTACTTTCAACTTTTAAAAAAGATTTATTGATTTATGCATATGTGTGTGCGCCTCTGTGAATGTGTGAGCACCATGTGCCCACAGCAGCCAGAGGGCTGTGTCCTCCGGACCTGGGGTTACAGGTGGTTGAGGGTGCTAGGAACTAAACTGGGTCCTCTGTAAGAAAGGTGAGTGCTCTTAGCCACCATCCTAGCCCTAGTGTGTGTCTTTCTGACTCAGGCCTTGTGACCACTTGCATTTTTTTTTTTTAATTTTTTTTGAGACAAGGCCTCACATATCAAGACCTCGACGCTCTGATCATCCTGCAGAGTACTGGCTTTTACAGCAGTGTGCCACCACGTCCTGTTTATGAGATTCTAGGGCTCAAACCCTGCTTGCTGGGCAAGCCCACTGACAACTGAGCTGCATCCTTAGCTCCCTGTTTGCACATTTGAAGGAAACAAAGAAGCTGGTTGTGCCCTCAATTTTTAAGCTCATTCCTTTGCTGCCATTCCCTAACTTCGAGGATGTATGCTAAAGAGGCAAGCAGCTTTAGCAACTGGAAAGGTGAAACCAGGGCTTTAAATGACTCCATCAAAGGCCTCTTTGAGGCTGATTCCAAGCGCTCTGACTCAGTGGCCCTGTTAAGCCTGCCCAGCACAGTGCAGCCTCATAATGTCTCTGACACCCAAGAGATTTAAATGTGAGGTAAAATTGGTTTTCCAGCTTCTGATGTGTATCGACATGTGTTCTCATGTCCTATCCAACTATGTCCCTTCTACTAAAAGAACAAAAAGGTCATTTTAAAATGGGAACTGCAAAGTGGAAGCGGAATAGAACTGAAGACAGCTCATTTACCTGTAGAAAGTTCCCTGGAGGCATGCACAGTTAAGGGTGTCCTGGTTTAAAAATGTTCTTTCTCATCTGTAGAAGCTACTCAATATGAGCATAATTTAAGACCTGTCTGTTTATACATTCCTGGCACATATAGATGCAAACATTGTCAAGCAGTCCGTAAATATTTTCTTCAGTGAGTGCTTGTGGCTGAAGCACTGAGGGAGGTGTTGAGTGTCGGTGACTAAGATGGATCCCTGCCCTCGCTAAGCTGTGCTGGGAGGAGAAGCAAGTCAAACTGAATTTTTGTTAACGAGTTTAAAGCCAGACTTGAAAAGAGCTGTATTTACACTTGTGGTGGATTGAGTAGAAGCAAGTCTTTCTCTCACCCTGCTAGTGCTTTCCAAGTGCCTCTATGTTCAGAGGCTGCAGAGCTGGAAAGGACTTGGGTATTTGGGTATTTGAATTTCATTTTCAAAACGTCTTTATGAAGCTGGGTGTGGTGGCACATACCTGTAATCCCAGGACTTGAGAAGTGGAGGCAGAAAGCTCAGAGTTCACAGTTGGAACTTGTATAGCAAGTTCCAGACCAGCCTGGGCTACAAAAGATCCTGCCTCAAACAAACAAAAAATTAATTTTAACCAATGCTTCATTGGCTGGGGGAGATTCAGATAGGAGGAAGGAAAGACTGGTGTTGTTTCAGGACACTGGGTATGTCCAACCAGCACAGTCTGAAGGACAAATGATCTGCCTATAAAGGTGGATTATACACAGTTCACTAGCAAGAAGGCTGATCCTTTTTTTTTTTCCCTTTCTTTTTTAAGTTATGGATCCAGAGTGGCTCCAGACAATGTGAATGAGCCAGAATGAGCCAGAGTTTTACATGGTACTTACTAGCTTTTGGAGGACTGTCCCCAAGCACCTCCATTTCTCCTTCCATTGGCTCCTACAAACAGGGTTTAGATGGAAAGATACTTGATGGGAACAGGTTGCTCACACTGTTCTGCAGCTTGAATTCAGTACAAATCAGCCAGCAAGATGGCTCAGTGGGGTAAAGGCACTTATGCCAAGCCTGATAACCAGCGCTCCATCTCTAGAACATGATGGAAGGAGAGAACCAGCTCTCACAAATTGTCCTCTGACCACCACACATGCACAAGGCACCCACACACATACAAAAAATATTTTTTAAAAGGTATATTTTTATTATTTTTAATTATTTGTATGTTTGTATAGGTGTGTGTACATGAGGGCAGGTGCCCACAGAGTTCAGAAGATGGTGTTGGCTCCCCTGAGCTGGGATTACAGACAGTTGTTTGCTACCCAAAATGGGTACTGGGAATTGAACTAGGGTCCTCTGCAAGAGCGGTACCTGCTCTCAACCACTGAGCCATCTTTCAAACCCCCCCCATAAAACATTTTTTAGAAAGATTTCCCAAATCCTTATACTATAATCTACTTATTTCCAAAAGCTGTATAGCATCCCCTATAGTCATACTATTATTCATTTACACAGAACCACACTGATAGACATTTTGGACTACCATTTTTGGCTATTAGAACATTCAGTGAATATTAAAATTTTTTGTGCTTTGGGCCTATGAGTGTAGCTTCATACAGTGTGAGGTCCTGGTTCACTCTCCAGCTGACACAGGAGGATGTGTAGGTCCAAAGTAACTAAGATGAGTTGATTTTACTGGTCTTCTGATGGATGAAATTGATGTTCTTTTTTATTACATTTCTTCTGTTTTATGTTTGCTTATTGGCTTTATATCTTCTTGTGGGCATGATCTTTGCTCATTTTTTTTTTTTTTCTGTTATGTTGCTATTTTCATACAGGTTTTTCAGAGTTCTTTAACCCTAAGAAAATTAGCCCTAATGGAGTTTGCTAGTGTTTTTTCAAAGTTTCTCTTTTCATTTTACTCTGTATTTTTGGCTTATGTATTATTGATTGTTAAAGTTGCTGGTAGTTTCCCTTAATGGCGTCTCTGATCCCTGTCCTCCTGCGTGTTCCCGGTGACCATGTAGTTACACGTGAGTCAGTTTCTGAGCACTCTTGTGATTTTTGAGCTCTAGATCTCTTGCGTACCTAGAATTCATTTTGCTGCGCGGGTTAGGGTTAGTGAGGAAGCCAGCTCTCCTGACACTGTTCGTGGAACAGTTAATCACATACTCCGATCAAAACCTGCTTGTTTCTACATCATGCGTCATTAGCACTGACTGTTCAAACGGCATCGAGTCTGCAGGGTCTCTCTCTCCTCCCTGTACCCCCCTTGTCCCTCCTTCCTGTTCTGGGTATTGAGCCTAAGGCCTCCTGTGTGCTAGGCAGGTGTTCTGCCATCAGCCTATATCCCAACTCCCTTTTTTTTTCTTTTCTTTCCCTTTTTCTTCCTTCCTTCCTTCCTTTTTCCTTTTCTTTTCTTCCTTTTTTTTTTTTTGGCTGTTTATCTTTTGACACTTGGTCTTGCTGAGTTTCCTAGGCTGATCTTGAAGTCTCTCTGTATTCTGTCCCAGGCAAGCCTTGAACTTGTGTTCCTCCAGCTTTGTGTCCCAAGAGGCTGGGATTGATTGCAGCCCTGTATCACTAGGCTTGGCCAGATTTCCTTTATGCATTCTGGTTTCCCTCTTCCCAATTTTCCATAGTGCAGGCAACTTTTTTTTTTTTTTTTTTTTTCAAAATAAACTAGGGTAGATAGCTTCATGTCGCTCTTTGGATAAAGACCTGATCCTCTGTGTGACCTAAAAGACCTTCTGTGGTCTGACTCCTTTTGTCCCCCAACCCCTGTTCACAATTTCATTTGAAGTCATCCTTCCTCCCTGTGTGGATTTTGAACTAAAGACTCTTCTAGGCACCAAAATGAATCAATTCTCACATGCTTTCCCATTGCTCAGGGAAGTTTAAAAAACAAAAAACAAAAAACTGTTTGATGTGGGTTAGCTTGAAGCAGACTGTTATATTCATCCTAAGGAGATTTATTTTATTTTTAATTATGCGTGTGCACGTGGTATGTGCACTCAGGTCTGTGTGTGCATGCATGCATGCACTTGAGTGCACGTGCCCACAGAAGCTGGAGACAATAGAACCCCTTGGAACTGGAAAGGCAGGCTGCTTGAACAGCTTGGTGTGGGTGCTTGGAATCAGACTCCCTCTGCAAGTGCAGTGTCTGCTCCTAACGGCTGAGTCATCACTCTAGCTCCATTTTATGCATTTTATGCAGTTTCTAAAAACTGTGTAGGCAGGAGGATAAATCTGGTTGCTAGTACTCCATCCCAGAGTCTCGTTTCTTTTTGTTTTTTAGAATATAACAATTTGTCTCTAGTTGCAATAATTTAAAAAATTGTTTTAGGTTTTTTTTATTTAATGTATATGAATCTTTTGCCTGTGTGTATGTGTGCATGTATGTATGTATGTATACCACATGCATACCTGGTCAGAAGAGAGCATTAACTCCCCAGTAACTGAAGTTACAAATGGTTGTAAGCAACCATATGGGTTCTGAGAACTAATCCCTGGTCCTTTGTAAGAGCAACGAATGCTCTTAAGCACTGAACTATCTCTCCTACCCTGTTGTTAGTTATTTAGTTTTATAAACATTGATATTATTTGAGATACCTCATTTTTCTTTCAGATTATTTCTTTTTATTTAAAAATTTATTTTTATTTATGTGTGCATCTGCATGAGTTTATGTGTACCACATGTATGCAGTAGCCTACAGAGGCCCAAGGAGGGTGTTGGATCCTCTGGAACTGGAGTGACAGGCAGTTCTGAGCCCCCCAGTGTGGGTACTTGGAATTGAACTCAGGACCTCTAGAAAAGTATTTGCTGCTCTTAACCATTGAGCCATCTCTCCATACCCTCATCCCCTTTTTTCTTGAGATGGAGTCTAACTAGGTAGCCTAGACTAGCTTCAGGCTTTCTATGTAGTTCAGGATAGTTTCAAATTTGCTGCAGCCTCTTAAATTTTGGGATTATAGGCAGGTGCCACTATGCTTAGCCAGTC